>OX451345.1:29234829-29524965 GCA_949629155.1 Myopa testacea
GGAACACATTTCCCTACAGTTATATTTACTAAACAAAGTCGACAAATCATATTAACTTTGTTTGGCTTGATTATCTGACAGATCAAAAATTGTTTATAATCAGAGTTTGCAGAGATGCAAGTAAGAACAGAGATGAGTATTTTTTAATCGATTTGAAAATATGTTGCCAGCATTTAATTTTTCAGAGACTAAAGCGAATCGTTGCTTTTGTAGATGCTTTTGCTCCAGGATGTTCCAATTTAGATATGTTTACAAATATAATTGAAAGTATATATACATTTGTATAGATCAACTTGGCAAAGGAAACGCATTCAATATTGTATACTTTTTTATTATTTTAACCGTCCGAGCAAAGCGATTGGTTAACATTGCTGGCTATACCGAGTGCACAATTCAGATGTCTAAAATACCTTAGGGTTGCGAGACCCATTGCAATCAGCTCCACCCTAGCCGACGGCGACAAATCAAATGGCCGAGCAGGGTCGGCGCTTGTAGTGACGCAAAGCGTGTAACTACCTATCATACCTGACCCTATATGTGATACCTGACCCTATTTAGTTAATTGCGCTCTAAGGATTGATAATTGTCGGTGGATATCATTTATTATCACGCTCTTACGTTTAATTTATGTACATGAAGTCAACACATCATATAAAATAGACGTCAAACTGATTTTTGAATCAGTAAAATCAGTAAAAAATGTTAGTTTTCAATGTTAGCTACAATTAACTTAAATGTAGCATTTTGTTTAGATGACTCAACATACTGTAATTACTTTTAGTAAAGTTCAAATTTCTACCAGCAAAAGCAGTCAAGAACGCGCTGTCTTCTGCAATGGATATCCTTCGACGTGGTGTTCAATATTATTTACAGGCATATTTCCGTCTAACAGCATTGCAGCCAATATCACGCAACGTGCTGATAGATATACTTTTCAAACTCGTTTGGTTTATATATCTGGTGGGCATATTTTTATCCATGATCTACAGGCGCACGAGTATTGGCTTTAGCTCCATCAGCAGTGTGGTTGGCACACTACTCTACTTCAGCAATGAGTTCGCCGTCATAATAATCTTCTGCGAAGTGTATTTTGGATACTCTAAATTGGCAAAATTACGCCGGCTGCAACGAGAGTTGGATAATTTGTTGCAACACCACCTCCAGATGTCCGTCCGCAAACAGAGTGCACGCATTATGAAAAGAATCTCTGTGATCCTACTGATATTCTTGGGTTGCGACATTCTTTCTGCCTGGGTTACCGTTTATACAGGCGGTTATATCTCTTGGACCTTTTTCTATACGATTCCCATTATACAGACTCTAAAATTTCGTTACGTGCAGATCATCATCGCCATCATGGAGATAAACGCACGTGCCGATATACTGAAGTGCTTTATAATACGCTTAGTGACTCAGAATAAACCTAGTTGTAAATATTCCTCCAACATTTGGCGAGCTTTTACCCAGCAGGAGTACGATGCAGTGGATCGAACTCGACTTATTTATGCCCGCATCTACGAACTATTCACAACACTAAATGACTGCTTCGGTTGGTCGATTATGGTACTCATTCTCACGTCGTTTTCTGAAATTGTGTGCAACGCTTTTTGGACATCTAACGGTTCATATAAGAATAATAAGTCCTTCGAAAAGCACATTTATAACTGTTGCATGATAGTACCGCTCATGACAGTGGTAACGGTACTGTGTTGCTGCTCGGATACAAGTACAAGACATGTAAGCAATACCAGATACTCATTAACAATCGTATGTTAATAATTTTATGTTCATATTCAAAAATGGTATTCAACCATTATTTGGATTTTTTTATTTAATTCATTTTTCTCACCCTAAATCATTGAGTGCCTAAAACATTGACCATGACAGGCATGTTTAACTTGAGCCATCTGTTTTGATAAGAAATACCACTTTAAGTGAAATGTTTTAAACAGAGTTTTGTCAGAGCCTTTTATAGGATTTATGATTGATTGGTACCTCAAATTGATCGGCGTGCGTAAAGTGAGAGCTGCTTGTATGCAACTGAATGACTCTTAAGGTCAGTTTTCTTTGGTTCGTTAAGTGTCATGGCTGCACCAGCACAAAGTCATTTGATTCGCGCTTGGCATCAGCCCCATCATTGGCGTACCCGGCTGACCAAATGGGTGCTTCTTCTGTTGGACCTGGGGCTACAGTTCTTTGCTATTAAGCCATTATGGCCTTCGATAGCCTTAGCGCAACCTATTCACTGCGGGTGCTGGCTGATAGAAATCCTTGTTGTGACTTTCTATGCTTTCTACAACAAATACACTGGCTATGATAACTCCATTTCGAGTGTGGTTACGACGGTGCTTTTCACCGCTAAAATATTGGCCCATTTTACAGTGCTGTTGGAGGTGATATTTATGCGTCACAAACGCAAACGCATACTTGAAGTGCGAGAACGCATAGTTTTGACGCTGAGCGTGCATTTGCAGCGTCCACTCGATGAGAAACAGGTGGCTTGGCACCTAGCCATCCAGCTGTTTGTGCTCATAGTTTTTCAGGTAGCACTTCTGATGCTCTTCATGTTTATACAATTCGAGCAATTATATTGGTTTGCTATGCTGAGCGTATTGGCTTTGAAATGTCGAATCCTGGAGTTTCTCTCCTTCATCGTGATGGTCAATGGAAGCATTTGTGCCCTACGCCGCAATATCGACGAAATTGGATCACGCAACTTACACTCTTTGATGCGATTGCCATCGATTTCCGTACACCATGAATATGGCCGGCAGTTCCATATGTACAAAGACGAGCAGCAGCTAATCCTACTGAAGAATATCCACAACGATCTGAACTTGATTTTTCGCGACTTAAACGATTATTATGGCTGGTCTTTGCTGGCCATAACCACGGTGTATTTTGTTGATTTTGTCTGCAACTCTTATTGGATACTCTTAGCGATTCTGAAACAATACTATGGCTTTTCGGGATTCATACAGAATAGTTGCTTTGTGCTCAGCGATGCCATAATGTTGTCTATGCTCTGCTGGCATTGTCAAAAGAGTACTAATAATGTAAGTATACAAAGTATACGAAGACGATTGCTAAAGCGATAGAATTTGAATGAATTCAAGCGTGTAAAGAAAATATACTCATGCAAAGAAGGAACATACCGATCTATAAGCGTGTGGCGTCAACCTATTGAAGGGTTCGTTAGGCGTTTAGACTCTGTATTAGGCGAGCCTTTATGCGAGCCACAATAAGCTAGCAACTTAAGACGTAAAACCAAAGAAAAAAAATGAAAAATAACTTAGTCTGGTTCGATGCATTCGTTAGACCAGAGAATGAGTAGAAAATAAACTATAATTACTAGAATTACTATTTCATGTTTATATGTATTTTACTGAAAACATTGATATAAAATAATCTACATATATACATATACATATATAAGCATATAATTAGAATGTGTACATTTTATTTCTGTTTGTTTGTCATTGTTTATTTAGAGTCGTAAGATAGGCTGTTTGGTTTTTAAACTGGTCAAGCCGCTGGGTAACAAACGCTACAACGATCTGGTGAGCGACTTCTCTTTGCAGACTCTACATCAACAATTCACTGTCACTGCAAAAGACTTCTTCCAACTGAATCTAAATTTATTGGGAAACGTAAGTATGAAAATAATAAGCCTTTGATATATCATCGTTATATCAGTGCCTATAATAATTCCTTGAGTATATGTTTCATAACTCAAGTCAAGACTAAGTAACATCTAAATCAAGACCTGTAGTAAATTTGTATTTTATTTGTATTTTCAGATGGTAGCCGCTATAGTAACTTATCTAGTTATTCTCTTACAATTCATGTTGTCGGAAAAGAGCCAGGAGTTAAAACTCCACTAAATACCCTTTAATCATTAAAGTTTAATGTATACATATTTAAAAGAATCATCATCGCTTTAAAAAAATATAAGGCAATTGAAAATAATATTGCTTGGAATAAATCAATATTAATAATTCGCCACTGTCAATTAATAGTTATTTAATATGTTAGTTTGCGGCAAAGTAAGGTGTGTACAAATAAATCACAAATCGAAGTCCTTATTTCGGAATTATTTGGTTGAATGAAACTGTATTAAAATTATGAGATACGTGGTTGCGGCACCAATAATCTGTAAAGAAAATAAAGAGAAACATCATAGTTATTATTAATAATGGGTTTTCCAATAAGAGGTGTAATTTTGAAGAGCTTTGGTCCTGTAAGCGTGGTTGTGGTGGCCATTTGGCTGATGTTGTTTTTCATTATTAACGGCATACCATCCTCTTCATTACGAAATAAACATGCGATAATTTATCTCAAAAAATGACATTTTTCTTTCAATATCATAATTACACCTCTTATTGGAAAACCCTTTATTTAACATTTCTTTGTGTCATTTCATTTCCTTATATTATAAAAATTTCTTAGATATTATATAGTTTTCGTATTACTAAATAAATATTTACCGTATATAGAGGAGTAGAATCCACTTTAAAGAATTCAGCCGCGGTGAAAATGATCTTCTGGTGTAGCAATTGTAAAGAAAATTGTTCGATCTGTAAAGATACAGTTTAGAAGAATTGTCTATCTCCTCGCGTGTATGTATTTCACTCATAGTATCTACAATGAATTCGCAATACTCACCACGGTATTGTGATTGTCATTGCAGTTATCGATTTTCATACGATGTATGGCTAGAGCGATGTTAATTGTCTGTAAAAGCGCCTTATATAGATAGACATGTAGATAGATAGATAGGAAAACATATGATACTTACAGTCTTTAGAGTGCGATTGCACAAGACGGACAACACCCACAAGTTGCATAGGTGTGGTAAGTTCCAAATAATGATCGGTATGAGTTTCGAGGATTCCGAATGGCTGTCATTCGTATTTAGGAATAACCAATAACAATTCGAAATGATGGAGAGAAAATCATTGCCCACATTGAGTAATATCGAGAAACCGAAGCAACGATTCACTACGCAGGTGGTGAACCACAGTCGATCATACAGATCACGTAAGATTAGCAGTTGCTTCAGCTGTGGGCTTTCCATATCAAGTCGACAATTCTTACGAACTGCTAGCTCATTGAGAGATATGTTTGGAGTTCTCCACAACATCGGGGTCTCATCAACTCGCCGATGGAAACTGATAAAGTGATCTTGACTTAGATTAACTTGATTGATTAGGGAGATCAAAATATCCAGGCGACATTTAATGATCGTGATGGCGGTGAAGATTTGAAGATAACGTATTGTGCAAGCAATAAAGGGCAGCAGATAGCCCAATGAGAGAAGAAAGAAATGCAGCTGTGAGACCCCAAACAGAGTTGTTAATGTACAGAGTTCAGAACTCATGTAAAGCACCAACATGATGGAGGCTCGTAGGAGCGTCTTACGTCGGAAAACTCTGGAAGAGGGTAGCAATGATCAGCTTCGCCTTTAAAAGATATAAATATAAATCTTTCCTCACCTGTTCTCTACGTTTATATTTAGCGAGTGCTCAAATATGCGATCGATCGCGCGTACCTTCTCAAAGAACCTTCTCTCTTCGTTGCGTCGCGAGATCGCTTCCACTATGGACATAATCTGAGCTACGCATATAGCGATCAACTGGATGACATACACGTTCATGTTGACATGGCTTTGTTTGTGGTTGTTGTTGTCGTTGGTCTCATAAAAATCTTCGCTGCAGAAGAAAAGTCTGTAAAACAGAGCTACCAGAGATAAAATCACGATGCAAACGCTGTAGATTTCCAAAGGACGACTGCGGAGGAGTTGATAAGATTTACGTTCGAGCTTTAATTGGGTCATACCGACGCCTTGGTAGATGCTTTGCATAACGTGGAGAGATTCCAAAATATCCATAGCTTTAACTTTAGGAAAGCCTTAACTTTGTATACGGTCACGGTTGAAATCTAAATCTAGTTCTTCTGTAATTCCAAACCTGGTTGTTGTTGTTGAAATGACCATAAACACTGAGCATCAAGATTCTACTGTCAACATTTCCAAGTGTAATTAAGGATTTGTTTGTTAGGTTTTTTGTCCATGTAATGGACTATCACAGAAATTAATCAATCATCGGTTACAGTTAATTGATTGTCAATTGTATGATAATGTTACTGTAAATATAAATATAATGTCGGCATAATTGAAAAGAAAAATAAGAACAAAAGTGATAAATATTCCGGCCTAAATGAAGTTCATAAGTTTAATAAACGTTACGATTTTCTGTAGTAATGACAGTCATTAGCAAGCATTATAAAGCATTCACATATTATTCACACATTAAAGAGTTGTCATTAGCTTTTGTATAACAAAGAGGCGTGAATGTTTTTGTTATGCTAATATTAAATAATATTTCGCCCAGCCTTGAAGTGAGTCTTCAAATATTGTTTTAAAACAGATCTGAACAGAAAATTAATTAAGAAAAGTATACCTTAAGGGTTACATGGGACAGTGGGACAGTGGTAATGCTCTGTGTTGTTGCTCGAAGAAGTACGAGTATACTACATAACAACAACAGAGTGTCCAACCTTTTTTGGGCTTTTCATTTCCTTTATTTTCCTTACCTTAAATGATGGTGTGTTTCAATCGTTAAGCAAGACAGGAATATTTAATTTATGTCGCCTGTATGTTTTTTGATAGGAAATACCAATTTAGTGAAATATTTTAAACACCGTTTTGACAGACATACGATTGATGATTAATTGGTGTCTCAAATTGATCGGGGTGTGTAAATCGAACGGCGTTTCTAACCGAAATTCTTGTGAGCTCTACAGTTTCCTTCGATTCGTTAAGAGCTATGGCCGCACCAACACCCAGCCATTTGATTCGCGCCTGGTATCCCAAGACGCAGCATTGGCGTACTCGGCTGACCAAATGGGTGCTTCTTCTCTTAAATCTGGGACTACAGTTCTTTGGTATTAAGCCATTGTGGCCTTCGATCGCCTTTGTGCAGCATGTTCAAAGCGGCTGCTGGCTGATAGAAATCTTTGTAGTGACTTTCTATGTTTTCTACAATAAATACACCGGCAGCGATAACGCTATTTCGAGTGTGGTTACGACGGTGCTTTTCACCGCTAAACTATTGGCCCATTTTACGGTGCTGTTGGAGGTGATATTTATGCGTCACAAACGCAAACGCATACTTGAAGTGCGAGAACGCATAGTTTTGACGCTGCGCGAGCATTTGCAGCGTCCACTCGATGAGAAACATGTGGCTTGGCACCTAGCGATCCAGCTGTTTGTGCTCATAGGTGTTCAGGTAGCGCTTATAACGCTCTTCATGATTTTGCAAATCGAGCAATTACATTGGCTTGCTACGATGAGCATATTAGCTTTAAAATGTCGAATTCTGGAGTTCCTCTCCTCCATCGTGATGGTCAATGGAAGCATTTGTGCCCTACGTCGCAATATCGACGAAATTGGATCACGCAACTTACAATGTTTGATGCGATTGCCATCGATTTCCGTACACCATGAATATGGCCGGAAGTTCCATATGTACAAAGACGAGCAGCAGCTAATCCTACTGAAGAATATCCACAACGATCTGAACTTGATTTTTCGCGACTTAAACGATTATTATGGCTGGTCTTTGCTGGCCATAACCACGGTGTATTTTATTGATTTTGTCTGCAACTCTTATTGGATACTCTTAGCGATGCTGAAGCATACTTTCGGCTTTTCGCGGTTCATACGAAACAGTTGTTTTATGCTCCGTGATGCTATAATGTTGTCTATGCTCTGCTGGCATTGTCAAAAAAGTACTAATAATGTAAGTATGCAAAGTATACTAAAGCGATAAAATTTGAATAAATTAAAGCGTATAAAGAAAATATATTGGTATAAAGAAAGAACATAGCGATTAATTAGCCTGTGGCGTCAACCTATTGAAAAGAAGAAAAATAAATGTTCATTTATATACACCTATACCTCACTTTGCGTCGGGGTTACGTTCCAAAAAAACACGACGCAAATCGAAACGACGCAAAGTGAATTAAGATTTTCTATAGCAAACCATGTAAAGATCGAAGATAGGTTCCAGAGTTACGAAAATACTACTTTTTAAAAAGAAAATCGATCAAAGTAAACATTAAAAAAACAAAAATAATATAATAATAATATAACTCTGCCAATAAATAAATTGGAAAAATATTTATCTTTTTTGTAATCAGAAACAACCCGTAAAAATTTATAGAAATTAATTATTCTCTTTTTTAAAAAGCACAAACACTAATTGAAACGTTACAAAAAAAGCCTATATGTACACTACATAATTGAAACTGAACTCTAAAATTAGCAAAACAAAGTAAAAATAAAACTGTATTAAAATTGCGTTGATTTTCAGTTAGAAGAGGAATCCCCGAATTTGATGGCATGGCGCAATTAGAAACAAAAGTGTATCCATCTGTTAGAAAACAAGAAAAAAATTAAAGACTCGAACCCAAAACAACGCAACATCGAAAACCTAACGACGCACAGTGAAAATTGGTACTAATTAAGCAGCGACGCAACTTCGAAAACAACGCAAAACGAAACGACGCAAAGCGAGGTATAGGTGTATATTTTACTCTGCATTAGGCAAATCTTTTGTGAGAACAATAAGAAGCTATCAAATTAAAAAGTAAAATCAAAAAATAATCGAAAACAAACGTTTTAAAAAGGACAAATTCAGTTCGACTTCGGCGGATTCACACATTCTGATGATTTGTTGCATTCTTTACACCAGAGAATGAGGAGAAAATAAACTATAATTACTATTTTATACATATGTTTATAGTATGTACGATATTTTACTGAAAACATTGATATCAAATAATCTACATACATATATACATATATATGTATAAGCATATAATTAGTACGTGTACATTTTATTTCTGTTTCTTTGTCATTGTTTATTTAGAGTCGTAAGATAGGCTGTTTGGTTTTTAAACTGGTCAAGCCGCTGGGTAACAAACGCTACAACGATCTGGTGAGCGACTTCTCTTTGCAGACTCTACATCAACAATTCACTGTCACTGCAAAAGACTTCTTCCAACTGAATCTAAATTTATTGGGAAACGTAAGTATGAAAATAATAAGCCTTTGATATATCATCGTTATATCAGTGCCTATAATAATTCCTTGAGTATATGTTTCATAACTCAAGTCAAGACTAAGTAACATCTAAATCAAGACCTGTAGTAAATTTGTATTTTATTTGTATTTTCAGATGGTAGCCGCTATAGTAACTTATCTAGTTATTCTCTTACAATTCATGTTGTCGGAAAAGAGCCAGCATGAACTCCACTAAATAACTATTGTATAATATAATATATATAATAATATATTCATAAAAGAAACATTTTCGCTTAAAAAAAATATATAACATAATTGAAAGTAATATATTTTTTGGTTTCTTTGTGGTTGAGGAGGTAATAAATGTCGAATGCTGTGTCCGAAAATTTCCCATGTCTTCTGAACCTTGTTTTCACCCCGGGACATGACATCTTTGTTTTGTAGGCCTGTGGTTGTCTCATGGAAGAGCTTGCGGTTATTCAGATAACTCCGCATTATATTTTTAAGGTACAAAGATATCTCGAACCTATTCTCTAGCAACTCTATAATCCACCTTGCGCTATTGGATGTATGTTTTACATCCAAGTTTGTGAAAAGGGCACCTGGAGTAATGATTTAAGCGCTGGGCCGTTTATCAGAGAATCCTCCGCGGATTCTAGTCCGGGTTTTAGCAGGCGTTCTAGTAGTTTACGCCTTGCTGATGAGGACCAGTCCTTTTGTCTTCCATTCTTTCGGGAAACAGCCATCTGACAAGCAGATGTTGCATATGTCAAGAAGAGCAGAAGCGCGTGTTTTGACCATCAGCTCGAGGACTTCACCTGCTTTTTCGCCTTTACTGCTCGCTGATGATGACGATATCGGTTTCTTGCTTCAGAGTGAGTTGGTCTATAAGCGCATATACAGTGGTGCTTTTATAAATGTTTGCTTGCAGAATCTTCTGTGGTTTAGCTGTGGTTTTACTGTATACCACGCATCTGCTAGAGCCTCGGATATGTTCCACACCTTCGTGACCTGCTTCGCTGCAAAGGCGGCGCTTAGGAGGTTTGACGCAATCCTTTAACTTATGTCCTGACTCCGCGCATCGAATACAAAAGTCCTGCCCCTTTCTGTATGTCACGGTGCAGCCATCTGCAGCCATGAAGCATCTTTTGATGTCTGGTTGCAGCTTCATTATTCAGTTTATCCATCCGCCAGCAGAATACTTCAACTGTCAGCCCTAATTTAAAGAGTTCAAAAAGAGCAGGCTTTCTGACCATCCAGGCACCGCTACGTGGAGGTCCGACTTGGTAGAGTCAGAATTGACCAATACCCGTTGGACCCAATTGAATATAATATTGCTTGTAATAAATCAATAATAATAATTCGCCAATGTCATTTAATCGTTATTTAATTTGAAATTATAATAGTAGCCAATAAAAAATATATATGTTAGTATATGAATAATTTAAGGCATTTGAGAGTGTTCAAATAAATCAAAGCTTTCAGTGTTTAATTCGGAATTATTTGGTTGAATGAAACTGTATTAAAATTATGAGATACGTGGTTGCGGCACCAATAATCTGTAAAGAACATAAAGAGAAACATCATAGTTATTATTAATAATGGGTTTTCCAATAAGAGGTGTAATTTTGAATAGCTATGGTCCTGTAAGCGTGGTCGTGGTGGCCATTTGGCTGATGTTGTTTTTCATTACTAACGGCATACCTTCCTCTTTATTACGAAATAAACATTCGGTAATTTATCTCAAAAAATGGCATTTTTCTTTCAATATCAAAATTACACCTCTTATTGGAAAACCCTTTATTTAACATTTCTTTGTGACATTTCATTTCCTTATATTATAAAAATTTCTTAGATATTATATAGTTTTCGTATTACTAAATAAATATTTACCGTATATAGAAGAGTAGAATCCACTTTAAAGAATTCAGCCGCGGTGAAAATGATCTTCTGGTGTAGCAATTGTAAAGAAAATTGTTCGATCTGTAAAGATACAGTTTAGAAGAATTGTCTATCTCCTCGCGTGTATGTATTTCACTCATAGTATCTACAATGAATTCGCAATACTCACCACGGTATTGTGATTGTCATTGCAGTTATCGATTTTCATACGATGTATGGCTAGAGCGATGTTAATTGTCTGTAAAAGCGCCTTATATAGATAGACATGTAGATAGATAGATAGGAAAACATATGATACTTACAGTCTTTAGAGTGCGATTGCACAAGACGGACAACACCCACAAGTTGCATAGGTGTGGTAAGTTCCAAATAATGATCGGTATGAGTTTCGAGGATTCCGAATGGCTGTCATTCGGATTTAGGAATAACCAATAACAATTCGAAATGATGGAGAGAAAATCATTGCCCACATTGAGTAATATCGAGAAACCGAAGCAACGATTCACTACGCAGGTGGTGAACCACAGTCGATCATACAGATCACGTAAGATTAGCAGTTGCTTCAGCTGTGGGTTTTCCATATCAAGTCGACAATTCTTACGAACTGCTAGCTCATTGAGAGATATGTTTGGAGTTCTCCACAATATCGGGGTCTCATCAACTCGCCGATGGAAACTGATAAAGTGATCTTGACTTAGATTAACTTGATTGATTAGGGAGATCAAAATATCCAGGCGACATTTAATGATCGTGATGGCGGTGAAGATTTGAAGATAACGTATTGTGCAAGCAATAAAGGGCAGCAGATAGCCCAATGAGAGAAGAAAGAAATGCAGCTGTGAGACGCCAAACAGAGTTGTTAATGTACAGAGTTCAGAACTCATGTAAAGCACCAACATGATGGAGGCTCGTAGGAGCGTCTTACGTCGGAAAACTCTGGAAGAGGGTAGCAATGATCAGCTTCGCCTTTAAAAGATAAAATATAAATCTTTCCTCACCTGTTCTCTACGTTTATATTTAGCGAGTGCTCAAATATGCGATCGATCGCGCGTACCTTCTCAAAGAACCTTCTCTCTTCGTTGCGTCGCGAGATCGCTTCCACTATGGACACAATCTGAGCTACGCATATAGCGATCAACTGGATGACATACACGTTCATGTTGACATGGCTTTGTTTGTGGTTGTTGTTGTCGTTGGTCTCATAAAAATCTTCGCTGCAGAAGAAAAGTCTGTAAAACAGAGCTACCAGAGATAAAATCACGATGCAAACGCTGTAGATTTCCAAAGGACGACTGCGGAGGAGTTGATAAGGTTTACGTGCGAGCATCAACTGAGTCATACCGACGCCTTGGTAGATGCTTTGCATAACGTGGAGAGATTCCAAAATATCCATAGCTTTAACTTTAGGAAAGCCTTAACTTTGTATACGGTCACGGTTGAAATCTAAATCTAGTTCTTCTGTAATTCCAAACCTGGTTGTTGTTGTTGAAATGACCATAAACACTGAGCATCAAGATTCTACTGTCAACATTTCCAAGTGTTAATTAAGGATTTGTTTGTTAGGTTTTTTTGTCCATGTAATGGACTATCACAGAAATTAATCAATCATCGGTTACAGTTAATTGATTGTCAATTGTATGATAATGTTACTGTAAATATAAATGTAATGTCGCCATAATTGAAAAGAAAAATAAGAAAAAAGTGATAAATATTCCGTCCTAATTGAAGTGTAAAAAATGTTACGATTTTTTTTATTTCCTTGCTGTCAATAGAAATGATTTAGGCGATGGCAGAAACAGAAGTCAGAAGTTAACTGAAGAGATACGAATGTAGTACCTGAAATATCCGCAGAATGGAATGCATTTCGGCTTTGATATAGCCGATGATTATGATTGGACTGAAATAATGATTAGACTGAGCCCAAAAATAACAATGACCACAAATAACGATGACCAAACAGAAGGATGATCATTTGTGTCCATGTTTACATGTTCAGAGAGAGCGTTAAGTATTCATGGCTATGAAACAAGCACTAAAAAACGTATCATATTCTAACTTAAGCTTTATATAATAGACTTTGATTATATTGATTTTTGGAAACAACAACCGCCATCTATACGTCATGATCGGGTACTTCTAGGACTTTCCATGTATTGAAGAATGTTAAAAAACAGAATGTTAGACGAAAAATACCAAAAATACTAAAATACTCGTCTTGTTGTTTATTTTAATTTCTCTTTATTTATTTGAAATTTCTTTGAGATAAGCTTGACTCAGCACGACTTCATAGAATATCATATAAGTTTATATATGTAGGTATGTATATCTATATGCAGATAATATTGATTAATTCAATTCATATCGATTTTGTTCTTTTGTTCTTCTTTGCAACAATGATATTTTTATGATTTTACACATAATAATATTTGGTTTGATCTTATCATTTTCAATTGGTTTTCATTTTGTCAGAACTGTCATTTGAATACGATAGTTTTTGTTGTGGGAAGTTTTATAATTTAATCATTGATATTATTTTTTGCTTGTTCATCGATTTAAAATATTATATTTTTCATTATCACTCGAAAATAAGGACAAAGTCGTCATAATAATTAAGTATATACTAATTAATCTTAAAGCAAAAATAAAACGTTCAAAAATATATTATTATCCTTTATGTTGATGTATGTATTTATTAATATCAAACTGAGTTAATACGATACATTAATAAATATGTGTTAAACAAAGTTTTTATTTATTTAAGTGAATAGCTCTAAAAAGGTAGGGTGCACGAAGCTTTGCGCTCACTCTACATACTTATATACACAGTTGTATTTTATTTGTTTGTTTAAAAACTGTTTAAAGGCGACTTTTTTAAATTCGAAGACAGAAATCAAACCTGTAAATATAAAATTTAGGCTATTTTTGTTATTCATTATAATATTATATAAATTTTCTTTATGAAGGCAAATTCACTGAAATTGTTAACTACAATATACCACACACATATGTAAATACTTAAAGATGACAAAAGGTTTTTCGTGTTATTTGAAGATTTCTTTTTTAATCTTCTTAGTTATTTATTATGACATTTATTGTCTGTTTATAATATTTTTGCATCATTTTAACAAGAAAAGTTGTGTTTTACATAAAAAATCTTAACTATAAATAATAAATTTAATAAAATTTATGGTTAATATAAATAAACATTTAATGGTTTATGTTAAATGTTTTAAAATATTTAATACAAGGTGGCAAAGCAACCTTTTGGAAGATGGTTTTGCAAATGGTGTCGTTTGTCATCGTGACTTCGGCATTTGTGGCAGTCGTTATCGTTGTGTCTCGTGTCAAATTGCTGTTGTCTATAAAAGCATCCATAATGATCAAACAACATCAGTCCGACGACGGTCTTGAGGAAGACTTAAAGATGTACCCCTTTCCACCTGCACGAATACGTAAATAAGCAAAATTTTCGCTATTCGGGACACATGCGATAGAATGCTCTCAAAGTCACTGCTTGGTGAGATATTTACGGAGAAAATGTGATTAACCCATATATTTTGAGGACGCTGCCGGAAAAACTGTTACTGTGTATGGGGTGGATGGATACAGAACGGTGTTAAACGAGTTGCTGCTATCGAAATTAAATAAATTGAGTTTAGAGAATATGTGGTTTCAGTAGGACAACGAAACAACAGTAGAAACAATGGAACAGCAGCAGCAACAATGGATATTTTGCTTGCTATATTTCCAGGTCGATTCATTTCTCGTTTTGGTGATTCGTATTGGTCTGCAAGATCGCCCGATTTGGGGTGATTTGAACTCTCTCGTTTATGTCAACAAGTCACCGAGCTTGGCCGCTCTAAGAGATAACATTGAAGAAGAAATAGGAAGTCTATCGCCTCAAGTATTGAGAAAAGAGATGGAGAATGCTGTAGCACGTCACCGTGACTGCTTTATTTATCTTTTTTTATAATTTAATTGTCCAAGTAAACGATTGGTTTTGAAACGACTTTCCGTCATTTCTTGTCAAATTCAGTTTGGGGACAACCCGGTTTCGGCGTTGTGTGTCGCACTGTTAATTTTTCGTGCTCCATCAAACATCAAGAAACAAATAAACATTATTCACAAACAGAAGCGTTTTTTCATTTAACAAAACAGCTATAGACTCAGGAAATCGGTTGACTTTGATATGAAATACATACATATGTATATAAAATATAAAACAATCTTATGCAGATTCATTTTCTGATGCTTTTTTTAAATTTAAAAATAAGGTGTTTCCATGCATTACGATTTCCTATGTGACAACTTTTCTTTCTTATTTATATTATATTTACGGGCTTATCTTGTATTATTATTTTATTTTATTTCTATTATTATTTAATATTATTTATCATTATTTATTATTATTTAATTTTATTATTATATTACTTCATTTAATCGTTTAGTTTTATTTAATTACTTTTCTTTTGATATTGAAATTTTGTGTATTTGCTTGTATTGTTTTTTCTTTTCGTGTGTTTGATTTTTATTGGAAATGTGACATGTACATAAACTTGTATTGTATGTACTCGTATGTATAAGTATCTGTGTGGTTGTTATGTAATAATTTTTATATTTTGCGTGCATGTTTTCAACTGTTTTCTTTATTAGTTTCGTTTTTGTTGTTTTCTATTATATCAGAGAGCAAAGATTAGATATTTTTTGTGATGAGGACAATTTTCACAACTCATAAGAGTTCTTTTTTAGAGCTGAGCTTCGAAGTTGTATTTATTAATCTATAAATACACACGTAAATACATTGTATTTATTGCAAAAATCTCTCGAAATTTGTTGGTGAAACATTGAAATTGTAGTTATTAATAAACTTAAAAAGTATTGCTTTTTTTTATAAAAACAAATCTCTTTGTAATTTTTAGGTCTTAAATAGAGATTCTTAATTCCTGTTTAGCTTTCATCAATCTTCTTTTTCTTGTTTCATTGGATTTTTAGAATTATTTAACAAATCAGGATCTCAATTTTCAAAAACCGCCAATTAAAAATACAAATGAATATGCATCTAATATTTATTCTATTTATTGTAATATTTAATTTTTTATCTTCATCTTTTGCTTGCATAACATTTATAGAATATAATTCATAGAATATCTAACTAAAGGTGATGATTTTTTCTTTTTTTAATTTTTTTTTATTTTTAATCAGTTTCTTTGTTTCTTTTTTTATATTTTTTTTTTATATTGTTGTTTCTTTCTGTATATACTTGTTTCTTATTGTGAGTTATATAAGACGCTGTCATTGAGGATAAATGAAGTTAAAAAAAGCTTATTTGTCACTTGTTACTCAAGTTGAGTTTTCTACAGTGAGCCCCTTATCATTTTTTAATTTTAATAAGCAGATTTTGAATAGAATATTGTAAAAAAATAGTAATTAAATAATTGTGAAAAATAACATAAAATCAAGTATTACTTTCTTATTTATTTCACTCCTCTTCTCTGTTTTAGCATTTTCTGCAGGTTTATAAATTGAATTCTTTTCAAAACATTCAACTGCTTTGTTTTTATATAAAGAATCTACATTTATTTTATATTTTCCTTAAACGAAAACGATATCGTTAGCAAAGATAAAGTTAAATTGAAAAATTAATTTAAAAAATATACACTCAACGTTGTTTGTTTCTTCCAATTAAAACTTTTGATTTAATTTCTGGTTTCTTGTGAAGGTAACAAAAAGAAGTGTTAAATTAAAGTTTTAAAATTGTGTGTCTTAGTTTTCTATTTTCTGTTCTATTTATGTTGTATTTGTTTGTTATCTGCCTAAAAGTATGCTTCTATTCCTTGTTCAGCATCGATATTTAGCTGATCTTTTATTCCTTAAGTTTGTGTCTCTGGTTCTCTTTTATTCTTAATTCCTTTATCTATGCTCTGTTTAAGTTTTCATCTGCTTCTCATCTGTCTTCTGTTATTCACGGACTATTTCATCTATTTCATTCTACTCATCATATTATTATTCGCGATTTGCAATTTGTTATTCTATTTGAATATTGTTTAGTTTAATACAAAATCTCTCTCAAGCTTTAGAGCTTCTAAAAAAGTATAAAAAATAATTTTCAAAACAGCTTAAACGTACTCGTCTTCTACCGTGTTTAGAGACTATCGTCTATCTTCTCAAAAGCCTTCTCTTCCCTTATAATATACTTTTATCGTCCATGCTCATCATATAACGTCTTCAGAAACTTGCCAGGGGCGTTGTTCTCAATGCGTGCCCCCTAAAAATAAAAACAAAAATACTTCGGCACTTCTACAGCTGGATTTAGTGTTGTTGTTTATTAATTTGACAATTTTTGTTTTCATTTAATACTTAATTGTTCTATCTTATCTTTCGATTGAACTTAGATTCTTTTAAATTGTAAGCAGGAAAAATTTGCAACCCGAAAAATAAATGTTTCTCCTTTCATTTAAAGTAAACTTGTCATCTTTTCAGTTCCTTCTTCAGAAGCTTAAATTGAGTTAATTAAACAACACTGGTTACTAAGGTTAACACTGGTTTACTTTATTTAGTACACTTCATAACCCAGCAGTGAATATTATTCACTCTTTCAACTTTTCTCAATAATAATAATAAAATTTCAACAGTTTTACTGGTTTTTTTTAATCATTACTACTTCATGGGAAAATTAGTTAAACTTTCTTTTTCGGTTTCTCTCTCTCTCTCGCTCTTCCCCATAAATAATAACTCTTCTAATTGAATGATGTTGTAGTAGAGTTGTGTTTTCAGAGCACAAACTTTGAATATATTTCTATTATATTATATTTTCATTGTAATGATAATAATAATAATGATAATAATAGTAGTGATAATAATAATAGTGTAATAATAATAATTACAATCATCCGCTTTACAGCTTAAAATGAATAATTATTTAATAAATTTGCAATTAAGATCTGCGCATATTTTGTAAATTTTATTAAAAAACACAGAAATCATACATTTCATTAAATATCATTATATATGTATATCATTATTGTGTTCTGTGTTAATTCAAATAATTAATTTATAGTAATAAAAATTAAATGCACGTTAAGGTTTTTTGTATTATTTTGCTTTGGTTTTCTTTTTTTGTGTTTGTTTTTGATTTCATGCGAATAGAAGCAACAAAAATGAAATTTTCATAAAATAACATTTACAATACAATTAAAATTTTGCATCAGAGGAGGCACATTATACATTGAAAATTCAATAAAATTTATTTAATCAATTATATCAATCAACATTTAGTTATATTTGATGAATTATTTATTAACATTTGTATAGCATTTCATTCGATTTTAATAAGTTTGTTTATTTGTTTGTTTGCCTTTTTGCAAAATAGCGTATTTTGTAGCATTGTTGCTGGATTTAAAATCTTTGATTTAAAATAGTGTTTCAAGTGTGGTTTAAATATAAATTTCTATCCACATTAAAGTGGGTGTATTTTGTATTTAAAACTATTTGCTTCTTCCTTTCTTTGTTTCTTTTCTTTCTCTTGTCCACTTATTTTGGACAGTGGAATAATTGCCTCCATCAACTTCTGAGCAATTTATCGATCTTCATATCGATATTCGTACAATCGTTTTACCACGCTTTGATCGTTTTACCACATTTGAGATCAGAATAGTATAATCACTTTGATAGCTTTCACACATGTCCGTAAATCGTATCGTTCTTTTCATTTTAAATCGTAAACCGTTGTACCGGTTTCTAAATACAATATATACCGATTTGTTGGAATCTAGGGAGTACCACAGACATGTCTAATAGATTTACATACATTTTAAAGTACATATGAACGTATGTGTATATATCATTCGATAACATTATTGTAGCCTATACTTTGCGAATACATACACATCCATATAAACATTTATTTTTTATAGATATGGATACTCGCATGTACTCTTATTTATATATCTATATTCTAGCTTCAATGTTGGGTTGTTCAGTGTTCATGTTGTATTGAGAGATTCTATTCTATTGTTTAAGTTTTTCGAATTTTTCTCCTTTAGTAGGTTGTTACGTTGCTTTCTGTTTTCCGTCTTCTGAATTCTCCCTGTCTTTATAATTTTCTTTCTTTTCATTTTTATTTTAATATCCTTAATTACTACGTCGAAATAGTTGAAGTTGAAATTCGTTACTCTTCCTTACTCTCCGTTATTCGCAACGCCTTCAAAGCACTATCTCAGTATATCTCGTTACGTTATTAAGTATCCCAGTGGAGTATATCTCGTTACGTTATTAAGTATCCCAGTGGAGTATATTACGTTATAACATAAGTTCGCGTGTGTGTATATAATATCGAGCAAATAGGCGGCAAAGTAAAACAAATCGGCGATCTAGGAATCACCAGAACTCCGCCATAATTGCGTGTTTTGCTCGCTGTGGCATAAGAAACTCAGGAAGCTTAAAGCTTACGTCTGTCATAACATATGTAGGTACTTTTAGGCTTTCGCAATAATTGTCAATTTAATGAACAACGTGGAACCGCTGTAGCTAGCAATCGTTTAGTTACTTATTAGGATTTTTATTAAATCGGCAGAGCTTTCAAGTTTCTGAAGTCGATTTCCTTTCCTGTTCTTGTTCACATTCAAAGCTCTCAGTAGCGACGTTCTTAAGCTGTGTGATGGTTACACGTAGTTACTGTTGATTACTTTTTCTACATCTAGGTTTATGTGTTGACTTTAATTGCTAAATTCTTGAGGATTAACAGGCTCGGAAAACGCTACGAACATTCCCGTGGCCTAGAACTCCAAGCGGTAGGCAGAGCAAGAGGTCTCGTGATCCTGCAGATTGATGGTGCAACGCGAAGCCGAAGGTGAAAGATCGATTCGATGTCTGGCCAACATTTCTTCGTTTTCGGCTACCCAGTAGCCAAGTACGTCGGTATCATATGTGGGAATGATGGTTACTTCTGTAAATAGAATGGAGCAGAATTAGTACACTTGTAATACGATAGAAATGTCCTGATCATTGGTTAGCTAAACTCACCTAAATCCTTATCTTCCCATGTTTGCTTGGCCTCCAGCAGCGCATCGTAGACCTGACGACTGGGCTCTGTACCGGAGAAAACATAGTATCGTGCTCGCACGCGTTTGAAGAACTCGACATGCGCGTAGTAGGAGTTCCCATTATGTGGTACATATGTTAGATCCACGTAAACAGGACTCGGCTTCCTTGCCTTATTTGGTGATTCGGAGCGTTTCCGTAGATTCTTTTCGTTGTTGAGACGTGTCTTGGTTGCCGCCAGACGGCGCTCTTTCTTGGGAGTGGTGCGCACATCACCGTCCGTTGGTAAGGGTGCAGGTGAAGGCAGGCCGAGTGGTTTGCCCCATTCCTTGAAAGGATCTTTGGGAGCAGGAGCTGCAATCGTGGTAGTAGTTGCAGTCGAGGAAGTTGTTTCTGTGCCTGCCTTTCCACTTGAAATGCCCATGTCTTTATGTTGTGCCCCAACACTGGTCTCGGGTGTTGTTGTTACGATTGTGGTCTCGCTGGACTTAAGTTTTTGTACATCACTGAGTGGAAATTTGGGCTTTTCTGTGGCGCCCGTGACAGTTTTCTCTACTTCTGCAGCTTTAGATGGTGAGTACGAGTATTTGGCAGTAACTGAGGACATGACGTCCGCACCACGCAGCTGCACATGTTCTTCGAGCGCCTTTTCGAAGCCCAGTTCTGCTTCATCCAAAAACTTGTGATCACCACCGGCAATGACCTGCCTGCCGGACCATGTTTGGCTTGTGCTTTCGGCGCTTTCGCTTAATTGACTGGTCGGTGAATCGGTGTACGTTCTTGTGGTGAGATGACGTGTTACCATGCCGCATATAGGTATGGGCTCTGAAGACGTTGGAGCGGTTTTAGGCATGGCATCGAAGCAGTCTGGCAGTGCTCCATAAAACGAAGTGCTCATCGGGTCAATTATTTTATGAGCAAGCGTTGACGCCGTAATAGAGCGCGCCGCGGAATGCTCCTCACTGCCGTATTGTGGTGGTATATCGTCTTGACTGTCATCCACATCAAATTCAGATCGCTTGCTGACACCTGAACTGGATCGCTGCAGGTCGTAGCCAGCACCATGAGAAGAAGTTATGCTGCGTGGTGAGGCTGGGATATCGTCATCACTCATGTAAGCCGCAGCTAGACGTTCCTCACTGTCACTGCCCGGAGTGGAAGATCGGTATTCCCCACGGAGCATGGCCACCTCTTTGGGTAGGATGCGATCGCTTTTATCGCTCTCGCTAGTAGTGCGTGTCGTCGTAACCGTCACCTTTTCACCATCTGGCTCTGATGAGTCGGTGGTTGTCACCGTTTTCTCTTCCATCACTATTTCCTTGCCATCACTTGAGATAACTTTAGTGACTGTTGTAATCGTGGTGGTTATAATCTTTTCAGTGCTGCCGCTTAAAGCAGTAGTTTTTTCAATTCCTCGTAATTCCTGCAAATCCGGAAACATTTCGCTGCTGAAATCGATTGTTCCACTAGCGGTGGAAGCCAGAAGGGCTTCTGTTGTGCGCACTCTTTCGATACCCGCTGCCTCCGCCGCTCTCTTCAAATCATCTTTGGTGACCCTTGGAAAAGGTGATGTTGGTTTCGGGGAGGATACCGGGGTATCTGTTAGCGATTCGCGTCCAGCTGGCGTGGGGATCGACTGACTATCTGAGGTAAGTACTCCGGGGCTGGATTTACCCGAAGCATCTTTTGGTGAAATCGGTGGGGAAAGCGTTCTTGTAGTGCTTGCTTTGCCACCACTAGTAACCCGATCAGCAGTGGCAGCTGTCGGTCGCATGACAGGGCTAACCGGTGCTGTAGGCGGCGTTTTACGGTCCTTGGCTTCGCTTCCCTGCATGTAAGTCCTGGATGTTTGCTCCAATTGGGTTCTTTTAGTGTCGGTGGTTTGCTCCTTTGCTGATGCACTGATTATGGTTGACTCTGTAGTGAAAGTGGCCAATGCAGTTTCAAGTTCTTGCCCATACTCTTCTTCTTCAAGTATTTCTGTGGATTCTATGTCCTCTGAAGGCTTGTAAATGCTAGTCATCATAATGGTAGCAATTGATTTCGAACGTCCTTCCTTAACTGCATGTTCATCATCGGTGTCATCATCATCGTCCTGATCGCTATGAGCCTGGCGTCCATCACTCGTTTGACTTTGCATTGATTCGCGCCGTAGTCCATCCCGTGCAGAAGTCAAGAACTCGTAGGTTCTGTTAGATTCGCTCGTACTTGCAAGGCTCGATTTTACCTCCCTGCTTAGTTTTTCAGACTCTGTCTTCAGTATTTCTTCACTTGACACGACTTTTTCGCTGGACAAAAATTCTGCTAAAGTTTCCTTGAGGTTTTCCTTGATATCGCCGACAGTTTTCGACACAATAGTTTCCTTAGATTTTGTGGACATCGTTTCTGGCACTTGTACGAGTTCCTTCTTCAGACCCTTGCTTATAAACGATTCGGATGAGTACTCTTCAGATTGTGATACTGATTCCTTAACTGAGGACGCAGATTCGGATGAAATTGTTTTATGAACATTTTCTGAAATGTCCTTTACCACTACTACGTGTGCACTACCAGATTGAATGCTGGCGGCACGTTTCGATATTTCTTCCTCGCTAACGATCGATTTAGTGGAGAACATTTGGCTTAAAGTTTCGTCTTTAACAGACTCTTTCTCATCACCAGTGATATTCGCTATAACTGTTTTTGTAGTAGTTGTGGTGGTTTTTTCAGATTCAGGTTCCGTAACAATTTCCTTGTCATCACCAGCAACTTTTGTCACCACAGTATCTGTTGTAGTCGTGCTCAGTACTTTTGATTCAGCTTTCGTCACAATTTCCTTGGCATCACCAGCGATTTTTGTTACCGCAGTTGTGGTAATTGTTCCGGGGTCATGTTTCGCAATAACTTCCTTGCCATCACCAGTAACTTTTGTTACCACGGTTTCTGTAGTCGTTGTAGTGAATATTTCAGTTTCCGGTTTTGTATCGACTTCCTTGTCATCATCAGCAACTTTTGTTGCCACAGTATCTGTTGTACTTGTGCTCAGTACTTTTGATTCAGCTTTCGTCACAATTTCCGTGGCATCACCGGCGATTTTTGTTACCACAGTTTCTATTGCAGTGGTACCAACTTTTTCAGTTTCCGGTTTTGTAACAACTTCCTTGTCACCACCAGCAACTTTTGTTACCACAGTATCTGTTGTAGTCGTGCTCAGTACTTTTGATTCAGCTTTCGTCACAATTTCCTTGGCATCACCGGCGATTTTTGTTACCACAGTTTCTATTGCAGTGGTACCGACTGTTTCAGATTCCGGTTTTGTAACAACTTCCTTGTCATCACCAGCAACTTTTGTCACCACAGTATCTGTTGTAGTCGTGCTCAGTACTTTTGATTCAGCTTTCGTCCCAATTTCCTTGGCATCACCGGCGATTTTTGTTACCACAGTTTCAATTGCAGTGGTACCAACTTTTTCAGATTCCGGTTTTGTAACAACTTCCTTGTCATCACCAGCAACTTTTGTTACCACAGTATCTGTTGTAGTCGTGCTCAGTACTTTTGATTCAGCTTTCGTCACAATTTCCTTGGCATCACCGGCGATTTTTGTTACCACAGTTTCAACTGCAGTGGTACCAACTTTTTCAGATTCCGGTTTTGTAACAACTTTCTTGTCATCACCAGCAACTTTTGTTACCACAGTATCTGTTGTAGTCGTGCTCAGTACTTTTGATTCAGCTTTCGTCACAATTTCCTTGGCATCACCGGCGATTTTTGTTACCACCGTTTCAATTGCAGTGGTACCAACTTTTTCAGATTCCGGTTTTGTAACAACTTCCTTGTCATCACCAGCAACTTTCGTTACCACAGTATCTGTTGTAGTCGTGCTCAGTACTTTTGATTCAGCTTTCGTCACAATTTCCTTGGCATCACCGGCGATTTTTGTTACCACAGTTTCAACTGCAGTGGTACCAACTTTTTCAGATTCCGGTTTTGTAACAACTTCCTTGTCATCACCAGCAACTTTTGTTACCACAGTATCTGTTGTAGTCGTGCTCAGTACTTTTGATTCAGCTTTCGTCCCAATTTCCTTGGCATCACCGGCGATTTTTGTTACCACCGTTTCAATTGCAGTGGTACCAACTTTTTCAGATTCCGGTTTTGTAACAACTTCCTTGTCATCACCAGCAACTTTCGTTACCACAGTATCTGTTGTAGTCGTGCTCAGTACTTTTGATTCAGCTTTCGTCACAATTTCCTTGGCATCACCGGCGATTTTTGTTACCACAGTTTCTATTGCAGTGATACCGACTGTTTCAGATTCCGGTTTTGTAACAACTTCCTTGTCACCACCAGCAACTTTTGTTACCACAGTATCTGTTGTAGTCGTGCTCAGTACTTTTGATTCAGCTTTCGTCACAATTTCCTTGGCATCACCGGCGATTTTTGTTACCACAGTTTCTATTGCAGTGGTACCAACTTTTTCAGATTCTGGTTTTGTAACAACTTCCTTGTCATCACCAGCAACTTTTGTTACCACAGTATCTGTTGTAGTCGTGCTCAGTACTTTTGATTCAGCTTTCGTCACAATTTCCTTGGCATCACCGGCGATTTTTGTTACCACAGTTTCAATTGCAGTGGTACCAACTTTTTCAGATTCCGGTTTTGTAGCAACTTCCTTGTCACCACCAGCAACTTTTGTTACCACAGTATCTGTTGTAGTCGTGCTCAGTACTTTTGATTCAGCTTTCGTCGCAATTTCCTTGGCATCACCGGCGATTTTTGTTACCACAGTTTCTATTGCAGTGGTACCGACTGTTTCAGATTCCGGTTTTGTAACAACTTCCTTGTCACCACCAGCAACTTTTGTTACCACAGTATCTGTTGTAGTCGTGCTCAGTACTTTTGATTCAGCTTTCGTCACAATTTCCTTGGCATCACCGGCGATTTTTGTTACCACAGTTTCTATTGCAGTGGTACCGCCTGTTTCAGATTCCGGTTTTGTAACAACTTCCTTGTCACCACCAGCAACGTTTGTTACCACAGTATCTGTTGTAGTCGTGCTCAGTACTTTTGATTCAGCTGTCGTCACAATTTCCTTGGCATCACCGGCGATTTTTGTTACCACAGTTTCAATTGCAGTGGTACCAACTTTTTCAGATTCTGGTTTTGTAACAACTTCCTTGTCATCACCAGCAACTTTTGTTACCACAGTATCTGTTGTAGTCGTGCTCAGTACTTTTGATTCAGCTTTCGTCACAATTTCCTTGGCATCACCGGCGATTTTTGTTACCACAGTTTCAATTGCAGTGGTACCGCCTGTTTCAGATTCCGGTTTTGTAACAACTTCCTTGCCACCACCAGCAACGTTTGTCACCACAGTATCTGTTGTAGTCGTGCTCAGTACTTTTGATTCAGCTTTCGTCACAATTTCCTTGGCATCACCGGCGATTTTTGTTACCACAGTTTCAATTGCAGTGGTACCAACTTTTTCAGATTCTGGTTTTGTAACAACTTCCTTGTCATCACCAGCAACTTTTGTTACCACAGTATCTATTGTAGTCGTGCTCAGTACTTTTGATTCAGCTTTCGTCACAATTTCCTTGGCATCACCGGCGATTTTTGTTACCACAGTTTCTATTGCAGTGGTACCGACTGTTTCAGATTCCGGTTTTGTAACAACTTCCTTGTCACCACCAGCAACTTTTGTTACCACAGTATCTGTTGTAGTCGTGCTCAGTACTTTTGATTCAGCTTTCGTCACAATTTCCTTGGCATCACCGGCGATTTTTGTTACCACAGTTTCTATTGCAGTGGTATCGACTGTTTCAGATTCCGGTTTTGTAACAACTTCCTTGTCACCACCAGCAACTTTTGTTACCACAGTATCTGTTGTAGTCGTGCTTAGTACTTTTGATTCAGCTTTCGTCACAATTTCCTTGGCATCACCGGCGATTTTTGTTACCACAGTTTCTATTGCAGTGGTACCGACTGTTTCAGATTCCGGTTTTGTAACAACTTCCTTGTCACCTACAGCAAATTTTGTTACCACAGTATCTGTTGTAGTCGTGCTCAGTACTTTTGATTCAGCTTTCGTCACAATTTCCTTGGCATCACCGGCGATTTTTGTTACCACAGTTTCTATTGCAGTGGTACCGACTGTTTCAGCTTCCGGTTTTGTAACAACTTCCTTGTCATCAACAGCAACGTTTGTTACCACAGTATCTGTTGTAGTTGTGCTCAGTACTTTTGATTCAGCTTTCGTAACAATTTCCTTGGCATCACCGGCGATTTTTGTTACCACAGTTTCTATTGCAGTGGTACCAACTTTTTCAGATTCCGGTCTTGTAACAACTTCCTTGTCATCACCAGCAACTTTAGTTACCACAGTATCTGTTGTAGTCGTGCTCAGTACTTTTGATTCAGCTTTCGTAACAATTTCCTTGGCATCACCGGCGATTTTTGTTACCATAGTTTCTATTGCAGTGGTACCAACTTTTTCAGATTCCGGTTTTGTAAAAACTTCCTTGTCATCACCAGCAACTTTTGTCACCACAGTATCTGTTGTAGTCGTGCTCAGTACTTTTGATTCAGCTTTCGTCACAATTTCCTTGGCATCACCGGTGATTTTTGTTACAACAGTTTCTGTCGCAGTTGTAGTAAAAATTTCAGGTTTTTGTTCCGTGGCAACCTCCTTGATATCGTCAGCGGTTTTTGTTATCATAGTTTCTGTTGTAGTGATGGTTAGTGTTTCAGATTCTGATTTCTTAGTAACTTCTTTGCTATCACTAGCGATTTTTGTTACCGCTGTTGTAGTAATTGTTCCGGGGTCATGTTTCGCAATAACTTCCTTGCCATCACCAGTAGCTTTTGTTACCACGGTTTCTGTAGTCGTTGTAGTGAATATTTCAGTTTCCGGTTTTGTATCGACTTCCTTGTCATCATCAGCAACTTTTGTTGCCACAGTATCTGTTGTACTTGTGCTCAGTACTTTTGATTCAGCTTTCGTCACAATTTCCGTGGCATCACCGGCGATTTTTGTTACCACAGTTTCTATTGCAGTGGTACCAACTTTTTCAGATTCCGGTCTTGTAACAACTTCCTTGTCATCACCAGCAACTTTAGTTACCACAGTATCTGTTGTAGTCGTGCTCAGTACTTTTGATTCAGCTTTCGTAACAATTTCCTTGGCATCACCGGCGATTTTTGTTACCATAGTTTCTATTGCAGTGGTACCAACTTTTTCAGATTCCGGTTTTGTAGCAACTTCCTTGTCACCACCAGTAACTTTTGTTACCACAGTATCTGTTGTAGTCGTGCTCAGTACTTTTGATTCAGCTTTCGTCACAATTTCCTTGGCATCACCGGCGATTTTTGTTACCACAGTTTCAATTGCAGTGGTACCAACTTTTTCAGATTTCGGTTTTGTAACAACTTCCTTGTCATCTTCGGCAATTTTTGTTTCCACGGTTGCTGTAGTCGTGTTAGTGAATATTTTAGATTCAGGTTTTGTACTACCTTCCTTGTCATCACCAGCAACTGTTGTTACCACAGTTTCTGTAGTTGTAGCTGTGGTGCTCAAATCGGGACTATGCACCATTTCCGCTATGGATAGACTTTCAGATTGTAAGATTTCTGTCATGCTTTCTGTTTTGTCAGATGAAACTTTTTCGAAAATCGTTTCAGAAGCTTTCTGGTTTTCTACATTGCTACTTTTAAAGCTAGATCCACTTTCTGATTTTTCAGTAAATTGTTTAATCCCAGAAGAGCTACTAGTAGATTTGATCTCGGTTCCAATTAAAGCGGCATGTTCAGACTTATCTTTTAATGATTTAATAACTGAGCCAACCTCCACCTTTGTATAACTTTCACGTTCTATCATGGTAATTTCATTACTCTGGTCAATTTTCTCTTCAGTTTTAAAAGATTTTAATTTCTGAAATATCTCTCTATCTTCATCATATTCTGGTTGACTTAGAGGTGAATCTGGATGTGATACATCTTTTGGAGTTTTTTTGCCATAACTGACTAGAGAGTCAAGTCTATCATCGAAAGTACTTTCGTCTCCGATCAAATCCTTTTCACTGAATGCACTAACTGCAGATCCTCGGCATAAATCTGATTCCATGCTCGATGTTGATTCTTTGCGCTCAGTGGATGTTTTCCCACTCGATTCCGAGTAAGTATGCACATCCTTAAGCTGCAATTTTTCTGAAAGCTCAACTTTGTCTTTCTCTTCAATCGATATTGGACCAGATTTTAAATCGGGTGATGACTTTTCAGACTCTACTTCAACTTTAACATTCTTTAACACAACTTCCAAATCCAAAGATTCTCTAGTGGGTGAGACTCTCCTAGAGAGAATTTCAGGTGTCGAAACTGGTGTAAATTGAATGGTACCCTTGGGACAAATTTCCGTTTCCTCTCCTCCATCTTCACTGCTTGCAGTAACAAGCATTCTCTGTACTGTGGAAGCTTCTTGACCGTCTACACCTTTTAGCTTTTCTTCAAGCTTTTTCTCATCAAAATCAGGTATAATTTCAGTAATAGGTTTTTCTGATTTTAAAACTTGAGCCACATTAACAACTATCTTCGCCACCACTTCCTCCCTTGGAGAAAGTGGTCTTATTGGTTGCAATGGCAAAAGCTTCGGTTTTTCTGAAGGAGGAGAAAATCTATGTTCCTCTTCTTCCTCTTTAATATCATGCAAAATAACTTCTTCTCTTTCATGCATAGTAACTTTCAATGCTGGCGAATCCACAGTTGTGATGTGCGTTTCACGTAGCTCAGTGGCGAAGCCAGTTAACTCAAGTGGCACCTTTGCAGGTAAAGTAATCTCTTTCTCTTGCAATTCTATACGTTTATCTCCACCAAAACGAATGTCTTGAATTGGTGACGAAACGGTTTGGGCCACATCGGCCAACGCGATTTTACTAGTTCCAACATCTAAAAGTTCGTCAGCGATACTACTATCATCTCCTACATCGACAGGACTGGAGGCTGTTGAAAGTTTGATATCATGAGATAGTTTTAGGTCCACTTCTTTTTCTACGACAGAGTGGAACTCATAATCAGTTAAACACAAAGATGCCTTATAAACAGGAGATGAAAGCGTTTCAGAAACATCACTAAATACACTAGAGATTTCGGCATTTACTGCAGCCATTTCTTGTGCCAGTGATTGTGTTCCGGATGGATCTTTGATTGTTCCTATATACTTGCTATCCGTCTTTATTTTCGTGCAAGAAACAATGGATTCGCGTCGTTCTTCTTCTTTTTCATCAACAACAGATTCTGGCCTGGAAGATTCTTTAGACGCTTCTGTAGGTTTTTCATCAACTACTAAAGATGTAGGGGAGGATTCTTTGGTTGCTATTGGCGATATGTCGTCCTTTTTGCTTTCAGCAGTAGAAATTATGGACTCGCGCCGCTCTGCGTCTATTTCGTCAACAAAAGATTCTGGCCTGGAAGGTTCTTTAGACGCTTCTGCAGATTTTTCATTCGCTATTGATGGTGCTCGGGAGGCTTCTTTTGTTGCT
Organism: Myopa testacea; assembly: GCA_949629155.1. Taxonomy (NCBI): domain Eukaryota; kingdom Metazoa; phylum Arthropoda; class Insecta; order Diptera; family Conopidae; genus Myopa; species Myopa testacea. Next base: position 29,264,371 of record OX451345.1, read on the forward strand.
TTTGGCGATTTGTCGTCCTTTTTGCTTTCAGCAGTAGAAATTATGGATTCGCGCCGTTCTGCGTCTTTTTCGTCAACAATAGATTCTGGCCTGGAAGGTTCTTTAGACGCTTCTGCAGATTTTTCATCCGCTATTGATGGTGCTCGGGAGGCTTCTTTGGTTGCTATTGGCGATATGTCGTCCTTTTTGCTTTCAGCAGTAGAAATTATGGATTCCCGGCGTTCTGCGTCCTTTTCGTCAACAAGAGATTCTGGCCTGGAAGGTTCTTTAGACGCTTCTGCAGATTTTTCATCCGCTATTGATGGTGCTCGGGAGTCTTCTTTGGTTGCTATTGGCGATTTGTCGTCCTTTTTGCTTTCAGCAGTAGAAATTACGGATTCGCGCCGTTCTGCATCTTTTTCGTCAACAACAGATTCTGGCCTGGAAGGTTCTTTAGACGCTTCTGCAGATTTTTCATCCGCTATTGATGGTGCTCGGGAGGATTCTTTGGTTGGTATTGGCGATTTGTCGTTCTTTGTGCTTTCAGTAGTAGAAATTATGGATTCGCGCCGTTCTGCGTCTTTTTCCTCAACAAGAGATTCTGCCCTGGAAGGTTCTTTAGACGCTTCTGCAGATTTTTCATCCGCTACTGATGGTGCTCGGGAGGCTTCTTTGGTTGCTATTGGCGATTTGTCGTCCTTTTTGCTTTCAGCAGTAGAAATTATGGATTCGCGCCGTTCAGCGTCTTTTTCGTCAACAATAGATTCTGGCCTGGAAGGTTCTTTAGACGCTTCTGCAGATTTTTCATCCGCTATTGATGGTGCTCGGGAGGCTTCTTTGGTTGCTATTGGCGATTTGTCGTCCTTTTTGCTTTCAGCAGTAGAAACTATGGATTCGCGCCGTTCTGCGTCTTTTTCGTCAACAAGAGATTCTGGCCTGGAAGGTTCTTTAGACGCTTCTGCAGATTTTTCATCCGCTACTGATGGTGCCCGCGTGGTTTCTTTTGTTGCTGCTGGCGATTTGTCGTCCTTTTTGCTTTCAGCAGTAGAAATTATGGATTCGCGCCGTTCTGCGTCTTTTTCGTCAACAAGAGATTCTGGCCTGGAAGGTCCTTTAGACGCTTCTGCAGATTTTTCATCCGCTATTGATGGTGCTCGGGATGCTTCTTTGGTTGCTACTGGCGATTTGTCGTCCTTTTTGCTTTCAGCAGTAGAAACTATGGATTCGCGCCGTTCCGCGTCTTTTTCGTCAACAAGAGATTCTGGCCTGGAAGGTTCTTTAGACGCTTCTGCAGATTTTTCATCCGCTACTGATGGTGCTCGGGAGGCGTCTTTGGTTGCTATTGGCGATTTGTCGTCCTTTTTGCTTTCAGCAGTAGAAATTATGGATTCCCGGCGTTCTGCATCTTTTTCATCAGCAACAGATTCTCTACTGGAAGGTTCTTTAGACACTTCTGCAGATTTTTCATCCGCTATTGGTGGTGCTCGGGAGGCTTCTTTGGTTGCTACTGGCGATTTGTCGTCCTTTTTGCTTTCAGCAGTAGAAACTATGGATTCGCGCCGTTCTGCGTCTTTTTCGTCAACAAGAGATTCTGGCCTGGAAGGTTCTTTAGACGCTTCTGCAGATTTTTCATCCGCTATTGATGGTGCTCGGGAGGCTTCTTTGGTTGCTACTGGCGATTTGTCGTCCTTTTTGCTTTCAGCAGTAGAAACTATGGATTCGCGCCGTTCTGCGTCTTTTTCGTCAACAAGAGATTCTGGCCTGGAAGGTTCTTTAGACGCTTCTGCAGATCTTTCATCCGCTATTGATGGTGCTCGGGAGGCTTCTTTGGTTGCTACTGGCGATTTGTCGTCCTTTTTGCTTTCAGCAGTAGAAACTATGGATTCGCGCCGTTCTGCGTCTTTTTCGTCAACAAGAGATTCTGGCCTGGAAGGTCCTTTAGACGCTTCTGCAGATTTTTCATCCGCTATTGATGGTGCTCGGGAGGCTTCCTTGGTTGCTATTGTCGATTTGTCGTCCTTTTTGCTTTCAGCAGTAGAAACTATGGATTCGCGCCGTTCTGCGTCTTTTTCGTCAACAAGAGATTCTGGCCTGGAAGGTTCTTTAGACGCTTCTGCAGATTTTTCATCCGCTACTGATGGTGCTCGGGAGGCTTCTTTGGTTGCTATTGGCGATTTGTCGTCCTTTTTGCTTTCAGCAGTAGAAATTATGGATTCGCGCCGTTCTGCATCTTTTTCATCAGCAACAGATTCTCTCCTGGAAGATTCTTTGGACGCTTCTGCAGATTTTTCATCCGCTATTGATGGTGCTCGGGAGGCTTCTTTGGTTGCTCTTGGCGATATGTCGTCCTTTTTGCTTTCAGCAGTAGAAACTATGGATTCGCGCCGTTCTGCGTCTTTTTCGTCAACAAGAGATTCTGGCCTGGAAGGTTCTTTAGACGCTTCTGCAGATTTTTCATCCGCTACTGATGGTGCTCGGGGAGCTTCTTTGCTTGCTATTGGCGATTTGACGTCCTTTTTGCTTTCAGCAGTAGAAATTATGGATTCGCGCCGTTCTGCTTCTTTTTCATCAGCAACAGATTCTCTCCTGGAAGTTTCTTTAGACGCTTCTGCAGATTTTTCATCTGCTATTGATGGTGCTCGGGAGGCTTCTTTGGTTGCTATTGGCGATTTGTCGTCCTTTTTGCTTTCAGCAGTAGAAATTATGGATTCCCGGCGTTCTGCATCTTTTTCATCAGCAACAGATTCTCTCCTGGAAGGTTCTTTGGACGCTTCTGCAGATTTTTCATCCGCTATTGATGGTGCTCGGGAGGCTTCTTTGGTTGCTATTGGCGATTTGTCGTCCTTTTTGCTTTCAGCAGTAGAAATTATGGATTCGCGCCGTTCTGCATCTTTTTCGTCAACAACAGATTCTGGCCTGGAAGGTTCTTTAGACGCTTCTGCAGATTTTTCATCCACTATTGATGGTGTTCGGGAGGGTTCTTTGATTGCTATTGGCGATTTGTCGTCCTTTTTGCTTTCAGCAGTAGAAATTATGGATTCCCGGCGTTCTGCATCTTTTTCATCAGCAACAGATTCTCTCCTGGAAGTTTCTTTAGACGCTTCTGCAGATTTTCCATCTGCTATTGATGGTGCTCGGGAGACTTCTTTGGTTGCTATTGGCGATTTGTCGTCCTTTTTGCTTTCAGCAGTAGAAATTATGGATTCCCGGCGTTCTGCATCTTTTTCATCAGCAACAGATTCTCTCCTGGAAGGTTCTTTGGACGCTTCTGCAGATTTTTCATCCACTATTGATGGTGTTCGGGAGGGTTCTTTGGTTGCTATTGGCGATTTGTCGTCCTTTTTGCTTTCAGCAGTAGAAATTATGGATTCCCGGCGTTCTGCATCTTTTTCATCAGCAACAGATTCTCTCCTGGAAGTTTCTTTAGACGCTTCTGCAGATTTTTCATCTGCTATTGATGGTGCTCGGGAGGCTTCTTTGGTTGCTATTGGCGATTTGTCGTCCTTTTTGCTTTCAGCAGTAGAAATTATGGATTCCCGGCGTTCTGCATCTTTTTCATCAGCAACAGATTCTCTCCTGGAAGTTTCTTTAGACGCTTCTGCAGATTTTCCATCTGCTATTGATGGTGCTCGGGAGACTTCTTTGGTTGCTATTGGCGATTTGTCGTCCTTTTTGCTTTCAGCAGTAGATATTATGGATTCCCGGCGTTCTGCATCTTTTTCATCAGCAACAGATTCTCTCCTGGAAGGTTCTTTGGACGCTTCTGCAGATTTTTCATCCACTATTGATGGTGTTCGGGAGGGTTCTTTGGTTGCTATTGGCGATTTGTCGTCCTTTTTGCTTTCAGCAGTAGAAATTATGGATTCCCGGCGTTCTGCATCTTTTTCATCAGCAACAGATTCTCTCCTGGAAGTTTCTTTAGACGCTTCTGCAGATTTTTCATCTGCTATTGATGGTGCTCGGGAGGCTTCTTTGGTTGCTATTGGCGATTTGTCGTCCTTTTTGCTTTCAGCAGTAGAAATTATGGATTCCCGGCGTTCTGCATCTTTTTCATCAGCAACAGATTCTCTCCTGGAAGGTTCTTTGGACGCTTCTGCAGATTTTTCATCCACTATTGATGGTGCTCGGGAGGCTTCTTTGGTTGCTATTGGCGATTTGTCGTCCTTTTTGCTTTCAGCAGTAGAAATTTTGGATTCCCGGCGTTCTGCATCTTTTTCATCAGCAACAGATTCTCTCCTGGAAGTTTCTTTAGACGCTTCTGCAGATTTTTCATCTGCTATTGATGGTGCTCGGGAGGCTTCTTTGGTTGCTATTGGCGATTTGTCGTCCTTTTTGCTTTCAGCAGTAGAAATTATGGATTCCCGGCGTTCTGCTTCTTTTTCATCAGCAACAGATTCTCTCCTGGAAATTTCTTTAGACGCTTCTGCAGATTTTTCATCTGCTATTGATGGTGCTCGGGAGGCTTCTTTGGTTGCTATTGGCGATTTGTCGTCCTTTTTGCTTTCAGCAGTAGAAATTATGGATTCCCGGCGTTCTGCATCTTTTTCATCAGCAACAGATTCTCTCCTGGAAGGTTCTTTGGACGCTTCTGCAGATTTTTCATCCGCTATTGATGGTGCTCGGGAGGCTTCTTTGGTTGCTATTGGCGATTTGTCGTCCTTCTTGCTTTTAGTAGTAGAAATTATTGATTCCCGGCGTTCTGCATCTTTTTCATCAGCAACAGATTCTCTACTGGAAGATTTTTTGGACGCTTCTGCAGATTTTTCATCCGCTATTGATGGTGCTCGGGAGGCTTCTTTGGTTGCTATTGGCGATTTGTCGTCCTTTATGCTTTCAGCAGTAGAAATTATGGATTCGCGCCGTTCTGCGTCTTTTTCGTCAACAAGAGATTCTGGCCTGGAAGGTTCTTTGGACGCTTCTGCAGATTTTTCATCCGCTATTGATGGTGCTCGGGAGGCTTCTTTGGTTGCTATTGGCGATTTGTCGTCCTTCTTGCTTTTAGTAGAAGAAATTATGGATTCCCGTCGTTCTGCATCTTTTTCATCAGCAACAGATTCTCTCCTGGAAGGTTCTTTGGACGCTTCTGCAGATTTTTCATCAGCTACTGAAGGTGCTCGGGCGGCTTCTTTGGTCGCGATTGGCGATTTGTCATCCCTTTTACTTTCAGCAGTAGAAATAATGGATTCCCGTCGTTCTGCATCTGTTTCATCAGCTACTGATTGTGCTCGGGAGGCTTCCTTGGTTGCTGTTGGCGATTTGTCATCCCTTTTACTTTCAGCAATAGAAATAATGGATTCCCGTCGTTCTCCATCTTTTTCATCAGCAAGAGATTCTCTCCTGGAAGGTTCTTTGGACGCTTCGGCATATTTGTCATCAGCTACTGAAGGTGCTCGGGAGGCTTCTTTGGTTGCCATTGGCGATTTATCATCCCTTTTGCTTTCAGCAGTACAAATACTGGATTCTCGTCGTACTGCAATTTCTTCATCAGCAACAGATTCTCTCCTGGAAGGTTCTTTGGACGCTTCTGCAGATTTTTCATCAGCTACTGAAGGTGCTCGGGAGGCTTCTTTGGTCGCGATTGGCGATTTGTCATCCCTTTTACTTTCAGCAGTAGAAATAATGGATTCCCGTCGTTCGGCATCTGTTTCATCAGCTACTGATTGTGCTCGGGAGGCTTCCTTGGTTGCTGTTGGCGATTTGTCATCCCTTTTGCTTTCAGCAATAGAAATAATGGATTCCCGTCGTTCTGCATCTTTTTCATCAATTACAGATTCTGTCCTGGAAGGTTCTTTAGACGCTTCTGCAGATTTTTCATCAGCTTCTGAAGTTGCTCGGGAGGCTTCTTTGGTCGCGATTGGCGATTTGTCATACCTTTTGCTTTCAGCAATAGAAATAATGGATTCCCGTCGTTCTCCATCTTTTTCATCAGCAAGAGAATCTCTCCTGGAAGATTCTTTAGACGCTTCTGCAGATTTTTCATCCGCTATTGATGGTGCTCGGGAGGCTTCTTTGGTTGCTATTGGCGATATGTCGTCCTTTTTGCATTCAGCAGTAGATACTATGGATTCGCGCCGTTCTGCGTCTTTTTCGTCAACAAGAGATTCTCGCCTGGAAGGTTCCTTAGACGCTTCTGCAGATTTTTCATCCGCTACTGATGGTGCTCGGGGAGCTTCTTTGCTTGCTATTGGCGATTTGTCGTCCTTTTTGCTTTCAGCAGTAGAAACTATGGATTCGCGCCGTTCTGCGTCTGTTTCGTCAACAAGAGATTCTGGCCTGGAAGGTTCTTTAGACGCTTCTGCAGATTTTTCATCCGCTACTGATGGTGCTCGGGAGGCTTCTTTGGTCGCGATTGGCGATTTGTCATCCCTTTTACTTTCAGCAGTAGAAATAATGGATTCCCGTCGTTCTGCATCTATTTCTTTAGATACTGATTGTGCTCGGGAGGCTTCCTTAGTTGCTGTTGGCGATTTGTCATCCCTTTTGCTTTCAGCAATAGAAATAATGGATTCCCGTCGTTCTCCATCTTTTTCATCAGCAAGAGATTCTCTCCTGGAAGGTTCTTTAGACGCTTCTGCAGATTTTTCATCCGCTATTGATGGTGCTCGGGAGGCTTCTTTGGTTGCTATTGCCGATATGTCGTCGTTTTTACTTTCAGCAGTAGAAACTATGGATTCGCGCCGTTCTGCGTCTTTTTCGTCAACAAGAGATTCTGGCCTGGAAGGTTCTTTAGACGCTTCTGCAGATTTTTCATCCGCTACTGATGGTGCTCGGGAGGCGTCTTTACTTGCTATTGGCGATTTGTCGTCCTTTTTGCTTTCAGCAGTAGAAATTATGGATTTCCGGCGTTCTGCATCTTTTTCATCAGCAACAGATTCTCTCCTGGAAGGTTCTTTGGACGCTTCTGCAGATTTTTCATCCGCTATTGATGGTGCTCGGGAGGCTTCTTTGGTTGCTATTGGCGATTTGTCGTCCTTTTTGCTTTCAGCAGTAGAAATTATGGATTCGCGCCGTTCTGCGTCTTTTTCGTCAACAAGAGATTCTGGCCTGGAAGGTTCTTTGGATGCTTCTGCAGATTTTTCATCCGCTATTGATGGTGCTCGGGAGGCTTCTTTGGTTGCTATTGGCGATTTGTCGTCCTTTTTGCTTTCAGCAGTAGAAATTATGGATTCGCGCCGTTCTGCGTCTTTTTCGTCAACAAGAGATTCTGGCCTGGAAGGTTCTTTAGACGCTTCTGCAGATTTTTCATCCGCTACTGATGGTGCTCGGGAGGCGTCTTTACTTGCTATTGGCGATTTGTCGTCCTTTTTGCTTTCAGCAGTAGAAATTATGGATTTCCGGCGTTCTGCATCTTTTTCATCAGCAACAGATTCTCTCCTGGAAGGTTCTTTGGACGCTTCTGCAGATTTTTCATCCGCTATTGATGGTGCTCGGGAGGCTTCTTTGGTTGCTATTGGCGATTTGTCGTCCTTTTTGCTTTCAGCAGTAGAAATTATGGATTCGCGCCGTTCTGCGTCTTTTTCGTCAACAAGAGATTCTGGCCTGGAAGGTTCTTTAGACGCTTCTGCAGATTTTTCATCCGCTACTGATGGTGCTCGGGAGGCGTCTTTACTTGCTATTGGCGATTTGTCGTCCTTTTTGCTTTCAGCAGTAGAAATTATGGATTTCCGGCGTTCTGCATCTTTTTCATCAGCAACAGATTGTCTCCTGGAAGGTTCTTTGGACGCTTCTGCAGATTTGTCATCAGTTACTGATGGTGCTCGGGAGGCTTCTTTGGTTGCCATTGGCGATTTGTCATCCCTTTTGCTTTCAGCAGTAGAAATAATGGATTCTCGTCGTACTGCAATTTTTTCATCAGCAAGAGATTCTGTCCTGGAAGGTTCCTTAGACGCCTCTGCAGATTTTTCATCCGCTACTGATGGTGTTCGGGAGGCTTCTTTGGTCGCGATTGGCGATTTGTCATCCCTTTTACTTTCAGCAGTAGAAATAATGGATTCCCGTCGTTCTGCATCTGTTTCATCAGCTACTGATTGTGCTCGGGAGGGTTCCTTGGTTGCTGTTGGCGATTTGTCATCCCTTTTGCTTTCAGCAATAGAAATAATGGATTCCCGTCGTTCTCCATCTTTTTCATCAGCAAGAGATTCTCTCCTGGAAGGTTCTTTGGACGTTTCTGCAGATTTGTCATCAGCGGCTGAAGGTGCTCGGGAGGCTTCTTTGGTTGCTATTGGCGATTTGTCATCCCTTTTGCTTTCAGCAGTAGAAATAATGGATTCCCGTCGTTCTACATCTTTTTCATCAGCTACTGAAGGTGCTAGGGAGGCTTCTTTGGTCGCGATTGGCGATTTGTCATCCCTTTTACTTTCAGCAGTAGAAATAATGGATTCCCGTCGTTCTACATCTTTTTCATCAGCTACTGATGGTGCACGGGAGGCTTCCTTGGTTGCTATTGGCGATTTCTCATCCCTTTTGCTTTCAGCAGTAGAAATAATGGATTCCCGTCGTTCTACATCTTTTTCATCAGCTACTGATGGTGCACGGGAGGCTTCCTTGGTTGCTATTGACGATTTCTCATCCCGTTTGCTTTCAACAGTAGAAATAATGGATTCCCGCCGTTCTGCATCTTTTTCATCAGCAACAGATTCTCTCCTGGAAGGCTCTTTGGACGCTTCTGCAGATTTTTCATCCGTTATTGAAGGTGCTCGGGAGGCTTCTTTGTTTGCCATTGGCGATTTGTCATCCCTTTTACTCTCAGCAGTAGAAATAATGGATTCCCGTCGTTCTACATCTTTTTCATCAGCTACTGATGGTGCACGGGAGGCTTCCTTGGTTGCTATTGGCGATTTGCCATCCCTTTTACTTTCAGCAGTAGAAATAATGTATTCCCGTCGTTCTACATCTTTTCCATCAGCAACAGATTCTCTCCTGGAAGGTTCTTTGGATGCTTCTGCAGATTTTTCATCAGCTATTGATGGTGCTCGGGAGGCTTCTTCGGTTGCGATTGGCGATTTGTCATCCCTTTTACTTTCAGCAGTAGAAATAATAGATTCCCGTCGTTCTACATCTTTTCCATCAGCAACAGATTCTCTCCTGGAAGGTTCTTTGGATGCTTCTGCAGATTTTTCATCAGCTACTGATGGTGCTCGGGAGGCTTCTTCGGTTGCGATTGGCGATTTGCCATCCCTTTTACTTTCAGCAGTAGAAATAATGGATTCCCTTCGTTCTACATCTTTTTCATCAGCTACTGATGGTGCACGGGAGGCTTCCTTGGTTGCTATTGGCGATTTCTCATCCCTTTTGCTTTCAGCAGTAGAAATAATAGATTCTCGTCGTTCTGCATCTTTTTCATCAGCAACAGACTCTCTCCTGGAAGGTTCTTTGGATGCTTCTGCAGATTTTTCATCAGCTACTGATGGTGCTCGGGAGGCTTCTTCGGTTGCGATTGGCGATTTGTCATCCCTTTTACTTTCAGCAGTAGAAATAATAGATTCCCGTCGTTCTACATCTTTTCCATCAGCAACAGATTCTCTCCTGGAAGGTTCTTTGGATGCTTCTGCAGATTTTTCATCAGCTACAGATGGTGCTCGGGAGGCTTCTTCGGTTGCGATTGGCGATTTGTCATCCCTTTTACTTTCAGCAGTAGAAATAATAGATTCCCGTCGTTCTACATCTTTTCCATCAGCTACTGATGGTGCACGGGAGGCTTCCTTGGTTGCTATTGGCGATTTCTCATCTCTTGTGCTTTCAGCAGTAGAAATAATGGACTCCCGTCGTTCTGCATCTTTTTGATCAGCAACAGATTCTGGCCTTGAAGGTTCTTGGGACACCTCTGTAAGTTTTTCGCCCATTACTGATGGTTTTCGGGATTTTTCTTTGGTTCCTTCTGGAGATCTGTCATCCTTTTTATTTTCTGCTGAAGAAATATTCAATGCGGGTTGTTCTTCTTCTTTTCCGTCAACAGCTGATGGTGAGTGATATTTGTCGACTTTTTTAATTTCCTTTGCAGAAACTACGTCTTTTTCTCTCGTAACTTCGTCTTGATATGGCTCCTTATGAGGCGTTATGGATTTCTTGTCACTTATTGGTGTGGATTTTTTCACTTCCACTTCAATTGCCTCTTCAATTGTTGCCGGACTTTCTAGTGACGTCGTGTCCTCCCTTTCTTTTGGTTTGATCGTAACGACTACTGCTTGCGGTTCTTGTGTAGGGATATCATCCTCTGAAGTTATATCGCTATGTTCTTTTTCATCTGGCGTGCTTACGGATTTTTTCTGTTCTTTTTTGCTTTCTATTTTTGTAAGTATTTCGGTACCATCCCTTAGTAAAGTATCTTGTTTACCAATAATATCTACTTCCTCTTTTCTATGAATTTTAGGATCTTTTTTGTTGGTAGTGTACTGACTATCTTCTAGCTTCATCTTATCTGAATCTTCTATTGCTTTTGTTATCTGTGTAGTTCTTATTTCAGTGACTGGAGATTTATATTTGGTTTCACTTTTATACTCAACTCTTCCATCTTCTTCAGTTTCTTTTTCTTCTTTGGCGATTTCTTCCTTTCGAGAGAGAGGCTTGACACGTTCTTGAATTTCTTTTTCATCATACACAACGAAGTCAGCTTCTTCATGCATGGGTAAATCAGCCACTTCATCTGGTGTTTTAATAACATCACGCATAAGGCTTTGTTGAGCCTCAAATGTCATTTTCATTTTTGGTAACACACGATCAATTGCCGGTTCTGCATGCATAAATGCTCTTGGAGTTGTGCATATGGCTCCTTCTCCAGCGACACCAATCTCTCGTGGGGATTTAGTAGCAGTTTCGAATTCTTTGGTTTGCTCTTTAACATACTTCTCTTCAATAACAAGGTCTTCTTTTATTTCGTCTAAGGTAATGCGTTCGTCTTCTGGAAGAGTTGGTGCTGTTGTTGCTCCAGACTCAATTGTGGCTGAAAACTTTTCTTCTGGAAGACTTCCTTGTAGGTTCGCGGGAACTATATCCAGACCGCTAATGTGATCATCCCTGGCGTCAGAAGTTTTCTTAGCACTGCTTACTTTCTCGTCTGGTGTTGGGGAAGACAACTCTTCCTCTTGTTTGGAACCTTGTTCTTCAGTTCGAGATGTGACCATGTCTTTAGCAGTAGTTAGTATTCCCTGAACTTCTGCGTTGATGTCTGATTTCTCTGGTGTGGTTAATTGTTTTTCTTTATCTTCTTTTAACTTGTAGATTTCCTCATTAGTTACCTTAGGTGGACCCTCGTGTGTTGCTGTACTTTCTACTAGCATTCGCGTCTTCCGATCCTCTGCTTCGGCTTTTGCAATCGCCGCCTCGATTTCATCCTCTGCACTCTTTTTTCGCTTCTTTTCTGACTCTTGTGAGTCGCGTTGATGTTTCTGCATTTCTTCTTCTTTAGTTACGCTGCTCTCTTGCTCGATTATGGAATCTTCAGTGTACTGCTCCACTTCTTCTTTTTCGATAATCAAATATTCATCCTCCTCTTCGGCCTCAGTTGTACTATCTTGCTTGAATACTTCACGATGTTCATCTTGTCGACGCTTTTGACGTTTCTTTTCATCTCGACTAAAAACTGCCTCAATTTCACGAACAACTTCCTGTTCTTCCTTCAGATCATCCAGTTCACGTTGTTTATCTGCATCCAATTCTCGAGCAACAATTTCTTGAATCTTCCTGACCGCTGAGACCTCATCAGCTGATGGAGTTGAGACGAGGCTAGAGTCTGTGGTTCCTCCCTTATCAAGTCGGGATTTTTTCAGATCAGCTTTGGGCTTAGTTAATTTTACAGGACTGCCTGGTGCACGTTTTGTTGGGGAAGAAGCACGGGGCCTACGAGAGATTGGCTTTCGTGTTTGTACTTGTTGTGTTTTCGATTCCCTTTTCTCCGTAGTTTGAATAGAAGTTTTACTTGATATCTCGCGCCGCTTAGTAGTAGCCGTAGATTGTTGCCTGGTGGAAATGTGCTTGGACTCCACAACCTTACGATTGTTAGCATCCTTAGCGCTCTTAGCTGGAGTAGTACTAGGACTTGATTTGGTTTGCGCCCGTGTCACAATCTTTGGCTTAACTTCGCGTTCTCGCTGGGTAGCCTTTATTGCAGCGGACTCTTGTTTACGAGGTGTTGCAGTCGGAGAACTTTTCTTCTCAGCAGCAAAATCCTTTTTGCCTATTTTTCGTTCCATCGACTTGGGTGGCTTGGTATCGATTCGAGAACGTACTACTGGTTTGACCTCGGCACGTGGTTTCTCCGCTTTTAATTTTTGCGTTTTTGGCGCTGCTTTAGAGATTTCTGAAATAATTTCAGTCTCCTTTGATGTTTCTGCTTCAGTTTGGCTTTTCACAATGATTAATTCAACCTTTGTCTCGGTTGGTTCCTTAGTTTCATCAACAAGGTCAACAACGTCAACAGTTGGTTTATCTCCTTCTTTATCTCCGTCTTTGCTTTCAGTCTCAGCTTCATCTGCAGTCATGATTTCTTCAGTAGCCTCTGCTGCTGCATCTACAGCGTTTATAGAAACTTCTTTCTTCTGTTTAATTAAAAACTTTTCTTCGGTAATTTGTTCTGTTTTAGTTTCTTCTGCCGCTTCTTTGGTTTTATTATCTTGCTGCACTGCGATTGCAGCAGCGGCTACGGGAGCAAATTTTCCCACTTTGGACGGAACAATTGGCTCGGTTGGACCCACGGCAGACTTGTAAGTCTTGCGTGTGGTGATCGTCTGAACAGTTGGTGTGATTGATTTGGCAGTGCAAGATGAGTACTTCATAAATTCCAAATGCTTTAGTTTTTCCAGACCTTCTTGTATCTTAAAATCAGGAGTACTACCGGGAAACAGTATTCTGGTGATGGTATCATCCGGATTCGCAGGCAGCCAAACCAACAGAGCGCAAATCGATACCACATTCTGTAGGGGGAAATTGAAATCTCTGGATTCACGTGCGGCAAATAAACGCTGGTCACCCGAGTTCCATTTCTGAAGAAATTCTTTCACTTCTTTGGAGTCACGTGCTGGACTGATGACGTACATATCCAAAGTTCCGTGTCCCACTTTGTGGTACAAATTAATTGGCTCCTGATTGCGATAGCAAGTCTGCGGTTTCAGATCTAACGACTTCAGATCACTAACCAAATTGTGACCCCGCTCGAACAGGTCCACCAGTAGAGGATTCCGATCCTTATCGCCATCGGGACTGGGTAGACCACCCTTCCGATCGGGAACATTGCAGAAGAAGTGGCCGATCTGTGGATAGACAAATGCACTGCGCTTGCGCTCGAGAACAGAACCGAGACCCTGTATATTGCTGTTATTGAGGCGAGTCATAAGAACTGCATCCAAGCGATCCAAATGTCGTGCAAAATCCCAGAAGCAAGCTTTACGATTAAAACCACCATCAACTGCGAAACAAGTAGTAGAACAGAAACAGTGACATTCATTATATTACCCATAAAAGTCCCATACAAAACACAAATACTCACCTAGCATATTAAATCCATTGATGCCAAAGAGAGCTGCATCACCCTGCCCACCCGGGAATACGTACAAAGTGGGGTGTGTAAAGCGAATGTTTCCAACAACATCTGACGTTTCCAACAATCCTTGCAATGAGGTAGGAACAATCATAGGTGAAAGATAATCTAAACGTAGAAGAGGGCGTGGGGGATAATGAAAGTACAGTATAATTTGAATGTGATAAGAAAACAACGCTACATACCAATAAAAGCGTTAATGCTTTCGCTGCCCGTATCAAGCACATCAACCGGATTTATGCGAATCTTACATAAACGCGAGAAACTCTTATCCGGCAGTGTGTTCCATAAACCCGATTCGGAGCAGTGGATATTCATGCTGATCGTGTCGGCATAGGCACGGATGACTCGTTGAACATCGTACTCTTGCAGTGCTTCAGAAAAGTCGGCTACGGAAAAGGTTCCATCCTGTATTAAAGGTAGGAAAGTTAAGGGTTAAGGATGAACGGTTTTTGTTAGGAAAAGAATAAATCAGTGAATCAGAAATGGACTTACTTGTAGTATCCAGGAACCATTGCCAGAAAAGGTGTAGCCCGCGTGGATGATTTGTCGATGACGCGTAAAGCTGCTCAAGAGGTTACGCATACATTGAATGAGCGTGTTATATTGCGGATGTATCAGTACTTCAGTGACTAGATTTTCGCTAGCATACTGAATGAGTCGTTCGCCTTGAAACAAACGAATAAAAACGTTATAGAATCAAGCAAATGCGATGAAAATCAATGACGGATTTTGTCATTAACAAATACAACATGCCGCAAAAGCGTGGCAATATCACTGTTCACCAGGGAGGAAATGCAATAAACATTTGGTGGGGTTGGTTTTGTCGGGTCTAATCTACTCTAGAGTGGTAAGGTTCTATATACTTGATCTCGTTTATATTATACTACGAAATGAAATACTAGATCTTGTATCCGTATTCATTCATCTGGATCAATAGACATCAGTTTTTTAATTAACAAATCCAATTCTGAATGGCATTTCCAACTAATTCAAAACTATATCTATTGTAGAAGTTAATGTTTAACCCTCCTTTCTTATTTCCTTGCGCTCTGGCTACCTTTTGCCCTTTGACTTAGAGAAATTCTCTACTACTGAATATATCTCACTTTCTTCCAAAGCCCCTTCTCTCTCTCTTCTTCGTTCTTTTACCGCTTTTTTCTTTCATTCATCCGCTTGTTTCTTGAAACTAGTTTTTTAATAGTTTCCTCCCTACGTGGCCTGCCTTCTTTTCCTTCATTCATTTGTTTGGTCATTTCTTTTTGGACGTTTTTTTTCACTTGCACTTTGTTGTTTTTCTACTGGCCATTTTCAATTTTCAACAGCTTGAGATTTTAATACTCACTAATACTCAGATTTTAATACTCGTATTTCTAAACTAATCCATACTTAAATGGCGAGTGGTGCCAAGTGAAGATGATAAAGTTTTCTGAGTAGGCACAAAAACTTCCCCAGACACTATTTTATAATTTTATTCTAAACTCTTAAGAGCAGCACAACTTTTACTTAAGTTCTCATTTTTGTCTGCTCTTCAACTTTAACTGGCCGTATAAAAGTGGGAAGGTTTTCTATTTATTCACCACAATACAAAGCGTCTCAACGCTGAAGACAAATTTGAGGAGGGACTTGAAATGAAACGGAGACTTGAAATTGAATGAATGCTTTAAGTGGACTGGAAGGTCCTGAAATGAAATGGGTGATTCTGAAGTGAAACGTGAGTGCATCGGGGGTCTAAAGTGGAACAGAATCGGAGCTGTTTTGATACAGAGAGGGTGAATGGAGAGAGACACAGACGGAGAGACAGGCAGAGAGACAGATGCAGACACAGACTTACCATAGACGCGAAGAGATGTACATTAAGTTCGGGATAGTAAAGTTTTAATTGCCTTTTGATTTTAATAAGTAATAATAAAAGATATTTCAAAATTTGATTAAGAAAAAGGTAGAGAATCAAAGAGAGAGAGAGAGAGAAAGAAGGAAAGACCAATTTTATATAATCTAAACTCTCATAATATCATGCGAATAATTTTTAACCCGAATACTTTAACAGTACAAATTTAATTTAACACTCTGAATGGTTCTTTAACCTTTCCTTTTTTAATGTACTTAACACAGTTGAGAGAATTTTTAATAACCTTCATGTAGAAATAAAGAGGCTCCGTTTTGGCCTCTGCGTAAATGATTTGCGAAGTATTCGGTTTTATGTTGAGTTTATAAAATAACATTTGTGCAATGATTCTGCATATTAATGACGATAAATACAACGCTGCACTTAATAACGGTAAACACGCACATGACACATGGAAGAATTCCGATGACAGGATTAAAAAAGGTGGCGTTTTTAAATTCATATTCTGAATTAATAATAAGTTGATTTTTTTGTTGTTTTGCTTCTGTTGCTTTTGTTTTTAAGCGACTGACTGTGATTTTGTGATGAGGGTGTATGTGGGTTGTATGTCATTGTCGGCTTTTAACCGCTAAAAACAAATGTCCTTTTTGGATTCCAGTCTAAATTTATACACAAATATTTAGTACAAATAAGAATTGAAACATTCGTAAACATTCAAAATATATTAGGAAATGCCAGAGTTTATAGAAAAGTAAAAAAGAAGTACCTAAGAAGTACTTTTTGTTTCAATTTAAAATAAATTGAAATAATGTAAATTATTAATTAAATAAATTGGATTTAGATGCACGTTTTTTTTTGTTGATTCGAGATTGTCTTCTATGATTATGTTAACTTTTTGTTTTCTATGAATAACTTGTTGTTGCTTCATTGTTTGAATTTCTACTTTAATACCTTTACTAACACTATGCTAACACTAACACAGACCAACGCACGGACTCCTTGTCCTCGTTGTATCCAGTGAAGCTAAGCTAATCCATGGCTTCAGCGTAAAATTGTTTGTCGTTTTTGTTGATACGCACGACTTCATTAGAGTGCGGAATGCGTTCGTTGTTTTCGGCATGGCAACACCGAAATCTGAATTATTATCTGAAAGCTGAATTCGCCTACGTGCTTAATTTTTATAGCATGCTTTATAGCATGGACTTGTAAGACGATAAGGTTTTGTACCAGCAACGCCCCACAAACATAAAGCATACATATTTAGCACTTTTCAAATTAATTACAACTTTCTAACAATCTACTTCCGGAGGAGCTTCAAAATCCGGAGAAACCTATTTAACACTTTTAGCACTTTCACCCAACGTTTCTTTCCAACGCCTCCTTAAAATACAGAAAATCTTAAACAAGGTTTTATATTGAATCCTTCTTAAATACTATGAATTTGTTTTTCTTTTTTAATATAATATCTTTTCTTGCTAAATACAAACATTTAGAAGATTTCGGGATAATAATATCTATCCTTTTATTCAATAATATCTCGCTGTCTGCATCTTTCAGCATTATGAATAATTTTCCTCCCAATGCGAACGTTCATTTTTAATGAGTTGCATAATTAGCGAAAATGCGATTTTCATAGAAATGGCTGAAAAGAAAAAAACTATTGCGATGAAATATTTTATTGTCTAGAATAAAAACAAACGATTCGCAGTCTCGCACAAATAAAGCACACAGAAAAATGATTATTTTGAAAACCTGTCATTAACAGATAGTTTTAGTTGTCAGTCAGCCGCCCTCAGAGGTGGGAGAGAGACAGACAGATAGATAGATAAAGAGGCAGAAAGAGAAGACAGACAGTTAGAAGAAGAAAGCCAACGCTGAATATTGTCAGCCATCCGCTTGTGCAAGGATCCGCTGTTTGGCGCAAGATAATGGAAACTATTCAACATTCAACTTTTTTCAACAACGCGACTTCTTTTCAAATGCTTTTTCGCTGAATGCCAACAGATGCAGCGAACACACCTGCATTTATTCTTCAATCATAGAGAATGACAGTTGAATGACAATGCAAAAACTGAGCAAGCAGGTGCGAAGGAGCTGACAAGGGATCAGGGGCGAGATCAGGGAGAACTTGCCCAAGGCACGACAGAGAATAGAAATAAAATAAAAACAAGAAACAACAATTATGCAGATTTAAACAATAATAACAATAATAATAATAATAGTAGAACAAAAAACAAAAAGCGCGGTGAAGCGCGAGTGACTTCAGTGTTGCATGGTAAATGAAAAGAGAGAACCTTGCTTTTTATCAAGCGCAAAAATATTTTTATTGAAAAATTAGTATTGAAAATCAAAATTAAAAAATAGTAGATAAAAACAAGTACATAGTTATTGTTTCTTTCATTGTTTAGAGATGTGAAAAACATGAATAATTGTGATGTGAAAAGGTTGTAGACGAATTAAATAGAAAGAGTGAGAGAGATAGAGAGAGAGAAAGAGAGGGAGATTGAAAAAGGTTGGTCTGAACCCTTGAATTTTTTTTGGTTGAATTTAAGACGCGAGAATTGAAATTCTTATATACGAGTATATCAACAATAAAGCTAGAGTAAATTAAAGAGTACAATTTTAATACCTCATTATATCATCTTCTCACATCTCTCTCCCTCTCTCTCTCTCCCTCTCTCTCTCTCTCCACCTTCATTAGCTCGAATTCATGCTGAGCAGTCATCACTAATTTGTGCCGATTACAAAGAAAAAAGTGCAACCACTTTAAAACCTTGAAAACTTGAGACCAAAAAAACTAATCAAAAGTAAAATCGCAGAAAAACTGGGGAGACAAAACAAATCCAAGCGGTAAATTTCCAAAGAAAATAGAAAAATCATTAAAACAGAAAACAAAGAAAAAATTATACAATAATAATAATAGACGAGATGAAGGTTGGGAAAAGCAACGAAACGAAGATTTTTTTTTGTTATTGTCTGATGCTGTCATAAGTCGGAATGATACTCTTACATTTTATAATATGAAAATATATTTAATTAAAATATAACCAAATTTATAATAATTATTGTATAGTGCACGACTATGAATGGAAGCAATCGCCATCATTGTCACCGTCAGGATCGGAGCAGGGGATCATCAAAGATTCCATCACAGATAACAATGATATCTGAGATACCATCAGATAAAAAATAAGACGTTCATAGACTTTAATTGTAATTCGTAGGGATCGCCAGAAACCCTCAGACAAGAAATTTATTTAACCCTGTCCGTTAAACGAAGGAACATCAGGAAACAATTTCGAAAACCACCGCATCAAATGCAAAGCGATTTCAAAATCAAAGCAAAACCCAGTAACAAGTAAGAAAGTGAATTGAAGTGGAAAAACGCATGAATTGCGTGGAGAAAAGCAGATGAATACAGTGATGTAGGTGTAGGTTTATCGTGTAGGTTTGTCTGTGGAAAACTTGTTCAAGTTTTCCTTGGAAATCTTTCTTTCTTCTATGCCAAAGTTTGCATAGAATTCTTACGCTTGTTTGTGGAGATTTTGTTCGCTTCACAGAGCAAAACGGAAAACTTTTGTCATTGCAAAACACTCTCTCACACACTCAGCAGAGAAACATACCCAACATTAGACGCATAACTGTTCATTGATGGGTGTGCATTGTTAAGTGGAAATTTTCCGGTGCATATTGATTGCTATTGTTTTGGAAATGTTGCATTGAAGTAGAAATGCTGATTTATTCTCTGAGCGGCAAGGACGCTGAAAACTATGCAACCAACAGAGCAGTGATTTTACATCAGAATTTCTCCTTCTCTTCCTCTCTCTCGTTCTCTCACTCATTCTCTGCTGCTTTTATAAAATTTCTAAAAACTTTGAAACTTTTGGAAGAAGTTCCGCGGAAAACAGAAAGAAAGTTAAGAAATTCAACGCGATTTCATTGAATATAAGTGAACAAATCTAATTTGTATCCACTGCAAGCAGAGCGAACTTTCTCTCTGTCTCTGTCACTCTCTCTACAGTAGTCTCTCTTGATTCTGTGATCTTTATTCACACTCGCCGCTAATTTTAATCTCTTTCTCTTCGTGTCGCTTTAAATTTCCCATCATTTCACATTTTAAAAAGCTTCTTCGGTGACTTCTACGTGATCCTGCTTTTAGTCGCATTTAAAGCGATTCCGTAGTAATGTCACTTTGACCTTGTCACTGTCACTCGACCCTTTTTTCTGCGTTTATTGTATAAAAACAAAAAAAAAGTACGATATAAAAAGCACTTAAAAGGCATTCTACAAAAAACGTATTATTTTTGAAATTCTGTAGGTTTTTCAAACCCAGCAGCAGAAAAAGTAGCAGAAAAAAGTTGTCAGTGAGAAAAAACCGCACAATGAATTCAAGTGATGAGAATTTTTTTTTTTTTTATTTTTGTGTTTCGTATTGTTGCTGTTTGTTTGTTTGCCGTCGTAGCTAACGGCAGTTTTTCGCACCTGTGACTTTTCTGAGTGATGGACGTGGCTGTGAGTTGCGAGATTCCACTTGCACAATTTATTGCGCAATAAAATCAGGGATTTTGTTTTACTACCGGAATGAATCTATTAAAATATCGTTACGTTCTTGAAATGCATATAATAAAATTACAAAGCTTTCACAGTTCCGTTTCATTCCGTTCTGTTTTCGTGAGTGTTCCATTAAAAAGCGGAATAAAGAACACGAAAGCGCCTTCTTTTTATATTAAGGATCTTTTCTCATAATTAAAATGTTGAAGTCGAAATTGCTCTTTAGTTTTTCCTCCTCCATTCCCCTCTCCCGCTCTCGCTGCTTCTTGAGTGCAATTAATTTAACAGCTTTGAGCGGCGAGGGGAAAATCAAGCAATTCGTCCTGTTTTGTAGAAATCACATACAAATGCTGCATACTTAAGCAACAAGAAAAGCGATGCAGCTAATGCAGCGCTTGAGTTGTTGTTACGTTTGTGTTCAGAACGCAAATAAATGCACCGCACCGCAAACAGCTCCTTACGTGTTACGAATGCCGTAAAGAATTCACGTCATGCTTCTGTGCAAATGTTGTACGCCATTTTGAATTTTTGCGTTTTATTCATTCTATTTTTTTTTCAAATTTACTTTAGTTTCTACACTTGAAAAGTTTACACCTTTTTTAACACATTTTTTGAGATTTTTAAAATGCTTGAAATGCAACTTCGCAATGTTTTCAGGTTAACTGAAACAACAACAGCAACAACAACAACAACTACAGAAACCACAGTTAAGTAGGAAAAGCAACAACATTAGTTAAGTCAACACCAACAACAACAGCTGTTGCTCTGTGACGCCCTTCAAACTTCAGCCGCTCTCATGCAAACACATGCCATGCATGAGAGCAACGAGTGTGGAGAAAAAGAAGAAGAAACCAGAAAGAGTGTTAACTTCAGCCTGGCAGAAGTTCATATACCCTACACACGTTTACTTAAAAATTAGGCGTGGCAATGGTCTAATTTTTTTCCTTTTCAATCTCAAATAGCCTGTGATGGCAGAAAATATTCGTGCCATATTTGGTGAAAATATCTCTATTCGTGCTCCTGTAATCGAGTTTTATTTAATTAGTGGGCGGACCACGCCCATTTGTGGTAGTCTTTTTTGGTCAGAGACAGTGGACTTCTGGACAAAATTTCAACCGCAAATTCGTTCTACAAGCTGGGAAATTGAGTTATAAGCATGGATGAATTTATATTCACTATAAAAAGTAGGCGTGGTAATGGTCCGATTTTGCCCATTTTCAATGATTTTGCGATGAGTTTCTAATGATAGACAATATTCGTGCCAAGTTTGAAGAAGATATCCCTATTCGTTCTCTTGTAATCGTGATTTCCACAGACGGACAGACAGACAGACAGACAGACAGACAGACAGACAGACAGACAGACAGACGGACGGACATGGCTAAATCGACTCAGGAGGTCACGCTGATCAAGAATATATATACTTTTCTATACCTGTCACGCCTCCTTTAATGCGTTACAAACGGAAGGAGTAAGTGAATATACCCTCTCACTTCGTGTGTAGGGTATAAAAAGAGAAGCAGAAAAAGAAGTTTCTTGTCAGCAGATTTTAAAATGGTTTTCATTATTTCTCAAGTAGCCATTTTTTCCCCCTATCAAATGTGTTCTTTTTATATTTCATCTGATGCATGAAATTGAAATTTAAATCACATGGTTTAAAGGTTAAGCAATATTAGAGTTGTTTAAATTTAAAAAAAAGTTAGTTTGAATTTAATTTCAATTTAATTTGAGTATAATTTGAATTTGATTTGACTTTGATTTGAATTTGAAACGTCAGTTTTAAATACAGTTCAATCTTAAAATTCGTCTAATAAAAGAATCGATTTTACGGTACGATTAACTTTGATTTGTGTTAATCAACACGTAATCCATTTTGAGTTTTTCTCCTTTTCAGGCACCGAATTTCTATCGTCTTCTGTCCGCCGCTCCTCCACATTTTCTCCTCATCGCCTCTCCTTCTTCTCTCGCTATTATTCTAGCCTTGTAGCTTGAAATTCCTTGTTGTTTGCTGCTTTTTTTGGTTGATTGTCTTTTCCAGGCTTATTAAAAATTTACCACATTTCAACAGTTCATTAAAAATGGAAATCCTTCATTTTTTATATTCACAATTTTTTCTCTCTTCGCTTGATTTATCATGCATTCTCTGCGGCTCTGCGGTGCGGGTGGGTCGAAGCCAGAACAGCAGCAGTTGTCAACACTGCGAGACAGTTTGTCTCCTTGTAAATTTTAAATTCCTTCCGCTTCTTCTCATTCATTCGCTTACTTTTCATGCATTTTTTATGTGCAGCCTTTAAAAATGTCCTTTTTTCCTCGTTTTCAATGACAGCGCGTCGGCCAGACTGCGTCACGAAGGAACGACGAACGAAATGATCAGTTGTCGGGGGGATGTGGGAAGGGATGAAGGGGGTAGTAGATGTGAAGGCGTTGAAGGGATGTCAGTGGCGACTGTCATCTCATCAAATATAAATGAAAAATTCACAATTGTCTCTGAAATTCAATTGAACGAGTTAAAGTAACGAGTTGAGTGGATGAGGTTCGATTATAATTGAACACTGGAATCGGTTCTCGAAACAAGGGACTTGTTACAGAATAGTGAATAAATAAAGTTTACTTGTGACGTATGGAGGTAGTGAAGGAAGGCGTGACTCAAGAATGGTTGTAAGTTTCTAGTATATAGTAATGGTCTTTAAGCTTGATTCTTCGATTCTACAGATTCTGCTATTATTATTTAACTATTGCTATTATTAGTTCTATTATAAAGTTCTACAGACCCGTTAAAACCATGTAACATATACAATACTTAAAATAGAGGGAATAATATGAGTATTTTTTAATCTCCTTGATTATTGCTGGTCTGAAAACTTTTGTGAGGTTAAAACGGATTCGCAAGTCGCACGAAACAAAACAAGAAGATGATAACCACGTCTACCAGATGATACACAATTTTGACACTTCTGTTGCTGTTATCCCCAAGCAACAACCAGCAACAACAACCAGCTTCATCTGTCCTTACATGGCCCATGTCCATGCTGTGCTTCTGCACCGCTCTCTCCTTCTCTCTCTTTCTTTCGCTCTTTCGTTCTTTCGCTTTCTTCTCGTGTCACCTCCTCTTCACTGTATTTATCCTTGATCCCACACATAGCATTGGTATTTCTTTATCTCGCTTTAACCTGTCACCGCGTTGACAGCATCAGCTGTCGTACTCACTCGTACGTATGCTCGCTTTGCTTTGATTTGCTGTCGTGCTGTGGGACCGACGCGTTGCCAACGCGTGCTAAAAATAACAGCAAATGAAAACAGATTTACAACTCACCGTAACGTGCTTCCTCGCCCTCGGGTGCATGTTGCGTAATTGTATTGAGTTCCTCTTCCAAATCGACATGACAATCGGATACGTTCCACGAGAGGAAGCCTGCAAGTGACGAAGAAACAACAAAAACAATGTCACTCACGAATGAATTAACGTCAAAGTAAATTTGTTGTTAAATTGTTATAATATACAATACATACTCGTACATACATTAAATAGTAATCATAAATAAATGTTGTATTTATATTAAAAAAGTTTAGAATTAATAAGAGTGAATATTAAAATTTTACAAATTTATTTTATTTTAATAAAATTGGTAATATCCCAGAAAAAAACAGATTGACTTTGAATAAATGATCATTTATATTACAATAAAGCTAAAGTAGCAACTACTACATTTTAAACCCTGGAAGAATAAAGATCTGTCGACTGCGACCATCGACCATAAAAAATTGTCAATCGTTATTCGACAATCGTCAATCGTTATTCGTCATTCGTTGTTCGTCATTCGTTGTTCTTCATTCGTTGTTTGTTATTCGTTGTTCATTATTCGTTATTCGTTGTTCGTCATTCGTTGTCCATAATTCGTTATTTGGTGCTCGTTATTCGCTGTTCGTCATTCGTCGTTCGTTACTCGTTGTTCTTCGTTATTCGTTATTCGATTTTTTTTTTTTTTTAATTGGTGACTGAAAACAAAAGAAGAAATCGTAAAAACATTCTTCGTTTATAGAAGATTTCACACTTAATTTATTAGAAGATTGAATATGGAGTTCAAAAAGAATTTCAATTGGAAAAGAAACAAAAAGAAGGGTACAATTTAGAAGAGATTCTATTTCATTAGAGAGATGACAGAAAAGATTTTTAGATTTTCTAACATTTCAATTCCATTTTAATTCAATTTTCAATTTCTATTTCAATTTTTAATTTCCTCAAAATTGCTTTGGTTATAAAAAGCATTTCGTATTCTATATTAAAGTGTTTTTAACTGAATTTAGTTTTTTTTTTTTTTAAATTTTTTTTTTTTTGCCAACAGACTTAGCTTTAAGTCAATAAAATCTTAAAATTGTCCATAGCATTTGGAGTGTTTCTGCTCTGCCACTCACGGAAAATGCGGCTTAATCTCATTACAAAGACAATGAGTGAGGACAAAACTACTGGTGGGCTCGTTGGTGGTGGAGAGAGGAGGGGGAGGAGTGGGCGGAGTGGGGGACACTACAGTAGAACACTTCTTATCAAGTTTAACACTTGACACAATTTCTACGCTGTGAAAATAAATTGTTTGGACAGAAAAAAGGAAGGAAGGAAAACGGATGAACAAAGTAATCGAATAATAAGAAAGAGAACGAAGAAAAAAAATTATATAATAAAAAATATGAAAAGCTAAGCATAAAACGATAAAAGAGGTTTAGCAATAAAAGAAAGTGATGACGACAATGGACAAGATTTGCAGGAGATAAACTATGAAAGCTCTGCAGATGAGAACACAGAAGGACAGAAAGAGATAGAAAGCCAAAGGGAGAGAGAGAAAGGGAGAGAGGGAAAATTATTGCAACTTAAATCAGGATTTATTAAAAATTATAATCAAGTTAAAATTCTAAGCAGAGGAAAGAAAACAGGAAAAAATTAAGAATATCCCAAAATAAAGACTGAATAAAGGAGGAGAAGTATGACAAAATTAGAAACAGAGAGAGAGAGAGAGAGAGAGAGAGCGAGAGAGACAGAGTGAGAGAGACAGAGCGAGAGAGAAGGAGAATATTATACGATCAAGTCTACATGAGAATTCAATACGAATTATTTTTCCTGCAAGCTGTTTAATTTGGACAAAAACTTTCTCACTTTCGTTGCTTTTTGCTTTGTTTTTCTTGTTGTACTTTTGTTGTTGTTGTTATCGTTTTCGAGATGAAGCTGCGAGATCTTGTTATTGTCATAAGCCACTAGCAATGCAGACATCCAGATTCCTATATCACAAGTAGACATTAATACCTACATGCATATAAGCAAAGAAACACACACACATACACTCACACACACTCACATTGCGTATCATTTGCAGCATACGAGCACTCAACTCAACTTTCAACTTCAGAGACGCCGCATCTCAGCTTATTAAAGTACACACACACACACACACGAACACGAACACTTAAACTTGTGTTCAGACTCATGAAGTTCAGAATATAATAGAAGAGAAAACGATGAACACAACAACAACAGAGATAACGTAGACAAAAACATAATGAATACATATGAAAATAAAAGACAACAAAAAAAAACTGTATTTAAATGCAAAACGCATAACAAATAAAAAAGAAAAACGGAATAAAAAAAAAGCAACAACAAAGTAATAACATGCACACACCCAAATACAAGCACAAGCACATGTACACGTACAAACACTTGAATAGGAAAACACAACACACTCTTGTGTAGGATATAAGACAGGATGATATCGCATAAACAGTAACTGAGTGTGTAAATATTTGTATTATTTTTTTCATATTTTAGTAGCTGTTTGTTCCAGGGTATTTTTGCCAAGTTTTGTAGATGCATCCATCCAAAGACAACAACAATAAAATAACAACAAAAATAAAAAATAACAACAGTATGATGACAACAACAGAACACGTCTGAGTGGCTTTATTTGGAGCTGTTTCAAGCTCAAGAGGTTGTGTGTGTGTGTGGATGTTTATATATATATACACATACATATGTATATGTGAGTGTCTGCTTGCTGCTTGTGTTCATAGAAAATACGATACATCCACATTATTTTTGTTCAATTGCCAGCGGCGCCATTGTCACTGTCTTTATCATTATAATTTTCCTTTGTTTGACTGTTTAGATTTACTCAGTATATAGTATATATATACGAATATATTTTATTATATTATATGCGTGATACATACACCACCCATATTTTTTCCGCTTCAGCGTTTCTTTTGCAACGGGATTTGAACTACCAACTTGACTGGCAAGATCGGATAGCTATTTCGAAACACGCCAACGTTCCTCATCAGCGATCTTTGTCGGTGTCTATATATTGTATATATATAAAATAATTATGTAGATACTTTTTGCAGATGAATTGAGAAATATTTCTTTATTCATTAACAGTGTTTCTAGAAGAAAGTATTTTTTAATGTACACCATCGCGTATGCGTAACTTTTAATTAGATTTCTACGCCTTCCAATACGTTGTCCGAACTGTGACAGTCTCTGCCAGTCAAATTCGAATCTTGTTCTTCTTCCTTGTACTCACTATAGTCCAATAAACCTTCAGAGGTCACTTTTTATTTACTAATCATGCTTGAGATGTAATAAAAATTACGGAATTATTAAAAATATTTGTATTTGGAGCGTAAGAAGCACGGTGAAGGAAATTAAAAAGCTTTAAAATTCCAAGGCACGCAAATCATCATCATCATCATCTTCATAATAAGCCGCATGTGCTTTTCTTGAGACTCAATTAAAATGTAATCTGTATACAGTACTGCTACGGGTACGTATTATTATGGAAACATGTGCTTTTTTAACCTCTCTGGGCCACGCCCGGCAAATCGCGTGCATTCCGTGCACATTCTATGAATAATTAATATATGAGTTGTTGTTGTTTTTGTTGTTGTTGTTTGCATACCTGCTCGCAAAGGATCCGCTCTGAACCGCGTCTCAGGAAACTTAATTGAGCTCATGTATTGCGTTACTGGTATTTGTGTTTGTGTTTGTGTTGTGTTTGTGTTATTATGCAGGTTTGTGTTTCAGTTTACTTTGCTGAGCTCTTGATTTTATGACGCTATAAAAATTGTTATAACCTCCAGCTTATAGTCTGTGATTGAGTCCTCTTTTATAGTTTTTAAAATATTGCCAGAGAGTTCATTTAAAGTAATGAGCAATTCTTGTTGTAATATTATATACATGCCTTTACTCTTGTCGTATTATAAGCTTCCTGTAACACTTAAGTATTTATTTAATAAACATTAACGAAGAATTTTCCTTAAAAATGTTTGCTGTTTTGGTTTGAAAAAAGTCATTTTAACTAACAAATTAAGATTAAATCCAATCTGTTGGATATTTTATTAAAGAATATTAATGCATTTTATTAAAGAATTCCTTTAAAACCGCCCGTTCGTTGAAGGAAACACTAAAACCTCATTACTTCTGATTTTAATGTTTATTTTTAACAAAATGTGACTTTCTTTGGTTAAAATACAATGTTTTTAATAAACTCAAGTGCCTTATATATTAGCTTTAGTATGATACTAAACATTAAACTAAGCATTTAAACTAGTAGTAGTTACTATGTTTTTGAGCAATATTCTAGTGAAAAGTTACTCATACGTCGTGTGGTACTGATAAAAATATAAGCCAAAAGCATCGCCGTTTAATGAATAAAATATATAAAATTTACCAACAAAAAATAGAATAATAACCATAGAAATATTTGTGAATATAATTCGTGAAGCAGCAATCAAATTATATAATATTTATTAATTAAAATTTGAATTCATCGACATCGAATGTAAGCTTGAAAACTTACATTAAAAGCAACAAATCCTAAAATTAAGCGCCTTTTTCATTAATATTAGTGAAAGGAAACCAATTAAGTTTTCGTCCGGGATAGAAATACAATCCGATACACACACAAACACCATAGATATTCACACAAACACACACATTCTACTCAAATTAAATTTAATCATTATTATTATCATCACGCTGAAATTTGATGGTGTCACAAATCATTAGAATGCACTACAACAACGGAAAAGAACAGCATGCGTGTTCATGCTTATGTGTGGGTGTAGTCCGTGTGTGTGTGTGGGTGTATTCCGTGTGTGTGGCTTTCGTAGCTTAACAGCTGATGGCTAAAACTAAAATCCCTTGCAATTAGCTGCTAATGATAGCGTTTGTTTGCTTATTAGTAGAAGTGTGTCTATCTCTCTCTCTCTCTAAATATACGTATGTGTGTGTGTGTGTGTGTGTGTGTATATATATACTTATATATTATGTGAATTAAGCACTTTGATTTGCTTCATATAACTCGAAATATCATTTGTGAAGTTTGTTTTATGACCGCAGACATTTTAACAGCTTGTAATTGATACGAATGGCATGCGTTAGCGTTGCCAGATCAATTTAAAAAATCGCGAGTTAGAGTTATATATATATATTTGTGTATGTTGTGTATAGTTTTTGTGGTTATGAGTATTTCAAACGCGGTTTTTTTGGCTTACAAGTTTAATTGTAAAGCATTTTAATTAGTATTAAATTTTCAATTCAACTCGTTAACATAGCAATTTGAATGTTGATCGAATTTAATTTGTGTGAGGCGCAGTCTGAAGGTTGTGATAAATTAATTGAATGAAAAAAACTCAATCTAAATGAGTTAAACTTGAGATACGTCAGAAAATGTTCGAAATAATTACAGCAAAGTTTCCATAAATAACGCCTCCTTTTAACGATATTCCTCCCGTTTGGTCTCATCACGGTTTTGGGCGCATCCTCCCCCCCCCCCCCTCCCACGTCTTTTTCTGTTCTTCTCCTCGTCATCGAAGCGTTGCTGAACACTGTTTCTCATTATATACACACACACAACCCACTTTCTATGTAATTGAATTTATCACCTACACACACACACACACACATACACACACATACACATAATAGCCGAAATTCTAACATGGCTGATAAATTGCATCAAATGAAATTATTTTCCCAGCGACAGTGCAAATAACACAGAGAGGGAGAGAGAGAGAGATACTGAGAGAGAGAGAGAGAGACAGCATCGAATCAAGTGTCGAATGTCTTAAAGTATGCAACACTTTTTTCATTGATTTGCAAAAATCGCTGTCAACTTAAAGGCGATAAAAGAATGTTTTTACTATTGTTGTTGTTGTTTTTCCAGTGTTGTAAACTATTAAAGGGTTTCATTTTTTTTTCTTCTTCTTTTCCTTTCTGTTATCGTGCCGTCGCCTGATTTTTTTGTCTACTTTCATTATATTAAATGTTGTCGCAGTGCCGTTAGTTTCGCTGCATGATAATTTTGAAGCTAGTCGTTGTTGTTGTTCTCTCGTGGTTCAACTATTGTCCAGATTTTTAATAAAATTTTTTCAATGATTGTATTCATTTTTATCAGTCATTCAGTTTTTTTTATTAAATGTAGAATTGTGCATGGCAACACTGTGAATCTGTAAATTGTTTTAAAAAAACAACAACGAAAAAATGTTGACTGAAGGTCGCTTTTATCGGTTTATATATCGTATATGCTATAAAAGGGGAGAAGAAGATACGAGATGAGAATGAAAAATTGTATAAAAATATAGCGAGGTCTTTTTTTCAATTGTTTTTGTTTGCTTTTTCCGCTTCATGTTTCGCAACGGTGGCAGAAAAACAATTAATGTTTGTGAAGAACAATTAATGGTTGTGAAGAAGGAATGAAAAACAAAACAGCTGAAAAAACCAACAAAAACTCAAAACGGAAAAAATTCCCAAAGTAAAGAAAAAAGGGATTGGCAGGGGTTGGCGGGGTCCCAGAAGAAAAAACATCTCATAGTACCACACATAAAAGAGTAAGAATCAAAGCGTAAAAGAGTAGGAAAAAACAAAAAAAAAAGGGCCGCAGATTGATTGAAAAAAGCAACCAGAAAATGTTTGTGATGAAAGTGGACAGAATCTGATGTTTTCAGCTGTCATGTTGTCACTCTGTGCATCATTCAGCCGCATTACAATCATGACACAAACACACACACTCACAAAAGTTTTCATGTGCATATACACAAACACACTCGCATTTATGCATGGGTACTGCAGATCGTCCAGAAGAAAGGTTGTGATAGAAAAAGGTCGAAACGGAATCGCCAAAGAAATGGAATGAAACTACATATAATCTATGTATGCCTGATCTATGGACATACTATTTATATATCGTTCCAATAGCGATACCAATCAACCCGAACTTCTATCGTTTTCAATGCTTTCAACACGTTTTTCGTCCTTTCGTAATGATTAGCAATCAGAAGACAAACTCACAGTTATTCGTATGTACAGTAAACATAAGGAGGTAAATATATATGTATGTATCCCATCGTTTATCATCGGATAGATACATTAATTTCCGTTTTCCTGTTTGTCGTAAAAATGGCGACGTTCTCGAAACGATTGCAATTTCGATTTATTACCATCGAATGTTGCAATTTCTCGTTCATGCTTTTATTGGATTTTTATTTTAGTCTTGTTCACGGTTTCCTCTTCCGTTCTGCCCTCCTCCCAACCTTCCTCTACTCTTCCCCCAACCTTCCTCCACTCCTCTCCCCTTCCTGTCTATTTTCCCGTCTACAGAATGCCATAAAATATACAATGAAAACTAAACACCGAGAAATCATTGCAGCAGCTCATTTTTTATTTCGTGCACCTTTTGTAAGTCTTCCCAGCTGAGGCAGTGTTCCCCGACCTCCTGACGCACTTCGCCCCTCCTCACTTCGGTCGATTTTCCGCTTTGAATCGAACTTCTATGATGTAAAATTTGTTTGCTTTTGCTTTTGTTTCGTTACTCAATCCTCGATCGGACAATTTTTATTACGAATTTCCTGCATTCGATAGCGTTGATTCAATTAGTTTTTCGTTCACTTGAAATTGCATTTGATCGTCATTCGGCAGAGGAAAAGAGTTGCTGAGAAACATTGACCAGGAGGGAGAGGGGTGGTGGGGGGGGGGCTTATGGGGGCCGTTGCGTAATCCACTTAACTCATCTTATCTGCAGAATAACATCGTATTTTTGTGTTTTTTTTGCCTTTTAAAATTCTGCTTTGAAAGAATGTTGAAAGGATTTTGTAATTTCAATCTAATTTCGATTGAATTGAATGGAAATAATTTCAAATTAATCAAAGCAAAAACAGATAAAGAATGTTTCAATAATAAATATAAGAAAATACCCCAAAAAATAATTTTTACATATTTAAATTTTAAAACGCAAGAAACGTAAATCATTAGTATTTGAATATTATTTTTAAAGGTGAAGATGAAGTCTTTTAATGTGATTATTTTTAAAATCGAGTAGTTTTAAATGTAAAATTTCAAAACAGGACTTAAGACAAGAACATTTGTTGTGAATCTCTATCAGAAGCACTGAAAACCTTCGTAAAACGCACATTTAAAGGTACTTTAACGCATTTGAAGTGGTGAAGATTTCCACTAGAGATGATCTACGATCATGATTTTCATTTTCTTAGATTTTACTTCAAGTAGAAAAGAAATTCTATCAGAATTAAAGAACTAAAAGAATCGATGTATGATATAAAGTACGGAAATTATAAAATCCTTTCTTCTAGGGAGTCAAATCAAAAGTATTGGAAAAATTAGAATAAAAAGCAATTCAAAAATCATTCAAAAGAATGATTTTGATAATTCGAAAAGATATTAAAACAAAAATATTATCATATCTTCAAGAACTCCTTGAATATTACTCTGGTCTGTGATCTCTGGTGACCTCTTTTCAAATACTCGAATGAAGAGTGACATCATTAAGCGAATCATTGAAGAGTCATCATTCAGTTGTCTCATTCTAACGAGGAAGTTCAAGTCGACATGGCAAACATTGTGAAACACTGAAGCGAACCATGAATAAATTTGTTTTTATTATTATTATTTTTATTTTATTATTATTAGTTTGGCTCTGTTTTGTGTGTCAGCACTTAATGCTAATTTCTTACATCATCGTTACGCCATCAGTAACAACAACAAGAACAACAATAAAAACATCGATCAGTCTTAAAGGATCCACATTCTGTTGGCTCTCGTTTTCTTGAACTGAAAATATTTCAACTTTCGACTTATTTGCATGAATTGTGTTTGCCAACGACGAGGATGACGATGACATTCTTGAGCTGAGCAAATTATAACAACAACATCTAATAACAACAACAACAACAACAAGGACGAGCACTAAAATTGGTCTGGCGCCGTTATGACACTCTTCTCTCTCACTCTCACTCTCGCTATGTTTTTTCTCAAGCAACCCAAAGAAAAAAAAACGTTATTTAAATATTAAAAAGGAAACCTAAATGAAACCCAGCAACAAAATTTCATGCTAATTTTCAGTGGCACCGAAAGAGAAAAAGAGGAAAAGAGGGACAGAGAGAGAAAAAGAAAGAGACAAATATTGATGCCTGTGCAAATTTCCGTTACAGGAGAAAAAGTATTAAAACGGATATTTCTGAATTATAACATAAAAGAGGAAAGACTAATTTTTGGCCTCATTGCCAAGTCTTCAGTTTTCATAGTTTCAATTAATTTCGGGAGGAAACAAATCATTATAAAACCCTGAATTACATAAATTAGCCTTAAGAAAAATATTAATTCATCCAACGAGCGGCTTCTGAAGGTTTTGAAGCTTTCTATGGCTAGGAATTTAAAGGAATTTCTGACCTCCTCTTTTAAATTTTAAAACTTTAAGATACGATTTTAAAAATTTAGTGTGAGGAATGTAGAAGAAAATTTAGAGAATATTCTAGCATAGATTGAAATGTCAATGTCTCAGTATAGTATTTAGATTAAACTTTTTATTAGAACAAGTTTTATACAAACAATCTATTAGAAGCCAATGTATTTTATTTCCCATTTAAATTAGAACCTCCATTCGAATCAAATTACTTTTAAAGTATCTCCTTCAAGAAACCTTGACAATACCTGCAGAATATGGAAAAACTGAACTGAAACTGCTAACATAGAGGGAGAGGGAGAGAGAAGTAGAGATAGAGTATGGTTACTATAAGAGAATGCGTAATATTCAAGTACTGGTACATTTACGTAATACTCGTAAATATGAGTATAGAGCCACCTTCCACCTCCAATTCGGAATCTTGGAACGTCGAGAATTACAAAATGTCACATCTCTCAGTATTTGTTTTTCTTTTTCTTTTCCTTTCCTTTCAAGTTTCTCGAACAACGAATATTGGTTGGTAGTGTTTTTGATGTGTCTCTGCTCTGGTTACGGCACACGTCTTTCTTATTTTTATTTCCCTTTTCTCTGCCCCTCTCATGGTCCCTCTGTCCATCTTTTTGTGGTATATAATTTTATCTGCACTGCGGAGGAACTTTGAATAACTTTTCTCCCCCGTCTACGGAAAAATCCAGCAAGAAACAGAAATATTTTATACTCAGTTGTTCGAAGATAGTTTTATATACGAACAGGATGTGTATATATGTATATGAGTGTAGTATATATGTATGTATATAAACCTGAGATATCTGAATGTGCCAGGTAAATGTTACTACGGTTGTTGTTGTTGTTGTCAGAAGTTATCACATTCAGATGGCTTTGTTTTGGTAGCATCTATGAAATGGGTTAAAAACAGGTTAAATAAAGCAAAAGCTCTAAAGATATGATACTCGAAAAATATTTTCCACAACGCAGTACAACTTAAGTACTGCTTTTGAGTTATGAGTAAAGTTGAATCAAAAGACTATAAAAATAGAATAAAATCGAGTGTAGAATGCAGAACTTTCTTTCTCAATGGCGATTTAAGGATTAAGAGTAAAGAAATACCAACATAAATCGTTCTCCTTGAAAGGATTTCAAAATTCAGTCCCTTCTATTGGACATTCAGTGGATTTTTTGGTCTTATTCAAGGCTTGAAGTGGAGAGAAAACTGAAAATTTAACTTCGAAGAACAATTAAATATGGCATACTTTTAGAATTTATTTTTGTATTTAAAATCTATACCAGTTTAAGCATAAAAGGATTTAAACAAAAAAAGAAAAACCTAGAAACCAGAAACACGTAGAAATATAAATTAAAGCTGATTATTTATTCTTATTATAATAAATCCAAAGCTTGAGATATACACAAAGAAGTTTCGAGAATACGAGAAACGTGCGAAAAATTATTTTGAGCACGCAAAAAATAAAGAAAAAAAAAAGTGGAAGAAGAAGAAAGACGAAAAGAAAGAAGAAGAAAAAGTAGTGGCGGAAAGAGACGAAGAAGTAGTGGACCAACGATAAAAAGAAGAAGACGATGAATACGCTTGAGAAAAGTAAAAAGAACACGCAAAAAAAACGACCTCAAAATCGACAACGCAACAGCGAAGGAAATTAAAAATTTATTAAAATCAACCACTCAGCGGATGGGGACTACGTGAGAATAAGAAGAAGAAAAAGAAGAAGAAGAACACGAACAGGAAGAAGCACAAGATAATCACCTCAGAGCACGAATCTCCACAGATTCCCCGGTTCCCCGGAGCTTAGTTGATGCCACGAAATACAACTGAAATTAAAGAGCTTCCGTGCCAATGAATTTATAGGTTACTTCCTTGAAAGGATTTCATTTAAAATGTTCCGGGCGGAGGTGAGTTTCTCAGTCCGTTATTCCGTTAGTCCAAAGTCCAAAAATGTTAAAAACCCACATTCGGGTTGAGGTTCAAGTTGAAACAATGAAGCCTCTGCTTCTTAGACTTCTTTCTCTCTTCCCCTCTAACTCTCTCTCTTCCTCTCCCCCTCTCTCTATCTCTTGCTTGCTTAGTTAATGATGCACATCTAATGAATTCCTAACAAAGTTGTACGAGTTACTAAGCAAGATTAATTGTTCGAGTTTAGTGAAGCAGAAGACGAAGACGAAGAAGCAAATTGAATAATGATAATAAGGCGAAGATGGAAAAATAAAAGTTTTGAAACCGTAAAGAATATTCTGAAAAAATATAAGCGAATTATAAACACAGCTCTCTGAATGAAGCAAAAAGAACGGGTTATTCAACGAAATGTAATGAAAGACAAAATATTTGAAATTAAATAGACTGGAAAAACTAAAGAAAAGAAGAAGACGAAAGAAGAATTTGGAAGAAATAATGAGAATTAGCAGCTTTTAAACATTTCATTTTAAGTGAGCTTTTAATTCATTTTGAATCGATTTTTAAAAATGTAAGGTTGTGTTGTATTTCTATCCAAGGAATTCATGAGTTCATTTTATTTAGTTTCATTGACTACTTTCAGGAAGTACTTGTTGGAACACTTTTCAGTTTTTATTTCACCGTTTTAGTGGTCATAGAAAGGAACTGAGAACTTCACAACCTGTAGTAGAGAGAGTATCGCCCGATGACGTCATAAAATCCATTAAACACATGACGACATTCGTGGGTGAAGAGCAAGAAATCGGCAACATTTCGAAATCAACAACAATAAAAATAGCAACAAGGAGAAGTTTGATATTGAAAATACTTGGAAATACTATCGACATTTCAGTCGCTCAACATCTCTCGATATACATCAAAGTTAAGTGCCTGTGTTATCAATTGACCCAAAGGGATTTGTGTTGTTGTTGTTGTGTAGTTTAGTGGTGACTTTTAGTGGTGTAATTTTTAATGGTGTGACTTTTATTGGTGTGATTTTTAGTGTTGTTGATGGTGTTGATGATGGTGTTGCTTGTAGATGTTTTAGTAACCATAAAGAAATCACTCTTCTATTGTAATAATAACGATTAAGTACTCGTAAATGTGTCCAAAGAATCACTCTGAAAATAATCACTCTACAAAGAGAACCAGTCTATATTTTCAAGGCAGTTTTTTCCAAAAAGACAGACAGACAGACAGACAGACAAAGAAACAGAAGGACAGACGGACTCATCATGACTCAGGAACAGTTCTTTAAACTCAGTTATTGTTGCTGTGTCTATTATTAATATTATTCTCTATAATTAATATTGCAGTAGCTGTTTTCTTGTTTGTTGCTGTATTTTTCATTAGAGAAATCAATCGATTTCGAGTCTGTCTACAAAACAATTTTAAAACATTTCCAATGAAGTGTTTAAAAATAGGTTAAAAGCGGACAACACTCGCAACACACACACACAGACACACAACAAATAACGGTCATTTTTCATGTCGCTCCAAATACCAGCAACAGAAATAAAATAGCAACCGCAAAGCCATCAGCAACAGCAACAGCAACAGCAGCGCCTAAAAGAATGCAATTTATTCATGGCAAACAAAGAATTAAAGCTGTTCGGTTGCTATGCATGGAAACGTGTGGAGCGGTTAACAGTTAACTATTTAGAGCTACTGTACACACGTACACATACATAAACGAACACCCATACACACACACACAATACTCTGGGCAAAAGTTCAATTATAATATAATATACGTTACTATGAGAGAGCGAGTGAGAGAGGGAGATGGTCAGAGGGGGTTATAGAGGGAGATAGAGGGAGTTAGAGAGAGAGAGAGAGAGAGAGAGAGCGAGGGAGTTAGAGTTCAATACAAGTGACTGAGTATTTCTATTGTGACTATCTGAGCTTTTGTGTGTATTTTAGTGCCTTTGTGTCCACTTGTATTTGTGTTTGTAATGTGGTATGTGTGTGTGTATGCGTGTGTGTTAGTAACAATCATTTATACATTTCTATCTGCAACACATTCACGTTAGCAACAGTTTCATGTTTGCTTTAAATTAGTTGTTGTTGTGCTTGTTATTACAGTCGTTTCTGTTGTTGTTGTTTTAGTGATTGCTTTATAACGTGCCATGATCACATTGAGTGTGTTCCGAAGTAGTTGCAGCCCGGGGTCGCTGTTGTTGTTGCTT
The DNA here is from genome assembly GCA_949629155.1 of Myopa testacea. Classification (NCBI taxonomy): domain Eukaryota; kingdom Metazoa; phylum Arthropoda; class Insecta; order Diptera; family Conopidae; genus Myopa; species Myopa testacea. The sequence continues at coordinate 29,301,155 of OX451345.1, forward strand.
TTGCTTCCGATTGCCAGACCGCTGCTCATTATTATTGCATACTTTTAGGCACGATTTAAATTGAGCATTCATGCTAACTGCATTGAATTGCTTACGTTTGCATTATAAAGGAATGAATACTCGCCCGTGGTTGGTATAGGAACGGAGTAAGATTAGTAGTGGAAAGAAAAAGAATAAAAGCCAGTGGAGGGTTTGAGGGGGGACCGAAATCGAAGAACTCTTTAGGGTTACTTTAAAAAATCGTTGCTAATGCGATTTAAATTTGCTGACACCTTCATCACTATCGCCATCATCATAATCAACATCATCTCCATCCCCACCACCAACACCATCATCATCATAATTATCATACTCATGATCATAATGAATTCATCATAGAAAAATACACGAGTGATAAAAGTCACATGCATGTTGAACGTGTCGTTCTTTGATACTCAATTTGATTGCCATCCTTCTTTAAACAGTTACTTTGTACGTAGCGCGGCAACACTTAACGAGCGACTTCTAACGGTATAACAAGACACCGTCGCCGTGCGTGCAAAAGAATAAATTATTTCAAAAATAATACAATAAAAATATTGTACGAAATCCTTTTCTACACGAAAGAAGCAAAGGAAAACAAACAAAAATTTTAATATAGACATAAAAGTCAAGTGTTTGCAAAGGCAATTCTCTACTCTAATCTTGTGATGAGTTGAAATGAGAGAGGGTCATCCTCTCTCGCTATCCCCCTCACTCTTTCACTCTCTCTATGAATAGAAGCACGTACTTCTTCGTACAATCGTACGATTTTCTACGTGTGTATGAGTGCAAGTGCTTGTTTGTGAGTGTTTGTGTTTGTGTAATTAGATTTGCCAGGAGTTTTTATATTAATTAGGTGTCTACAGCGGAAATGCTTGACACAAGAGGGCGACAACACAAAAAGGGATCTCACCAAGGATAATTTAAGGAAATTACCACATAATTAAGATTTCAAAATCTCTATAATAAATATACAAAAACATATTTTAAAGAATATACACCAGAAACTTATTACATTTAATAAATCAATCGAACTGAGTGTCGAAAATTGATTGTTGAAATTATTAATTATTGCATAGTTTTGGGTGCAACTTTTATCGAAATTTCATGGATTAAAAACGAAATGAAATGAAAGCAGAAAATATTTCGTATTCATTTCCGTTGGTCGATTATTTCTCTCTTCTTATCTCTTTCTCCCTCTCCTCGTCTTCTTCTGTTCTCAAAACAATGGCTGTTAATTTTTACCTCTGAATGCTATCTCTGAATTTACAGTTAAACGAACACGCATGCAAGCCGAGCCTTCAGTCGAAGCAAACACGACGACACGACGCAGTAAAGAACAAGAATTCGAATGAAAAGCATGTTTTTTTTGGCTTATTTGATTATTAAATTCGTGCTGCTTCTTGTTTGCTTTTAATTTCAAATTCCGTTGTGTGTGTTATTGTCGTTGTTGTTCTTGCTGTTGTTGTTGTCGGTGGTCTTGTTCTTGTTACTGTGAAATTTCATTGAAATCAAAATATTCAATTATTCAATGATTTTCATTTATTTTACTTTCGAATAAGACAGAGTATTTATTTGGTTGTTGTTATTTCTGCAATGTTAAATAAAATTCATGCGTTTTTATTAATTTTTTCATTTGTTTTTCTGCATTTTTTCTTTACTAATTTTACTCTCTTCACTAATTATTTAAATCGCAAAAATTATATGCAGTTTTTATTTGATTTGAGTTGTTTAACAAATTTTTAAAGCACTTCAAGTTTAACTGCCCTTCTTTCTTAAAAAATTCTGCTCTAAAAACTGTTATTGCGATTCTCAACGCTTCATAGAGAACGCGTTGGCTGGCTTAAAAAAAACACCCCAAGAAAAACAACACCAAAAACCTTATTTGCACAAAGATTTCAAACGAATTGAAATGAATTTCTGAGCAACTCGTAAAATCATTCAAACACAGCTTCAATATAATAAAAATATAATTATTTCATTTGAATGCAACGCTTTGGTTTTTGCTGCGGTGTTTTCTTTGCGGCTTCACTTGAAATTTCTTCGTTTTTCAATTAATTTTCCGCCGCACGAATGATTATCAGCAGTTCAGCAACTTAACAGTTAATCAGCAAAAGTTATGCTAATAATTGTTAAAGTCGAAGCGAAAAACACAAAGAAAAACGCTGCTGGAGAGGAACGAAACAGAGGAGGAGGAATAACAGCGAAAAAGAGAATAGAAAAAGCATACCGAAGAATAAAAAACTTAATCCGATACGATGTCGATTGCAATTGGATCAAAACGGAGTGTTTTACATACAAAGCAACAATAAACAAACAACTGGTTCAAAGTCAGGCGCAGTGAAACCGTGCGCAGTCGACGATCGTTGCCGCGCCTCTGCCGGTGTGCTGCAAGCGTGCGTCAGACGAACGAACGCGGAGTGCCGCTGAATACACGAACGCTTGAGTGATTAAAAGACCGGCCGGCGCTCGGCGGCGCACGCGACTTTATTCATTCAGCGTTAAAAATGATTAACGGTAGCGCTGTTTTTTTGGTTTTTTGTTTTGGTCGGAGAGGGGGGCGGGTGATAGCGGGGTGTGGTTTTCTTTGTTGTTTTTGTTTTTCAAGTTGGTTAAAATATTTTTGCTTTCTATTGTACATTCACTTGTTGTTGTTGTTTGCACATAATATAATAGACTTTTATTATAAATTGTGTAAAATATTACAAATATTACAATATACCAAATAACTCCCCTTCCCTGCTTTTCCCCTTCTCCCTCTGTTCTCGTTTTTTCCCCTCACTTACCTTTCAACAACTGCTGCATGATGATGTCCTTGTGCTCCTCGGAGTGCGGTTCACCCAAGACAATCAGCAGATAGCAACCGGTGAGGGGACTCGGTGGACCAACCATGACACCGGCCATGCTCGAGGTTCCACCACCATCGGAGCCGGCGGTCTCCAGCGGCGGACGTCCTTCGGATGGCGGCATGGAGCTGGGCCCGGCCACCTCGGTGACGGCATCGTCGTCCTCCGCGCCTGCAGCCACGCCCTCGCCAGCGTCTGCGTTACCAACCTCAGCGGCAAGCTTCTCCACACCGCCACCAGCAGCATCGCCGCCACCAGGCATAGCAGCACCACCACCAGCAGCAACAGCAACAACAACAGCGTCATCAATGCCAACACCAACCGCTTGACCTTCAGAGGCTACACCATTCAAATGTTCAGCGACGTCACTCGGCGTGGCGCTGTTGGCAACACTGCCAACAACAGTTACTCTCGCCTGATCCGCCATCACAGTTAAACTCTTTTAATTCACAGTTAGTTTGTCACGAAAACTGTTCTTCTTTCGCTGTCTAGCTTGAGATTAAAAAGCAGTGAAATGAGTCTTTAACTTGACTCCTTTTCGCTTGTTTTTTCAACACTTTTTTATAAAAAGTGCTAAGATTTTGTTTTTTATTTATAAATATTTGGTTATTTTTTTTTTGTTTGTCTTTTTATTGTTGGGCTTTTTTAAATCCTTTCAGAATTTCTCAGTCTTTTCATTCAAAGTCTTTCAATACTAAGTAACAACGACAACAACAAACCGTTCGATTCGCGCACAGATACCGTTAGCGACTGTGCAGCGGCTGCTATTCTGCACTTTAGACTTGCGATCGCAGAGAAGAAGAGTTGGCAGCTCTGACGGCTGGAGAGAATGTCTTCGATGGCTGACTGAATGAGTGAGTGACTGACTTAAAGACTGTCTGACCGTTTGACTGCGGCTGCTGCTTGTCTTTAAAACATGCAAAATTTTCGCAATAAAAAAGAACTCGTCTAAATTTGGATTCACTTGTGTTGTGTTTCTCTTTCTCTCTCTCTCCCGCTTCCGCTCTCCTTCGTTGTCGCTCTTTCTATCTATCTATCTGTCTGTCTGGCGTTTTGGTATATTTTTGGAATTTTTCCTGCTGTACTTCTTGCTGTTGGTTACGTTTTTTTGTTTTGCTCGCTTTTAATGATGGCTTATTTTTTAATTTTTCTTCCACTAGTTTTTGTTTTTGTTTTCTTGAAGTTGGTACTGCGGCTCAGCAGCGGCTACACTTGAACAGTGACACAAACTAATTACAATTTTTGTCTCTTTAATTATTGCAATCTTTTGTTTTTCTTGCTGCTTCCGAAAGTGTTTCTTTTTAATGTTTTTTACTTTACTGGTTTTTCGCTTTTTTATGATTTCAGTTTTTTTATATGACTCTCTGTCTGGATTCTGTTTTTAATGTATATAGTATATCTATGAGTATATATTAAGATTTTTTCACTGCTTTAGTTTTGGTTGATTTTTATAGTTAATATTTCTTGGTTTTTTTTGTTCTCTTTTGTTTAAGCTTAAAATTATACTATAGTTAATATAGTTTTTTTAATATAGTTTAATGTAGTATATAGTATATATACTAAGTAATATTGATAGCTTATATTTTGGTTTCTTTTAAGTTTCTTAGTTTGTATTTTTGGTTTTGCATAAAATCGTAAAATCTGCAAAGAAAAGAAGAAAAGTTGTTCGATTAAAATTTGTAGAAACAGGAAACGATCTTAAAAAACCTATAAAATATATGGTATATTAATAATGTATATGTATGTATATGTATAAGAAAAGCTATAGTAATAAGTATATAAGTAGAGTTCAGTTATCATATTTAATAAAAAGTAAGTGTATTTTAAAGTTCATCCGAAATTCATTTAGAATTCATTAAAAATTACTTTAGGATTCATTAAAAATGCACCCAAAAGTTAAATTAAAACTTATTTCTAATTAATTTTAAATTCTTCCGAAATTCATTCAGAGTTCATTTAAAATTCACAAAAAATACAATAACAATGCATTCAAAATTCATTTAAAATTCATTCAAAATTCATTTGGAATTTATTTGAAGATTATGCGAGATTCAATTAAAATGCACTCAAAAATTCTCCCGAAATCCATTTCGAATGTTTTAAAATTCTTCCGAAATTTATTTAAATTAACTTTAAAATTAATTCTAAATACTAAATACATTTTAATTATCTTCTCTTTTAATTTGATCACTTTTTTTGTTATAAATTTTTAGTTTCTTTTCAATTGCTAAGTTTTCCCAAATATTATATTTTAATTTATTATTTCTGTTATTTACTCCTTTGATTTGTTCGCGTTTTTCTTCCCATTTTATTTTTTCTCTGTTTTTATTAAGTTTTTCTTTTATTTATTGCTTTGATTTTTTTCTTCGGCTTTTTGTACATCGTCTTCTTCTTCGTTGGCGTCTTCTTCTTCTTCTTCTTCTTCTCCTTCGTCTGGTGAATTTCGCCAGCAGGAAATCAAGCGAACAGGGCACAAAAAATGATGACTCATGACTGCTTTAGTTGTTTTTTCTCAGTGTTGTTGCTGTTGTTGTTGCTTGATGTTTCTTTACTCTGGACTGAGTGAGTTTTTAGTTTGTGCTGTTGTTGTTGTTGTTGTTGTTGACTTTTTGACTTTTCGGACGTTTTAAATGCATCTGTTTTTATAAACTGACGTCTTCTGCGGTTAGCGACGAGGGACGAAGGGGCTGGTGGGTTGGATGGGCGTCAAGTCTGTGTGTGTGGTTATCTAAAAAGAGGGTTGTTCCAGCGCATTACTTTTGATTGATGACTTTTAGCTATTTTTAAAATGCATTCCGAATTCTGGGACCATATTTTTCATTACTCTTTTCTTATTTTATTTTCTATTTTTATTTATTTTTTATTTTTATTTATTTATTTTTTGTTTCATTTTTTGGATTAATTTTTTTCATTTTAGCTTCATTTTTATAAAAAAGCAACAGGAAAAAACTGCTTTTTTCTTGCTTTCAAATGCAGCCTCGGTTTTTAACTTTAATGGATGAAGATTTCAAACATTTGGCAACTCTGGTGAATTGTGGCTGAGGAGTGGAATATTTCATTTGCTATTTTCAAGTTTAACATTTGCAAGAAATGCAGACAAGAAAAGAAGTGAAATAAAAATGAAAATTTGTCTGCACGTCTCATTAAATCGCCGCTTGTTTTATCTCACTTCTGACAGAAGGTCTACTCTTCTTCTTCTTCTACTCTACAGTCATCTACTTTCGTTATCTGCAGCATTTCATCCACATATTTTCATTTTATACAATTTTTTCCTCTTCGCTTTTATTTTCTTTTTCCTGTTGACTGCACTTAAAAACTCAGACGTCCATCAAAATTGATTATGAAGCCTGATACTGAAGATGGACGAATTGAAGTTAACGGTTAATCGCACTTTCTGACAGGAACTCATTTTTGCCGTGCTTTTTTATAACCAAACGGATTTAAATGCCAAGAAAAATATATTTTAAGTTAATTTATTTAAAATTGGAAAAGTAATTCTTATCATAAGCTTATATCATAACCCCGTATATCGTTTTTTTTACACTCCTTACACCATCTAAAATCTATTAACCCGAACCGTCAGTGGAATCAGAGGATCAATAAACCCCAGTAAGGGACCTTGTAGGTCATTCACTCTTATTACACTCGATGACGTTATGACGTTACTCAAAGATCATTTTTAGTGTTTGGAAAAATAAAGCTGACAAGGATATTGAAAATCCTTGGGAAAATCATAAAAGGACAATTTAGTATCTTTTTGAGAAGCGTTTGAGGTTTTAAGATGAGTGCAGATCTTAAATGCGATCCGATACTAATGTCTGTAATAATGACCCACTTTGTCGATATAGTATAATATACACCACTTAATGATATATTGGCCATATCATTAAGAAACTTCTAAAATGCTATTAAATATTCTGTTCTCTTCTTAAACTGTAGGATTTAATATTAAAATGTGCAATATTAAAAATATTCTCTGTTTTAATAACAATAACAACAGCAATAATAAATCTATTATAATATAAATAAATTCAAATATAATATCATAATTATATCATGATATATTTTTTCCAGTTTCTGCAATGTACCATGTACATATGCATATAGTATGTATATAATATAGTATATGTATGTATATAATCTAGTATGTGTATACAGATACATATAATAGTTACCAAATCAAATCCAAGATTGTTCTTTTTTCACCTTAAAATTTTTAAAAAAAGAATGTTGTTGAATTCTTTTGTGTGAATTGTGTTGAATTCTTTTTTTTTTTTTCTTTCTTTCTTTTTGTTGCTTTCTGTCTGATTGATATATTTTATATTTTTTTTTAATATTTAAAATAAAGTTTGTAGAGGTTGTCGCAAGTAAGAAGAAGAAAAAGGAACCGCACCCGTTAAAGCACCAAATGTGACTGCGATAAAAGAAAACTCGTTGTAGAACACGACGATGACGCGTTTTCTAAAGAAGAAGAAGAAGAGAAGAAGAACCAAAAAAAGAATAAAACGACAGAACGGACAAAATTAACGAAACTACGTGGATGTGAAGCGAAGAGACAACAACAAGAACAGCAGGGGCAGTAAAAACAACACCAACAACAACATGCAAACAAATCCAATTCAACAAAAAAAAAACTTCATACATGCGAGTATAGTAGTAGTAGTTATAGTTGTTGTAGTTGTTGTTGTTGTTGTTCCTGTTGTTTTTCTTATTGTTTTTGTTGTTATTGTTGTTGCTAAGGGAAGCGATACCGGTCACGTTACTCGTTATTCGAATCAGTTTACTGCAAGGGGTTGGCTTTTATTTCTCTCCCCCTTGACTCCGAATACAAACTTCACTGTGGCAACTCCACACATTGTGAATGAGTGAAGCACACACACACAAACACACCAACATACACACGCGATTTCTTTGCTGCACGAGCCAAAGTTCACTTCCGTTCGTGACAAATAAAAGCATGAGTCAAGGAGCCAAGGAACTACAGAAAAAGAGGGTGAAAAATGGGGAGAAAGAGAGAACGACAGAAAGATATTCTATGCACGAGTCTTTTTCCTTGTCTGTATATTTGTATGTGTGTGTGCGTGTGTTTTAGAATGAGGCGTGTTTCTTTTAAAGGCGGGGCAGAAGAGGCGAAGACGACTTCGGCACCGGATCCAAAGATTTCAACCGCAGACCAACACGAGACAGGCGATGAGTAATAAAAGGAAGAAAGAAAGAAGAAAAGAGGAGAAGAAAAAAAGAAACGACGAAAAAAAGGATAGAAAGCGAAGAATAAGTGAGAAAAGAGAAAGGAAGGAAGAAAAAAAGACACAAAGAAACGAAAGAAAGAAACAATTAAAAATCCTGTTTAAAAGGAAGACTCAAGAAACTGCAACTGAAACGACTTTTAATAGCGACTTGTAATTATCTTGGTTTTTCTTCTTTTCTTTCTTCTTATTTTAGAGATTTTAATAGTTTCAATGCAGGTTTCCTTCTTCTCTTTACAATTTTATTCGGCTTCTAGTTCTACTTTCCAGACTTTCTTTGAATGGGAAAAATAAAGGCCAATGAATGAATAAATGATTTCATCATTTTCTCATTTCCACTTACAATTTAGCTTAGTACACTTAAAAACTAATAAAAAGCCTTCAATAGTTTATTCAATCCACTAAGAAAGGATGTTTTATCATTCCAATTTATATGATTGATAGCAGTAGAAACACTGGAGAAGTTTTCTGTACTCTCTACTTAAGTTTTAAGGCTCCCTTCTTAAGTTCTAAGATTTTCTATTAAAATTAAAAGTAAATTCTTTCTGTTTTTCTAATTCTATTATTTGTTATTAAAGTGGATAAAGTAAATCTGTTATTATCGTAATTCTGCTAGTATTCTTTATTCTGTTCTGTGTTACATAAGTTAACATCATGAATAATATTCACCAATTTTTTTCTTTAAAAGATATGATATCAAAATATTATAATATAGATTATTTAAATAATTTTTTCAAACTTTTCTTTTTGTTGAATTCTTTTATAACTTTTTATATCATAGTTCTTAAGAACTCAGTTCAATTAAATTGAAAATATAAGTTCACGATATTCGAATATAACAACATAATAATATTACTGAAATATTTCTTATAATTATTTATCGTATTATAATATTACATATAATATGTGTATTATAATAGATGTGAATATAATTTTAATAGATGCGTATTATAATCTTATAGAATCTTCCTATAAGATTATGATTCTTTTTCCCAAAGAAATTATAAGCTTTTAATAGTTGATTTCACTTTATGTATAGTTTTTATTTATAATTTTTTCTTAAAATGTGATTTTTTATTTCCTTTTAGTTCTTTTAATCTTCACCTTTTTTTGAATTTGTGCACTTTTTATGCTTTGAACTCAGAAGTTGGTTGCTACCGCAGGAGAAGCTCGACGAAGACTGATTTCTCCGGACAACTTTTCGCCACGATGAGCTCTCATGATGAGTTTTCCTGCGGATCTTCGGGTTGCTTGCAGCGCTGGATGCTTGCCAATTCCAGGCTGCACAAAGTAACTGTTATTTGTTGTTGCTGTTGCTGTTGGCATTATTGGCGAAATGCCCAAAAAGAGAGAGAGAGAGGGAGTCTCTCTCTCTCTCAAGAAATAACAACAACAATTCAAAGTGCATCCTTTCAACAGCTGTTTTAGAAAGCTTGCTCGATGCTTCAACTGGAAGGACCCCGCCCGCATCCCTCCCTCCCCCCAGTTGTTGTTGTTGGATACGTTGACTGGAATTTTTTGTTACCTCAACGCTGCTGTTCTGTGAACCCCCAACATAACAAGAAGTGGCGCCGTGTTGGCCACGTTAAAAGCATTCGCTTCCGTCTTAACTCCGAAGCACAGTCGTGAGGAAGAAGAGAGAGAGAGAGACATAGAGAAAGAGAGAGAGAAGCAACGATTTTATCGCCAACCATTAAATACCAATCTTTGCCAATTTTTAATGCACTGCAGGCAAGCAAACAGACAACCGGACGGACGGATCGGCAGACAGTTTGACTCCTTGGAGAATTTTTCGATATAACTCTTGGCTCATATTCTGGCCATATATTGTTACTATTGTTTCCTTATTATATTGTGCCTCAAAATATTCTCGAAAATTCATTGGAAGTGGCAACCACCAACCACTGGAAATGCTTGGCACCCTGCGGCTAGAAAAGCGGGGTTAAAATGCGGAGATCATCACCAAAAATCGTCATAATGCAGATATTTCGTCATCACTTTTGTGCTAGTTTTTGGTTTTTTTTTTCTTTTCTTGCCGATTAAAAGATTCCATGGAGAAGAAGAGGTTTTCTGTTTCTAGGATTTTTTTGTAAATGCAATTTTTTTGTAGAAACCATTAAATTTCAAATCGTTTTTCGATAAATAAATCGATGGATGGATGACCTGATGAAAGAATTAAAGAAAGGGAGAGATAGCAAGAGATCTAAATGAGGATTGCTTCGAAACGGGGCGTGCTTAGAAAATGTATTCCTCTGTGCAATACAATAATTGAACTATTATAAGAACCATAAAGAAAGAAAACTATTTACGAATTATTCTCTGTACATAAAAGGATTTGAAAATTGCACCTACAGAACTCTCAAAGATTTAGAAATCAAACTAGAAACTGTTCTCTGTGCGCCGAACATGAAAAACAATATGCGAATTATAAGTAAATTGAAACAAAAAAGGAAAAGAAAATAATTTTTAGAAAAATACAATAATTTTAAAATATATTTTTGTAACTTAATTAAACTGTAGAAGTATTAAAACATCTCGAATAAAGAATTTTAATAAACATCTTATGAAGGAAAGAAGATTTGATGTTTATATAATTTTCCTTCTCCTTCTTATAATTCACAAGCACTTTTTCGTAACTTTAGTACATAATTTTGACATCATTCAAAATAATTCATAAATCATAGAAAATAAATAAATAAATGTCTGTTATAATAATATAAAAATATGTTTAATATTTTAAGTTTCATATACATAAATTAAAAACCAAATTAAAAGTTTTTAATATAAAATTAAGTTAAATATAATCTAAATTTTTTGGTTATATTGATGCAAAGCTTTTGAAAAAATCCTTTAATTTTAATATTATTATTTATTTTCTAGTTTATATGTATATTTAATACAGTTATAATTATATAATGCAAAAGAGGAAAATATTTTTTACCCATCGATTTGTCTCATAAGCTCTGTTATTATTTGTTATAACTTTGGTTTAATTTTTTTTTTTGATAATTTATAAATGCTGATATTTTAAAAAAAACTTTTTCCCCAATTTTTTTTCACTTCTTTTAATTTTGCACTTAAAACTCTTTTTTTTTCTTCTTTTTTTTCCTTTTTTTCTTTATGTTTTTCCTTTTTATCCGAAGTTTTGTAGTAAACCGCACGAAGACAAGCAAGCAACTGAAATTCAAACTTTACAGAGCTCAGCAGAAAGGATCTCAGTCATGTTGGAAAGCAGAAGAAGTCAACAACATCATCCTCAACAACAAAATCAGCAAACGGAGAACAAATCGCACAACAGCTCAACCGCGAAAAATGGCCTGGAAATCGCACCGCTGGAAAGTACGCAGTTTCCAGTTTCCGAGCCGGATATTCGGCAAACTTCCAGAAAAACCGATATCACGGGAATCCGAAAGCCGAAAGTCTGGAAGCTGGATGGCGCCAGTGAAAAATAAACCCGCCCCCAAAACAGAGAAAATACTTTAAGAAAAGAAATTTTTAAATATCGTAAACATCCTCGTTTTCCCAGAAATGAAAGGATCTTTTGTAGAGGAGTGGAGGGAGAGGGGGAAAATTACCCTAACAATAAGGGATCATTTTTTGTTTATAATATTTTATTTAAAACTCCTCGTGTCCGGTTTCATTTTGGAAATTCTGCGAAATGTTCAATTGTTTTTTATTTATTTTATTTTAGTAAGTTTTCCGGTTCATTTAATTACACTTCGACCGGGTTTTGACCGCAGCGTTGTCATCATAGCATTTGTCACTATAACAATAACGTCATCGTTCATCGTTGCCTTTGATTAATGCAGTCAGTCTTCTTTCGCTAGCTGCGCGGTGTTTTATTTCCAAGACACAACAATTGGACGGAACCAGCCGAAAATTTAGGGGTTGCTTAAGTTCCTTTTTAGTATAATACGAGGGGGTTTCTCCCTCTTTAAATAAGCCATAAAATTCCTCGAATTTATGCCTAATAGCCTTGTCCAAAAAAAAGATATCGTCTACTACTAAAAGAGGGTAGCGTTACATTCTCCGGGATTGCGTGACCGGATTTAAGGCACACGAAAAAGGGTCCCATATGACAGCTGATATCCAAATATTTAAATTATCAACGGCAGTATTAGTGTTGAGCCTTATTTTGAGCACTTTTTTCAGCTTTGAAATTCAAAGTTTGAATATAATATAGCATAAAATATAATAAGAACAAAAATATGAACCTTCTTGAAACTTTTGAGGTTACAAAAATATAGTGCACAACTAATGATTCTCCTAGCAAATTTAATTGTGAATATTGTCATCATTATCACCTAATTTTTGTTCAACCTAATCGACTATCGATTTATCATGAATAATTGGATAATCGAAAGAAAGTCTTGAGAGAATCGCAACGACGTCATTGACACCGATTCTTTAACATCAGATAAGCAGGGACTGAAACCACAGCACATTGAAGAGTCCTGGTTAATATAATAAAGCGATTTCTCTACACAATTAATGACAAAGAATATCCTTCAAAATAGATATTAAATCTTTAATATTTTTTCTCTCTTTTGTAACTTTAGTCACACTTATTGGAAAACATCTATTCCATTATTATTATTATTATAGTCAAGATAAAGATAAACAATTGAAGGTGTTTACTTGATTTATACCGGGTGGGTCAAAAGTCACGCCTACGTGGACCAAATAAGTCGTTGTTGGTAGTCAACTGGTCAAAATTCATGGGCCAATTGGACCTGGTATGGATGCATGTGTGAATACCGAGAAAACCAGGAAGAATTGCTTATCAAATCAATATATTGATTGATTATATTGAATAATTACATCATTAGTTTGATTCTTCTTCTTCTTGTTTTTACTTTCAAGCTGTTGCCATTCATGTTTCATTGATTGAACACATTTTTTAATATTGTTTTCAATTAAAAATTTATTCAATATCAAATGCGACATTTTTGTTAATTAATTACATACTAATTGTTAATTTTCTGAATGTAAAGTGATTCCTCAAAATTAATTTATTTAAAATTAATACATTTTTCGCGATCATACAAAAGAAACCTCATTTAAGGATTTATTCAATATTTATTCAATATGAAGTCATAAATCTTATAATTGGCTTCATTAAGAAGAAGATTTTGTTATACATTTTCTCTTCTTCTCCTTCTTCTTGTTCTTCTTCTTCTGAGTACGTGTTGTAAATGAAACGGTTGTTTGAAAAAACGGTATAAAAAAGCCGGCTTCGTAATCAAAACCTCCGCAAAAGATGATTTAAACTCCAGCAACTAAACTGGACAACTCTCTCTCTCTCTCTGTCTCTCTACCTGGTTTTATCTCCCTCTCTCTTTCTCTCTTCTGTCTTTCTCACTCTCTCCTTCTCTCGCTCTCTCGCTCTCTTTCTCATTTTTTTGTCTTTCAATATCACTTCACTTATAATACTCAAAACAACACCCTTAAAACAGCTGTTTTTTGTTGTACCAACCTGAAAGCTGTTCTCTCTTTTGATTTCGTTCTCTTTCCTCTCTCTCTCTCGGTTTCTCTCTCTCTCTTCGTTTTTCTGTCCTGTTCATAGAAAACATCGAATTTTTATGACAGTTTGAGTAGCACTGCTTTTGAAACCATGACCATTTAACCACCTGACCATCTGACATTCTGCTTGAGTGGAAAAGTTTTTCGCATCGATTTTTCAGACTGGCTGCGAGACACAATTTTTCCGGGGTTAAGCAACAAAAGATATAGAAAAAATTGAACACACACACACACTCGCACACAAACAAGAAAAAACAGCTGTTCGTGGGCTTCGTAATGCCTCGGCGAGGAGTTCGTTCATTCGGATCTATGTTTGTATTCGTATGTATGTGTGTAACGGTGTATATTACGGTATACAGTATTATATTATAAAGTAGTTACGAAGAAAAAGCAACAACAACAACAACAGCAGGTTATATAAGCAGTTTAGAAAAAGAGTAGTACTAAAAGAATACTACTAAACGATTAGTACTAAAATAATAGTACTAAAAGAATAAAACAATTGGTATTAAAATAGTTTTGAGCGAGAAGAATTATAAGATCTAAAAAGTAGTATAATAGTTGAAAAGAGATGAGAGATGATGAGTCCAAAGCCGCGGGGGTTGGTTCGCTGAGAGGGTGGAGACTTCAGAGTTTTGAAGCAGCCTACAAAATGCAAGTTAAAAAGTTACTCGCAATAAAAAAATCATCATCTTCGATGGAAGAATGAACCTACGAAGAGGTTGAAGAAGTAGGGGGGGAGGGGGGAGAGAGGGGCTGCTGCGGTGACCTGCCGAGGGGCCTCGTAAATCCGCTTGTAAGCTTCAATGTTCTCAAAGTGGGTTGAAATCTTCGATTTTTTTCAGACACGAGCATCGCTTGGCTCGTTTTTCGTGTTCGTGTTTAGAATTTTCTGGCCCTCGGGTTTTGTGAGTTTTTTCTCTTCTGGTTTCTTATTTTTCCCTTACTTTAAATTTTCAATTGATTGGCCTAAAAATTGATTTTTAATTGTTATACAATAAAATTGTATGTTTTTTCTTTTATATGTTTTTGGTTTGTTGGTTGTCTTTCTTACCTTCTGTTTTTTTTACGTTATTCTTCTTCTTCTTCTTCCTTGGTTCTGCTAAATTTGAAAAACTTGTCGCTTTGGATGGAGACACGAAAAAAGCGTTTAAAGTGAAGCTTTCTTTAGTTTACGAATAGTTTTATTCCTTTAATGCTAGTTTTTAATTTAGTATGTTTTAGTTTAGTTAATATTTAGTTGTTGTTTTCTTGTTTCTGTATCACTTAAGTTCTAAACACAAAATGGACTTTTTTCTATACTTTAACCTGGACCTGGTTTTGTAATTAATTTTGTATAATTTCACTTTCTATTAAAGTCTATTTTTAGTCTATTTATTTTCTATTCAATAAGCAAAAAAGCCTTCTTTTCTAGTGGAATAATTTTGCTTAAATGTTTCAAAAGTTGTAAAAGTCTGCTTTACAACAAAATCATGCAGTCTTTCGTTTGAATTAATTAATTAATTGATTAAAAGCGGAAAAGGAAAAAGCTTTTATTTGGCAAAGTGTTTTTTTTTCTTTTTTTAGTTTTACTTAAATTATTTAAGGAATTTTTATTCTTTTGAGTTGATTTTTTTTTTTTTTTTTGCTTTAATGATTTTCTTTGATTTTTGGTTTTCTTCTGCTTGTTCTTCTTAGTTTTCGCTTTAATGAAAAATCACTTTGAAACCGTATAAAAAACTTTAGACGGATATTGATTTTCTTGCTTGTTCTTTCTCGTTATTTTTCGTTCGCTGTCAACTGAGGAAAAATCGTAAGTTGAAAAATCGTTTCCCAACAACAACAACACTCAGTTTTTCTTCGATTTTAGGAGAAAATTTCTTTTTTTTTCAAATATTTTCCGGAGGTTTTTATAACAATTTGTAGTTTACTGCATTTTTCACTGCTGCTCGTTGACTTTTTAGAGATATATAATAGTAGTTAATATATTATATATACATACGTATATATATGTATGGAACATATATATACATATATATGTATATATATATATAAGTGTATGTGTGTGTGTAAGTGTGTGTATAGCTGTAGTTGTAACACCTGCCTCTGTTGTAACCGGCTTTTGAAGGATTGCTTCTGGATGAGCGTAGAGTTCGCTTGGTACTGATTCCGTTAACTTGGCCCAGCCGCTGTTCAACGGTACATCGCGGTACACGAAGCGTTCTCCGCAGATGCGATGTTTTTCTACGTTGTTGCTTTTATACGTTTACAGTTAGAAGGAGAATAACAGCGCCTGCGTCATGTTTAACGATTCAACTTCAATTCTGACAGTCATTTGATTTGACAGCTTTTGTCAGCTGTTTCAAAACATGTGACAGTTGGTGTCGCATATGAGGTTGCACAAGGGCGAAGTCCGGGGAACGTGCACACCCGAATTTACCCCGTCAAAGAGAGAGAGCGAGTATATTCTTTTGTTTCTTGTCTTCTCTTCTCTTTTCTTTTCTTTTCTCTTTTTTTCTTTTTTTCTTTTCTTCTACTAAATATTCTTATAAATATTTATTTCTCAATTTTTTATTTTTAAAAAGTCAATAATTTTAAAATTTGTACGACTTTTTTATATAATTTTTCTTTTTTAATAGTTAATTACTATCAATTAAAAATTGATTTTCTTCTTCTTCCCTGTTGTATATTGTTGTTTTTATTTTTTTTTTCTTTTTTTACCTTCGGTTGCTGTGCTCGTCCTCAAGTCAACGAGTGCGAAAAACGTGACCCGTTTGAAATGTTGTCGTTTCCATTCGAAGAACTGACTTTGTTTAGTCATTTTGCTATTGTTGTTGTTTTTGTTATTCTTGTTATTATTCTTGTTGTTGTTGTTTTTGTATGCAGTCTTTGCTGATTGTGCAACGAGGACGATGAGGCGGGCATTCATTCGGATGACTCTGACCACAATGAAGTGTGTTACACGAGTAACGATGACCTTTTTAAATGCATTGATTATATGTGTGTGTGTGTGTGGAAGGATTGGTTGAGGGGGATGGGAAGGGGAGGGGAATACATACAGTGGCCTTAAAGAGGTTCACTTGAGTTCTTTTATTTGAATAATTATATTTCTATCTATTATATAATTACTGTATCACTATACAAAATTTTATTAATGGACTTGTAAAGAATAATAATTGAAATAAATGCTCTCATCAAAGTTGAATCACTTTCATTCCACTGTACAGCTACAGTAGAGCTTTAGTACTACAAACTATGGTATCTTAAGGGTTGTCTGGAGTATTGTAAGTAAAACGAGTTTATTTTAGTCATCGATAAATTTTATTTGACAAACACAAAAATAATGAATGCGACAAAATGTGAAAATTCCGGGCTGCAACACAATGCAACATGAATAAACAACAACAACAACAATCAAAACCCCGACAACAAAATAGAAATCAATAAAGAAGGCAACTCAAACGAGAGAAAAAAGAAAAAAGAAAAAAAAAGAAAAGAGAGGAGAGCAAAATAAATAAATAGAGTTAAAAGAACAACGTGATTGCGTAAAAAGGATAAATAATTTGTAAACACAATAAACAACAACAACAACAACTACAACAACAACTACAACAACAACTACAACAACAATGAATAGAAGAACCATAAAGAAGTACAATAACAATAAACATACAAAAAAAACCATGAACAATAACAACTGCAAGAATGTAATAGAAGCTACTCAGGAACCAACACACAAACACAGAAACATAGACACATACACAGAGACACACACAATTATAAAGAGGGACCTCCCTCAACCCCCCATAGAATGCCTTTCTTCTCCTTGTTGTTGTTGTTTAGTTGCCAAAACGCTTTCCTGCTGATCGCTTCTCCTGCTCATATCACTATTGCACTCACTCTGTTCCTCTCTCTCTCTCACTCTATGACTTTTTCCTCTCCTTCTCTTACTCACTCACCTCTTTACTCCTCTGACAGAGCTATTTAACGGCTTTTCAAACTTAATTTTTAGTTTTTTAGTTTTAGCTTGTTTTATTATTTTGTTGCTTTCTCATTCGTAGTCTACTTTTAGGCCCGGCTGAAAACGCTTCTATTGTTTGTCGTTTGTTGTTGTTGGTTTATTATTTCGTGTGTGTGTGGGTATGTGTGTTTATTAGTTTGTGTTTGTTTTATTCGTATTCATGTGTGTGTTCGTTTATTTGTCCTGACGACACACTTTAAAGTTGTTTTATTGCTTTAATTACAATCAAACACAAATGTAAACACACACTCGCACACATACAGGCATACACACACACACACACAAACATACTTTATTACTTTCTACCTATAAACTCACAGCGATTCCTTTAAAATTAACTGCTATGTTGAGCATTATTAAAGTTGTTCTTTCTTCTTATTTTTCAGGTTCCTTGTTTTCTATGCTATTTTTTATTTTTATTCCCTTCTGTTGCTTGCTTATTGTTCTTTTGTTTTTTCTTTTTCTTTTTTTTGTTTTCTTTTCGTTTGCTTTTTATTTGCAATTCATTTAAAGCACTCATCTAGAAGCTTGAAAATGCTGTAAATGTCAAGAGTTGTTGTTGTTGGTTTTTGTTGTGGCACCTGATGCAGTCCGGTTACTGATGATGATGATAATGATGATGACGATGATGAAGCTGGTGATGAGGGTTGCCAGTAAATTAAATTCATCTGAGACTTGACTAATAATAAGGGGGAAAAAAACGACTAACTCTTTAACTTTTATTAACTTTTCATTACTTCTTCATTTAAATCCCAGTTTTAATTCAAGAAACAGAAAGAAAGCAATATTATTATTTATTATTAATATTAAAGCCTCAAAATATGCCACATTTTTTATTATAATTATTATTATTATTCCATTAAATGTTTATGTAGCTTTTCATTTATTAATAAATTCTATCGAACTTCTACCCGGAATTCGGCAATAGAAATCGCCACAAACCACTAACAACATGAACAGCTGCTGTAATCTGTACTGATTGACAGATCGCCCTCAATTTTTTTCTAATCCAATCAATGGGCGGTGCCAGACCAATCATAATGATGCGTGCATCACTCACGCCCAAGTTCAACCAAACATATTACAAAACTGTCTCAGTGAAAGTTTAAAAGGATTGTAATTAAAAATAAAATAGTTAAAATAAAGACAAAAAAAATAGCTACCAAATAACAAAATAAACAACAACAAAATGGTGTCAAAATAAATGAATTCTGTCAGTTTTCGTGTCATTTACACGGTAGCAGCTCAAGTTGCTTGAAGAAAAGAAATAAAATTGAGGAAAAAAGAAGATGAGGAAGGAAAAGAAGAAGAAGAAGAAAAAAGGAAGAAGAAGAAGAAAGATGTAGAGGAAGGATCTAGTTTGAAGAAGTTGAGCTCTGATATAATTACTAAAGGCTCAGCTGATGCTCGAACTCGTTAAGCTGTCACTTGGGCTCTTTTTTTAGTGTCAGTATTCTTTTTCTTGTTCTTTTTTTGCCGTTTTTCCAAGCTTTTTAATTAATGTTGCTAGTTTTTAATACAGAACAGAAAAAAACAGAAATCGTTGTTTTTATATCGACGTTGTTTTTATATCTGTTTATTTTGTTGTTTTTTTTCTTTCTTCTTCTTCTTCTTGTTGCTGTTGACTGCTAACGGCGATGACGATGATGATGATGATTATGATAATAATTACGTAAAGGACAATGATAACAAAGATGATGATGGTGAGTTTTTTACTTTATTTATTTTGTTATTCTTTGCTGTTGATACTCTTGTTATTAATATTGTTTTTGTTTTGTTGTTTCTGTTCTTCTTGTTGTTGTTGTAATTGTCTTGTTCTTGTTGTCATTGACGCCTGCTTTGATTGTTGCTCGTGGTGACGCCGATTTCTGGACTTTATTAATGTATTTTATTTATTTTATTTAATTTTCTTTTTAATTTACTTGACTTTGACAAAAATCATCAACCATCAAAGCAGATGCTGATTTTCAATCATTGTTATTCCTATAAAAATAAGTTGATTAAAAAAGTAAAATTTAAAAACAGTTGAGCCTCAAGTTACTAAAACTTTGGTGATTATTTGCTCAATATTTTTAAGTTTTTATTTTTATTTTAAGCTAAAATTTCATTCACATTTCATTCTGCTAGCGAAGGGTCTGCAGTGATTCTGAATTCGGTTCTGAATTCAGTTCTCGCAGCCCAAGCGACGGACCGTGAATTACAACTTTAATTAGACTGCGATAAATGCTTGTATTTGTAGGACAACAACAACAATATCAACATCATCGAAAATTAAGAGCAACTTTTACCAAATTCACTGCTAAAGAGCTGTGAAGGAGCTTCTAAACACAACAATAAAAACGATTTCAGTATTTTCTTGCTTTAGAATCATGATTTAAAGAAAGTTTTTGTTATAAAAAAAGAAGAAAACGTTTAAACTTTTCGCAAATTTTCTTGTTTTCAGTTCATTGCAGTTCTTTAATCCATCAATTAATCAATCACTTAAATCATAATCCTTTTATTTCAGCTGGCGAGGCATTCATATATAATAGTTTGGGAAATCCTCTGATCCAAGCAGAATTCAAACGTGAATAATGGAAAATCTCGTCAAACAATGGAACAAAAGTCTGAATACGAAGGCAAACACAAACACATTCAAAGACAAATACACTTAAGAGCACACACTCAAACACAGACATTTACTCACACTCGAACAGTCATCTTCACCATATTCACTGTTATCTCGCTCACTCAATCACCCACTAAAATGTAGCTTCTCTCTCTCGCTCTGTGGGTGTCTCCTTCTTAATCTCCCTCTCTTTCTCTTTTTGCCCTTTCGTCTCTGTTTGTCTCTTTCTCTGTCTGACGCCAAAACACTCGAATATTTATTACGTTTGCGTATGTAACTCAAATTCATCAATTGATTGGCATCACTTTTGTGAATCCTTTTTTTGGATGAAACTATTTTAGACGACGTTACTGCTTCTGACTTTCGAGATTTGCATTGTTGTTGTTCTTGTAAAGTGGTGCGGTTCCACAGAGTCACTTAATTCTTCTTAATCCTTAAATCTTTGTTGAAACGTGTTTTTTTTTTGTGTGTTCTGTGCTCCTTGAAGGATCACAAAAGATTTGCTCACCCTCAATAACGGAAAACTTAACGGAATTTAGTTCTCTATTCACTCTACACTCGGCAAAATATTCATATAATGAAGCATTATCATTTTAATTAAATTATTTAAAATAAAAAAATTGGCAATCTTTTGTAAAACTTCATAATTATTGTAATTCATCAAAAATTCAACTTTATTCATAGTTAATAATTCACACTTTGTTAAGAAATTTCTAATTCATAAATCGCAGTACATATTTTTATAAATTATTGATGAAAAACTTTTTTTAATAGATTTTTCAAATATGTTTTTGAGGTTATGAGATAGTTTTTGCTTTGTATCATCGATTCCATGTGACGTAATGTTTCTGTAATGTCTGTCTGTCGTATGGGTGATATATATATATGTGTGTGTGTGTGTGTGTGTTTGAGTGTGTGGTCCATAATTGATAAGTTTTCATGTCATGTCAGGCGGACCGTATGATTCAATTACCGTAATTAAAATGGAATCCTTTGCATGGAGCAGCAGGGTGGCCAGAGTTATCAAAAGCAGCACAAGCAGCAGCGGCAGCAGCTGAAGGTTTTCTAGCTTGTTCAAAACTTCTGATTTAAAGCAAGGTTGCATCGTTTATGTTGGCCATGTTATACATCGAAACACACAACAACATTTAACGGAACAAAAACAAAAGAATTTCGTATTTAAAGTGGCTTTTAATTACTATTAAATTGAATTAATCCAAAAAAATATGAAAATCTATACAAATATGTATAATAAAACACATCAAATAAAAAATGAGGGTCAAGTACAGGTGAAGTACAGGTCAAGTCCGGGTCATGTCAAGCCCCGGTTCAGTTGAACCACGATACAGTCAATTCTCGGTACAGTGAAGTTCCGGTTCTGTTCATTCCAGTCCCGGTCCTAATCTCAGTCTCACTCCAAGCATCCGCCCCTATTCTAAACACAATCCTTTACAGGTCCAGACCTTTTCCGGGACCGGTTCCACTACCAGAATATTATATTACTGAAGTAGGGTAAAAATCTTTTAAAGAAATCAAAATATGACACATATTAAAGCCCGCTTTGATCCCGCTTATTCCTCAAAACCCACACAACCACGCCCACTCTTTCACAACTGATACCAGGTAGAAAGATTATTGAATTGGAAACTTTTTCCCCGAATCTTTCCGAACCCCATATAAATCCACAATTTACCAGTATTCAAATAAAGTCCTTTCTTAAGTATATCATGACCACGCCCACCTCTCATTGGAAGCTCATACCAATAGAGACAATATAGAAATATTATTGATTACCTACTTAGTATTGATTTACGTCTAAATAGCTGTCAATTTTAGCTGATTTTATATCGAACTAATTTTATTGGGTGTCATTGAGATGCTTCCCTCAGATCCTCGCTCCTATCCTTGGTCCTAAGTGCGCAATCTTTGCTCCTTAAAGTCCTGCAAAGAAGCTCAACAAAATTGTGGCCTTTCAACGGGATTTTAAGCAGCCAGCCAGCTACTCTAATTTAAGCCACTAGAACTTTCAAAGCCATACTTTTAAAGGCTCACTCTCGCTGTTGCCAACAGATTGCATGCTTCGAAGACCTCACGTGTTGTTGCTGTTGTTGTTGTTGTTGTAGCTAGAATTGTGCACCATCCATTCTTCTTCTTTTTGTTGTTTCCTTCCTATTTTATCCAGTGACCACCAAACTTTGTGAGTGAAAGAGAAGGAATGTGAGTGGGAATGAGTGTGAGTTGGTGTATATAAGAGAGTGTGTGTGTGTGTATGAGGCAGTGTATGCATGTGTGTGTGTGTGTATGATTCTGTGTGTTTATTTCAACATGTTTAAAGACATGCCGGCAGACATGTTGTTGTTGCAGCTGCTTTAATGGCCGTCCTCAATTCTTCTGTTGGTGGTATTTTTGTTGCATTTTATTTGGTTTTTTAATTCCACTGCGCTATACAATCGGCTGCAGCGGCCGAAGCCAATAAAAAACAACAACCAAACTATTGAAAGAACATTTCACTTGGCAACAAACAAAGTAGACCGAATAGAATCCATTTGCATTGGAAGCGTCGTGTTTGGCTCCAGTCGCTGCAGCCAAACATTGATTGAAACAGTGACGGTGCCATTATGTTTGTGTTTTGGATTTTAGTATTTTAGTCCCGACTAAAAAATGGTTTTTTCGAACATTAATCATTGAAATTATAACTCACATTATTCATTTAAGTTGAGAATTATTATTATAGTCATAGATTATATGTATAATAATATGAATGGTATAATTATGAAAACTTCCCTGAGTCTTCCCTGAGAATTTTTTACCCCGCGAATTTTGTTCATATCTCTGCTACTTTTCCGAATTATCGTATATGCCGCCACTGTATAAACAACGCCCTGGCCATAAATATCATTCTATATAAATACCTCGCATGTTAGATTTTTGCGGTTCAAATAAAATTGCTCAAAAAGTATAAAAGCAAAAAACTTCAAATGAAGAAAGGAATGAAAATAAAAGTAAATATAAAAATAAACCTAAAATACTACAGCGCAAAATATTTCCCATGCGAATGGATATGAATAGCATTTCAGCGTTTCTACCTTTATACCGCGCCCTGCCCCGCCCTGCACCGCGCCCGCCCCCAGCACCAAGCCTGACAACGACTCGCTGTTCAACATGCTTACATACTTTATGCCTCTTTTAAACCGCACATTTTTTACGGTACTTTTGTGTTATTTTCTTTTTTCTTGCCATTTTCTACACGTACTCGAGCTCGTACTCATACAGTTCTCAGCAGCTGTACAGGGACGGGGGTGGACGGGGTTCGACGGTGTTGGTTGATGAGGATTCGAAGGTATATCGTAATAAAATCGCATGCATTCGGCATGGAAACAGCATTTCATATGCTTTGAATGCTCGAATGGCCCGGAACGGAGCTGAATTATATTCTATACTCGTGCATAGTATGGAGTGTAATCAAGATATCGACTCAGGACGATTACGAATGGAAACACGGCGCTACACAAGGATACGTCTGGCCGGATTATGACACCAACGCTGCTTCGTTGTACACGATTGAATACGAGTTGGATTATCTTTTTATGAGTTCTGAGGAGAACATATTTTTTACATCTGCTTAAAACGACAGATTTGTAAAATGAAACCTTTGAGAAATATCGAAAAGATACGCAGGTGGGTAAAAAAAACACATACAAAATTACGTAAGTTTTCATCATAAGTTTTTATTGAATAAAATAAGAAAAAAGTCCCTCTAAAAAAGGTCATAAAAGGAGTGACAAAAGAATGTCATAAAAGAATCTAGAAAACATTCCGAGGACTCTCTTCTAAGTTTCAAAGACCTTCTTCGGGGATTTTATTTTCTTATACAATACTTTTTATGAGATTTTAAGGAACTCTTTTTTTTATTTTTGTTTCTGAACAAGTTTCTCGTTTTTCTTTAGCTTTCTTCTGAGGGAATTTCCTCCTTTTTCTCCTGTTTATTTATGGTGGGGATAAAATACAAATAAAAGGTGGGCAAAATGGAGGGAATAAAGTGGAAAAATTTATATCCTTAATACTACAATTCCAACAGCTGCAGCTACGAATCCAAAGCAGCTTGTTTTCTATAAAGAAATCTATAAATACTTCACTTTCAGTTATAAATTCAAGTGATAAAAAACTTCCGGCGAATGGGACATGAGACATGAGCCAAGCGAAACAAACATGCATGTATGTCTGTCTATCTGGCTGTCTGTCTGCCAATGAGCAGGCCAAAAAAATAACCGTCGCGGTCGCCGTCACCCGATCGACCGCAAAACGAATTCTTTGCCTCGACTACAAGCGATGAGACGATAAATTTTCAATAAAACAGCGACTTGTCACTCGATGCAACCAACTCGACCTCACTACGAGGCACTTGGCGACATGTCACGCGTCATTCCGCATAACATATCGACGCCCCGTTCAGCCGAACAGCAGCAGCAACCAGACGTGGGCCAGTCTTTGCGAATCGATTCGAAGCTGTACTCAAAGTATTCAAATTCAATAAAGTTCCATGAGTTACGATCGGCTGCGGATGCGCCAGTGATGAGGCATAAAAGAGGTGGAGACAACGTGGAGAAGATGAACATAGATGCCGCGAAGAGAAATACAGGGTGTTTGATGGACACAACCAAGAAAAAAACAAGAAAAAAAGTGAAGAGAAGGCTTCATTTTTTAATAAGCAGAAGTCTTTGTATAGGAAAAACGTACTCAGTCAGGTGGGGGAGGGGGTTTGAAAGGGAGAGGGGCTCGGGGATCCTTGAAGTGAGATACTCGTATGTGTACGTGAGTGTTTGTGGGTGTGCGTGTGTGCGAAGGACATCACATCCTCCCGATATTCATAGTGATGTCGATAAATTAAGTTAGTAGCTCGCATAATTCGCATTCACTTTGATGAAACGTACGAGTGTTTTTGCTACAAAAGCAACAACAGCAATAATAATAGTAGTAATAACACAAACAACAACAAAACGAAGAAGCAAGCCACGTATCTCTAAAACATTCTGCAAATGCAATAGAAACATAAAAATGCTCTACGTGCGATGTAAAGAGACGGAGTGAGGGCGAACGAGGAGAGGGGGGCATAAGAAAGGGTTATCGCAAGAAGGGGAAGGAGAGGAGGTTACTTTTAAGGAGATTCGTAAGTCAATAAAATCGTTTAATAAAAGTATTTCTTATTTATACTCTATTTAAGGTGTATCGTGTATATGTATATAATTCATTTAAGTTATAAATATTTGAATATTTTTTGCTAAATTTTAGTTGAGCAGCAATTTTAATTATCTAATATTTTGAAGTCTTCAATATTTTTGGGAAAACTATCGTTTCTCTGGTGCTTTTTATATTATGTATTTTTTAATGGAAAGTTTCTTTTTTCCTTCCATTCTAAGGAAAGCACTTGTAGTCGTTATTTTTTCACGTAATGTATACTCTCTCCTCTCTCATACCATCTCTCTCTCTCTCTCCTCCTCCTGCTCCATTTTTTCACCACTCAACACAGTAGCTTTGATCTGATTACTTTTGTGAAAAACAAAAACCAACCTCGTAAATTAACTAAAATTGTGCTGAAACGAATCGAACCACGCCAAAGTAACCCGAAACCCAACAAAAGACCCATCGACCGACTTCACCAGCAAACATGCATGTCAACCGAGCACTTTAAATGGTTGCCAACAGAAAAAAACTGGTTGCCAACACAGCAGGAACTCAGAATCGGGGCCCCTCCCCAGCGGTTCCTCTTCAGCCAGCACCCAACCATTATTCCGTTGCTACCATAACGATGATGATGATCAGGATGATCATGACGATGCGGTGGTGGTGGCGGCAGAAACAACAACAACAATAACAGCAGCAGCAACAACAAAATTGGCCATCAACTTCGACTCAAGTCGCAAACGGTTAAGAGATAAATTGTAATGCAATTTTGCGGCAATCGCAATGCAACACTGTGGTTTTTGTTGTTGTTCTTTGTTGTTGTTCTTTGTTGCTGTTCTTTGTTGCTATTTTCCATTTGGTTAAAACCAAAGAGTGAACAAGAAGAGCTCTTCAATGGCCCTTGAAGCTTCTTATCTTTTCTCTGGATATTTTTTTCGGCCACTCGCTCGATCAACATGATTTAAAAGGTCAGCGATGATGTCCTGAATCGAAGATGCGGTCATAATACAGCAGTTGTTGTTGTTGTAGTTTTCAACTCTTACCTTCATTTAAAAGTATCGGAAACTGTTATTTTTTTTTCTTTTCTTTAAGTACAAGTAATCAATACATTCAGCTCGCTGTACTTCAAATAAACTGCTCTTAATTTGTTCTCTGTTGTTGTTGTTTAACCCTTCAAATCTACCATCAATTAATTCGGTACTTAACTTAAACCCTACCCTTTATAACTGTACTAAAGTGCAGTCCATTAAACTTAATATTTTTTCAATCAATTTTATTGATGAGAGCAATTAATTTCTCATCAAGTCACTCAACTCGACTCGACTCTTTTTTACTCAGTTTTTGTTTGTTTGCTGTTGAAATGCTTTTGAAATCGAAAAGCTACATAAATTAAGCACACTCTACACTCAGTCATTCAACATTTCTTCGTTCAGTCGATTGACTCTACACTTGATCATAAATCGCTCACTCACTCATTCACGAAGTGTCAAAATCACTTGCTTTTGAGACATTCGATAGTAAGGCTTTTATTATGAAAATGAAATTATGCGATAACTTTTCTGTTACAAATTTAGTTATATTATTGTATAATATTTATTTAATATTTGCTTTACTTTGGTAAACCTTTGAAATGATTAAATCTTTTTCACTTTTCACTTTTTTATGTAATATAATAATCATGATTGCTATTATGAATTATAAGAGAATTTTTGACTGCGTGTTTATATAAAACAACTTAAAAACCATAACATTTTATGATTCTTTAATATCCGATCTTATACAGTTTAAAAATAATCAGTTTTTAATATATGTTTAGCAATTAAAACTCTGCTTGAAACTGGAATCTGGCTCGAAGAACCATCGATGAATAGTTTGCACCATATAAAGTAGAACCTTCGCAGGAACATACAACATTTTTGAGCTTATAGCTTAAAGCAGAAAAATTTTTTGTACTGATCATGATCCTTCAATTAGATTCTCTCTCCTCTCCACTCCACTGGGTAACTCTCTTAACCTCAACACTTTCTATGTTTAAACTTCGACACGAATATCATAATCATCATCGTTCTAGAAAAATTCTTCCCCATCAAAAAGAATTTCGCGAAAAATTAAACTTATATTCTTTTCTTCATCTTTTCATCTTTCTATCTTTTCATCTTCTCTTCTTTTATATCGACTGGAAAAGCAAACCACACAAAATGATAAACAACAATAAAATCTAAAAAACTTCCGTCCTTAAGACTGTTCTTTTTTCGTCCTATTCTTCTCTCGCTATTCTTCTTTTCCTCCTCATTTTTCCAAGAAAGACAGAAGCTCACAGGGGGGGGGGGAGGGGGGCGTGGGGGGGAAAAACTACGCTCACTTTGCTTCACTTTACTTTATTATAAGTTTGTTTTTTGAGCTTTTTAACGAACGATAAAGAAATGAAATGAGCGGAAAAAATGAAAAAAACAAAAAATAAAATAAAATAAAAATTTAATACTATTTGAAAAAACATAATAATATTGTTGTTGTCGTGATGGAATAAAAGCCTGCTTTTAAAAAATTTTGCCGAGAAGAAAAAGAAGAAAACCCACAAAATTTTCACTGAAAAAACACACAAAAAGAAGAAACGAAAGAAGACAAAATGAATAAAAGAAATTGTCACGCCGAGAAGAGCAAAAAAAAAAAAGTATAAAGACGGTATTCTTTTTAAGTGCAGGACTACAAAAGTTTTAACAAAAAAAAAAGAGATTCCACGAAAAAAAAAACAAAACAAAAAGCCAAAAAGTTCTGAAACGGAGTAAGAAAAATCAAAGGGAAGAAAACAGCAAAAAGTAGAATTGAAAAAAAGAATGAAACGGAGATTTTTTACTGAAAGCCAGACAAGAATCTGGAAGATGAAACTTTTATCTGTACACCGTTGTTGTGGTTGTTGTTGTTGTTGTTTTCATTGTTGCTCGTTAGCGATGTTTTGTACTCGAGCGCTTTCAGGCGTTGATTGTTGTGTTATCCATGGCTGTGGTATTGCAGCTGTTGTTGTTACTTTGCTTTCTTGTTGTTGTTGGTTTACTTTTTTTTCGTATTTTTTTCCCCTAGCTTCTTGTTGAGTTTGCAAATTATATTTGAGAAAATGGATGGAAAAATACGCACATTTAGCAAAAAGTTTTGTTGGCAACAACGTTGAGATATGCAACAACAACTATAGCAGTAAAACAACAATAAAACTACATCAACTGCAACAATAAAACATCAAATTTTCATTGTAAGTTTTTCAATTTCATTGTAATTTCAATATTTATTAAGATCTTCAATCAATTCATACAAATTTTAATAATATTTAATTTTCCAGCAGCCTCATTAAATGACGCCTAAAAGTATGCAACATATTTTTTGTTATTTTTTCCTCAAATTACAGTGAAACAAGTTTTCTTTCTTTGAATTTTTTGTTAAGTTTGGTCGTTAATTTTTGTTTTTCTTCTTCTTTATCGCCGTCTTCTTCTTCTTCTTCTTCCATGACATAACTTCATAACGTAACGTAACCTCAATTATTCGCTTCCTCAACACGAGCACAGCAGCAACAACAACAACAACAACAAAAGCAGCTTTGATTTGCGATGTGTTTGCTTTTGAATTGCTGTCGTCTTTCGTGATTTTATTCTGCTTTATTTTTTCTCCTCTTGATTCATGGAAAAGTTTTCAGATAGAAATTATTTTCTTTTAATTTAATACAAAGAAGTTTTGGAACGAATTTTAACGAGAGCAAAAGAGAGTTTTCACTCCGGTGTCTCTGCTCATCCTACAAACCCTCAACCGCCACCCCCTCCCCCCCGCCTTGTTTTTCCACCAGCCAGCGAAACTTCTTTAATTTAAAATAATTTTAATAAAATGAGAACAGGAAATGAAAAGAAATGGAAGGAAACGTATAAATAAGACAAAAGGTAGGGAAAACTGGTGTCGTGTGAAAAGATAATTAAAATTCGTTGATTCTCCTTCTTCCCCGTTTTTATTTCGAAAATAATTCACAAAAATGCAGAAAGATTTGCATTTACAATCCATCAAAAATCAATTAACACACGAATTGAAGGAACGTGACCATTTGCAATGCAGAATCTTCGCCGTTTGGTTGTTCGAACATCCTTCAAATGATGCACTGATCCAGGAACCATTCAAGAAACATCACTTCATCCAGAAAAAGTTACTGTTTGGTGTGGATTTGGGTCGAAATATGATCGGTCCATTCTTCTCCCAAAAGGAGCATGAAGATGCAGTTACAGTGAATGGTTCACATGGTAAGTTTATCCCAGCAACCTGGAAAACAACATAAGAAATGAAATAGGGAATTAAACACGAAAACATGCAAAAATGTCATCGAAAATTGAAAATTGTTTTATGTAACGGTGGTAATTCCGCAGATATCGTTTTTCAGCCATAATTGTCATAGATAATAATAATGATAATTCAAAAACAAAATCTAATAAAATTAGAAAGAGTATGTCTTTTATTTTAAAACAACTTCCTGTAGTCTATTTTGGATAACTTTGTATAAATAATAAATAATAAAATTCAATAATAAAAAGTAATGCATACGCTCCGCTACACATACTCCCGTTAGTCGAATTCCCGTTAACACCAACACATTCACAATCTGAACTCCGGTTCTTCACAGCTGTTTTTCTCGCTATCGAAAAGTCATGCAAAACATAATACCATATATTGTTGTTGTTGTTGTTGATGGTTGTAGTTGTTGCTTCATCTTTTGGAAAGCTGCACTGGAAGCGTCATGACTTCATCGCTGACTTCCTCGCTGGCACGTGTCCAAGCTTCCGACTGCGCAGACATCCTTCCAGGTTCTCTCTCACTCAACTCTCCTAAATTTAGCACTCTTTCACTCCCTCGCCCTATCTCTCTCTCTTCCCTCTCACTCCTTCTCTCTCTCTCTCTCTCTTTCTCTCTCTCTCTCTCTCTCTCTTTTACTCTCTGAATCTTTCTCTTCGCCTGTAACTGCAAACATGCGGCAAAATCAGTTTCTAATGCAGACATAATCAAAGCAAAAACAAATACAAAAACAACAATAACAATAATGACAAAAATACTACAAAGTAATAAACTACTACAGTTTCATTTTTTTTCATATTCTTCACACAGGCAGTGCAAAG
This sequence comes from Myopa testacea, assembly GCA_949629155.1. Classification (NCBI taxonomy): domain Eukaryota; kingdom Metazoa; phylum Arthropoda; class Insecta; order Diptera; family Conopidae; genus Myopa; species Myopa testacea. The sequence goes on from OX451345.1 coordinate 29,331,718, forward strand.
CATTGGAATACAGAAAAGCCGGTTGGATTCTATCTCTCTCTCTCTCTCCCTCTCTTTCTCTCTTTCACACACACTCCACCCACGTACAATTTAAAGACGAGCAGAAAAGATTCTCTTCAGTAGAGAAAGAGAAGAAAGAGAAAGAGAGAAAAGAGAGAGAAAGAGTCAGCATATCATGAGGAAGGAAAAAAACACTGCAGTATATTTAACTGTAGCATGTTTCGTTTTCGTTGTTGTTGTTGTTGTTGTATTTCTGATTCCTTGCAGAACTAACGGTTCTTTCCATTATGCTTTCCTTCTTTTTTTTCTCTTAAGTGTATTGCAGGCAAACGAATAATATTCGTTAAACACGAATGTTGACGACACATAATGTTATTGTTGTTGTTGTAGTTGTTGTTGTAGTTTTATTACTTTTATTGATCCAGTTATTGGTGTTGTTTTAATTCCGTTGCTGTGGCTGCTGTTGTCTCTCTTACTCTCATTTGTTACGGTTTTTACTGGTGCTAATGATGTTCTTAGATTTTAATATTGTTTTTGTGTTATACGATATAATATTATATGAAAATAAATCGTTGCAAGTTGATAGAAATAAGTTAAAGACAAAAAATAACTGCCTCTCTCTTTCTCTCTCTCTCTCTCCCTCTGTCCCTTTCTCTCTTTGCCTGTAGAAGGATCGCTGTGACAGAATCTGTGAAAATCGGTGAAAATTGATATTACAGAGTGTTAAACGAGATCTAATAAGAATCTCGGGTGGACCGCCAAAGCATCATGCATGCATGAAGCAGCAGCAGGGTTTTATTGCATATCATCATTTACACCCCACACACACACATACACCTGCATAAACTTGCATACTTTATGGAAAGCCTGCTTATAAAAGAATTGATTTATATGTGAAAAAAGTGTAAAGAGAAATTAAGTGAAAAATAAAACAAATACGATAACAAGTAGAGAAAAAGTACCGTAAGATTACTACGTACGTTAGAGTGAAAAAACCGCAGATTCAGCGAAATTCAAGGCTTCAAGACGGTTGCCACCTTCGTCTTTAAGCAGGGTTCAATAAAAAACCGAGCAAAACAACAACAATAAAACCCACCAACGAGAATCCTTGAACTGTCAGAAGCAGAAGGAACCGCTCACAAGATGTCAATGCAGCAGCTGCTCCAGGGGCGGAGGGAGAGAGCGGGCAGATGAAGAGAGGGTCAAATGGACAGATGAACAACCAGAGATAATGCGAAGAATGGAAACCCAGAGAGAAAGAAGGGAGGAGAGGAAGAAGCGTGGGTGAAAACCGCAATGGGGTGGGTCAGAGGATGTACGAGATGACTTGAATGACATGTGACACGGCTTTGTCACTTCTGTTTTTACCCACACCAAAATTAATATACAGAAAAATAAATTGACTAATTTTGTTTGCTTATATCTTTATTTACACATTTTCATATAATTCAAATATAATCTATAATCTTAACTTTAAATATAGAATTTAATCGTCTTCGTTGAAGCATATTTATAAGTATTGTAGATAAGATTCTTATAAAAAGTTTGAGTATGAATCAAGAGCTTCCTGAGAATTCAACATCTGTTCTCCCCTCTTCAACATCTTCACTCAATGATGCCCTTCTGGGGGCCACCTTTCAATGCCCTCTCACTCTCAGCACTTTCAATTGACAGGCATTGAAACTGTGACCGAACTCAACTCAACTGCACTCAGAATATTCAACTGCAATGCAATTCATTGCGGCTGTAATAAAAACTACAACAACATCAGTGTTGATAGGCCACAAGTAGCAACAACAATATTATGAACATCGTCATCATCATCGACCACCACAACAACAACAAAAACAAAAAAGAAAATTCACCACAAAACATCATCACCAGTAAAAAAAAAACTCATCATTATCAAAAAGCAAGAACTGCAACGATGACGACAGCGACAACAACAACGGATCGACTAGTAAACGAAGATAGGCGACAAAAAATAGGTGAATAGGTGACATCGTCAGTCGAACCCGCGAATGTCAAACGCTTAACTGGCGCCTCTCTCTGGCGACCGACAGACCAAAGCATCGATGCAGCGGCGCGTCCTCCGAACGAACGCCGAAACCACATAAAAAAGCCTACAGCACGAAGCCGCAATAACTTCTGGTTCAAGTGAGTTACCACCGTCAAGCAAGACCGGAAAAATTGTGAAGTCGCACTCGATGGTGCGGAAAAAGAAAGAGACGAAGCAAAGCAACGATGGAGAAATGAAAGCGTGGAAAGAAACAAATTGAAATCTTACTCTTGGAGCGCAAGCAGAGGAAGGAAGCGGTTTCTTTTTTGTGGAGATGATGACTTTTCAGACACCATTCAAATGATGCCTGAGGAGTGCTGAGGCCGGAGAATAACAGCAGTTGAGGCCAATAATGGTCAGCCGCAGCAGGAGCTGTTGAATTTATTGCTGTCGACGAGTACAAAATCGGAAGTGAATTTTGTGAGCAACACAAAAAAATACCATATGAAAGTCAAACGTGGTTAAATGGAATTTAAATGGAGTGTGAAAGCGTTGGGGGAGTTAGGAGAGAGGGGAGTGGAAGTGATGGAAGAGTGGGAGTGGGAGTGGGAGGATACCAAATCATGTCCCACCAACTCTGCATGTAATAAAACCGCTGTGGGTCATCGCTTTTCTGATGAGCACAAGACACTCATCGGTGATCAAATTTGTCTGTCTGTCTGCCTTCATGTCTCGCTATTTACATCTGACCAGATATCTACATCTCATCCCTTCCTTTCCTTTTGCTTGTTTTATTTTCACTTATTTTACTACAATAACTCAATTTTAGCTTTTTTATTACTTACGTCCCACTCCTGGAGAAGAGTGAATAAACCAACAACAACAACTAAAACAGAGTTCCTAATAATACACACTCAAACCGTTCGAGACACTGAGACGCCGAGCTTCGACGGAGCGCGTTAAAAAAGAACGACGTCTCTATCAAAAGACAACAAAAACAAAACCATGGTAGAGAAAGAAAATATTTGATGTGCGTTTGTGTGTATGCAGATGTGTATCCATCTCTTTGTTGTATCTATTTTAACGCGTTGTGTTCAGCATTTTTAATTCTTAAGCTGGGCGTATCAGCAGCAACAACTAAAAAACAACAACAACAATAGGAGTCAGAAAAAGTAGTCAGTTTTGTACGAATGACGGGAACAAAACGGCGGGAATAAAAGAACAACAACAACAAAGATTACTGAAGAATTATAATAAAAGGCTTCTGAAGTGATGACGACAACGACGACGTGGAGCAGCTCGAGTTTTTATGATCGCCTGGCAAAAGTGGAGCATTTATTGTACCAACAATTTATCAAGTGTCCTCCGACAGAGGGAGACAGATGTGCTTTCTCGTATGCATATAATACGCACATACAAACACACACACATTCGCATGCTACTTTTTTAAATTTTAATGTTTTTAATGCTTCTTGCCGATAAAAGTTATCGATAGAATGACGACTTTCAACGATGCTTCAACGGTACCAAAAAAGTTGAAAAATGGGATATCATTAAAGTCAAAATGTGTTTTTTGTACAAAATTAATTTTTATTCCTTCAAATTACAACTCAGATTCGACCTGACTACAACAAAAACATAGCCATTCAAACAAGCAAACGACATTCAAACGTTGCCAACTTAGAAAAAACCCCCCGATTTTCGAGACACACCATATCGGCAACCAAAATCGACAACCGACCGACGACCGATAAAATTTTGTCAAAAGTTTCGCGCGTAAAATTCACCCGGACTCAACAGGCGCTCAAAATCACACAGCAAGCAAAATCAGTGTGAATGAAACGATTCCAACCGAAGGCTGAGCGAACAGAGCGAGCTAGCTGCTTGGCACGCTGAGAGAGACAACAATTGAGAATGAAATAACAGCAAAAGCCCGCCAAAATCAAAGTCAAATAATCAAACAACCACACACACGCGATATGTTTGATGGCCGAAGAATCAACATCATAACTTATTATAAACTACGGATCTTTGAAATTCATGGTGCATCGCATGGAAATCATTGGAATTTGTTATGAAAGCTCATTTTCTGTAGAGGGAGAGGCAATTTTAATATCGAACACAAATAAACTGATCCCCAAATGGCATTTTCTCCATAAATAACTAAAGCTTTCACCGAACATCAATATTGTTGTTTCTGTTGCACATTCCGGTCGATGCGAGCTGTGTTTTCTATTTCTGGCTTTGCTGACAAATTTTCTTTTTGAGTGAGTGGATTCCTTCCTGCACAGCTGTTCTCTGTTCTTCTTTTCTATCCGCATCGCATGTGTTTTGTAAACGAACCGACCTGACATGTGAACACATCGCGTCATGTGAGTCACTAAATGAACAGGCGCTCAGCTATCGATAAGCAGCATTTAACAGCCACAACATAACTTATTTCAATGCGAGTGACTGAAATAAATGCTATTCCTGTTCAATGATGTTGTTAGTTTTCCTCACTGTTCCCGTTTCTTGTAATGAACAACCTGCTCTCTCATACATAGCACTCTACTTCAGAGCGGTTGGTTCCTTCATTTTATTGTCGCTTATACGGTGCAAATGCAATAAAAAACATTATGTGCTTTCTGTAAACATGTTCACACGGTTGCAGGTGTGGATATTTTAAGTGTTAAATTACTATAAGAAGCTTCGCATGTCATTAATACTAAAATTGATGAGAATAAACTGAAACAAATAAATATCAAAACGCTACCCCTTAAAACATAAACTCTTGAAACATGGTTCCGATCATAAGAACTGCTTCTGTCATTCTCAAAATAAATCACATCAAAGAACACGTCCTCAAACATGTTGAACCATTAATTGACAAACATTATTTCGAACACCTAGTTGAGAATATTCTCTGACAACTGATGATAGATATGATAGCAGAAAATTTTAAATAAATTAAATGAGAAGTGGGCATTTTTCATATCCATTTAAACTCCAACAATTTTGCTGGAACGACTCTCAAAATGGTCAAAGAAAAACGCTGTTGCTTCTCTCTTGTCACGCACAGGGCTGCCAAGTTGTTGGAAATTCCCTAAATTGAGGATATTTATTATCCCCTGTGGTAAAGTGTAATGAACGATAATTTCGTGGAACTTAGTTCTAAATACATATTGTACACCATGCAATAAATGCAAGCTAACGTCTTTACTGTAGTTCTTGATACTGATTACAACAACAGCAAAAACTTCTTTTGTTCTCGTATAGTTATCGAGTTAGAGTCCGTCAAAATTGAAATTCTTACCGCTATATCTGTTAAATTCTTGAAGATATCCGGATAGGGTGGATACCATTATAAGGAAATTTTAAATATCCTTTGTTTATATTAAAAACTATTTGATCGAGAACCATTTACTTCTGGAGAAAAATTGGAACAGATAGGGATCCGCCCGGTAACGCCCATCGTATTATAGATATTGTTGTAGCTTGTGGAGCAGACTCCAACTACAAGAACAGTGCACCCCGGCGACTCCTGGTTCCTGAGTTATAGCCCTTTCAAATTGGAATGTACTTGCCTATATCTCCTTAACCGTATAAGTTCTATCTTTCATTTATTTAAGTATAATTTTTACGAAAATCGCTTACTTTTGTGGTAAAGCCGATCTTAATAATTTTTTTTCATGTTAATTAATTTTTTTCTAAGTAAAATGTATAATTAACATAAAATAACACATAATTTTGTAGAAAACAAGAAAGTAGATCTTATTAGCTTATCTTATAACGCAGGTTATAACTCGGTAACTACACGAGAACAAGGAAGTTGTTGTTTTTGTCGTAATCAGTATAAAAAACTAAAACAACAGCAACAACAACAATAAAAGTGCAGTGATTGCGCACCGGTGAAGTTGCTCTCAAATGTTATTCGTGTAACTTTTGCAGGAAAATCGGGGAATCTAGAAAATACACTTGGCAGCCTTTGGTCACTGTGACAACTTGTCGTGTTACCGAGAAGTGTGAATCTTGTCATGTCTGCTTCCATGTAGTGTCGAAATCGCGTCATGTTAGTCACTAAAATAACCGGCGCTCATATTATTCAGGAGCTCATTTGTCGCCCAAGATGTGTTAAATTTAGTTGCAGCAAACTGCTGCGAATTGGTTAATGTTACTGAACATGCACCGTCGCCAACAAACGTGGATGTGTTCAACTGCTGCTGCCAGAAGATTTCTTAGGCTGCAAAGAAATATGTACATATTTTTATTCAATTTATTTTTAAGCAAACACATTTTTAAAAGATTTAGATAGAAACTTTGTTCAAGAATTTTAAGAAAGTTTTAAATAAAATTAAGAAATCGAGGTCAAGACATCAAAATTAAAATATTGAAATTAAATCATTAAAATTTAAACTTCAATTTCGAGAAAGCAAGCTTAAAATTATCAACATTTTTAAAAATCAAAATTTCTAAATTAAAGAAATTAATAAATAAAGGAAATAAATCTGGAAAATTATAAATTGTTAATTGAACAAAGTCAGTAACTAGTAACTAAACAATGCTAACATGTTTAACTTCATATTTAATAGGCTTTATATACTGAAACACTAATTTTCTAAAACTTTATAACAATTTATTACGATTTTCACAAATGTATTTTCATGTAAATAATAGAAATTTTAATTGCTTCTAAAATACCATTCACAACAATTACAATACCTGCAAACAGAAAAGAAAAACAATTCACAGTGCAAAGAATCTTCTTCTTGAGCTTTTACGTTCGGGTATGATTCCATGTAGATACAAACTTGAGAATTTCACACTTTCTCTTTCCTGGTTTCTTGTTGCTCGCAAAGGGATTGGGTGTGTTCACCATAGAAAAATGGGCATCCAGAAGAAGTGGGAAGAAGCAAGACTTTCTGTTCGTCAGCATGTTTGTCTGCCACACCCCAGACGTGGTGTCGTCCTTGAACATTGCTTGTCACACAGCTGGTGCTGCTGCTAACGCCTAGGAATTATTATTTTCTTAATTCTTCTCGTCGGGGGTGGTAGATGCGAAGGAGAAGAAAAGGAGGCCCAATCAGTTGGCTGGCTGTCCGCATGTGGAGAGGCATTGATTTGCTGCTTTCGGGCACACATGGTCTGTTCACGTCCTAAAACGTCTTGAAGACGCGACGAATCCGTTACACTAAACACACATGGCCAGCTTGTGTACACAATGTGAACGGATTCAAACAACACTTTCGTTTTCTTGTTCCTTACCTTTAGCTAGCCGTTAAGCAGGCGATCATAACTCGCCAAGAAGCTTTCACCGGGTGGGAAAACAACGTGCGAAAAAACACATTAAGGTGTGTTTGCCAATGACAACAGGCACTGTTGTTGTTGCGCTGTGTTTACTCAAGAATATTTTATGGCTTCTTCTTCTTTCGAGCCGGTGCAAATAGAGAAACGATATCGCTGTTGCTCGTTAGGCGAAAATTTAACATTTGTTTGTGTGGCGTAATTTTAGTTCGTAGTGAGTTTTGCTTCTTTTACTGGCTGGCTACTATGATGGCCACACTGCACATTTGCAGTAGTGTAGACCAGAATCGACATGGCAATGTCCTTGTATGAAAAACGGTTTGACTCAGCAGGCGCCCAGCTCTCACAGCACCAGAAATCTGACAGTTTGCGAACTCATTTGTTTTACGTGCGCACGAAAGAGAGCGCAATAGTAGACTTGTGTTAAAGAAACGTCTGCAGCGATGCCAATGTTTTGTTTTTGCTTGTATAAAACCACATTCAAAATATGCTTTTCTCCGCGAATTGTTGGTTAGTTATTTTTCGTATGAAATTTGTTTAAGAACTTGAAGAAATGAACAATTAAATAAATTTCCTTCTAACATACTTTCACATTCGAAATTTTACTAATCCTAGAGAAATAAATAAATAAATTAATATTAAGAAACTAAAATTATGTTTGCTTATTGATGCTTCAAATATCGTCAAGGAGATTATATTCATCCATTAATATTACCTAATTTTTTTAACTTGGTTATGAAACTTTTAAACTGTAAAAACTCTAAATTTGTCAACAAGTTTATCTAATAAAATCCCTTATATAAATCCAAAACTCTGGAACACTTGAAAGATTGTCCGGTACCATTATTATCTTTCTATTAACCTTTGCGTTATGTTAATCTTTGATTATTCACAAGCTTAAATGCTGTTTCGTACCAGATTCCTTGAGAGTTTATCCACCCTGAATAATTATTAGCAGAGGGGATGGAATTTCTATCAGTGGCCAAAAATGTGAACTAGATTCGCATAAGTAAATAAAGCAGCTGCGATTTCTTATGTTATCCGAGTAACAAAAATACACTCTGAAGACGACTGACAACCGAAATCGTCCACGACTGAAGGAAAAAGCGAGATGAGCGACGATGCATCAGTGTCAGTGTTCGTTCCACTGGTTTGTTGTGTATACTGTTGCTGCTTATTAAAAATGTAACAGAGAGAGAGAGAGAGCAAGTCGTGTTAATTATTAATATTAGAAATACAAAAAATGATTATTTATTTAACCCACAAGGAATTCTTTTTAAAAAAATAATATTATTTATTAGCTTATCAATGTTCATTTGACTGAATAATAAATAACAATTAAGAAAACCACTCTGTGGTTTATTTAATTCCGCCTCTCGTTAAATTGGCTGCTCTCTTCAATTATTCAACTTCAACGGCTCTCTCTATCGCACATCATTGATTATGCGAAAAGCTTTGTGTTGCGTGTGTGTGAGTTGTGTATACTTTTTACCCTATAGGATTGTAAAATTTATGGCGGGAATATATTTGTTCTGCTCTTTGCCAGCGTTGTCTGTTTTGCTGTTCTTGCTGGCTGTTTGTTGCTGTGCGCCTGTTAAGAAATCGACTGACAAACCGTAATATTTTCGTTAAATGCGATTCCGTAACCAGCGGTTACAATTCGGAGGCGTACGTTGTCGATCGATATCCGTCCGTTGTTATTTGTCCGGGTTATTTGTTATGAATTATTTCGTACACAACGGAAGAAACCCAAACAACAAAAAAGGTGAAAGAATACAAAATTAACCAACAACAAAAACATTCGCCGCTACTCTGTTGGTCGGCCGCTGATCACAGCGACGGCTTGTTAAACGTTTTGAAGCGGTTGGTTTAACTTAGAGTGAGGGAGAGGGAAGATTGATTTTATTTCCTCTATTCTGTTCTAGTTTGTATTTTGTTTACAAATGTTTTTCTTCTACACATGAATCAATGAATATGCTCTTGCTTTGCAGTTGAAATAAAGTAGCATTTTGGATTGAAATCCCGGCCCGAGGAGTTTTAAATAAATGATGATTTAATTTATGTATACAAATGGTATATAATAATATTATTTATTTGGCTTTATTTCTCTTTATTTCCGTTGATTTTCTTGATATTTTGTGTGCAACTGAGTTAATTTCGCGTCCTCTTTGCTGGCTGTTCGTTGCTGTGCTCCTGGTAAGAAATCGTCTGACTAATCGTAATGTTTTTGTTAAGTGCGATTCCGTAACCAGCGGTTACGATTCGATGTCGTTTCGTTTCGATGTACCTAACATTCTGGCTGGAACTTTTAAAATCGACCAAGAGCTGGATAATGTTTTTGTTGTTGTTTCGTTATCTGCCATTAACAACAAATAATAACAAATAATTTTACCCTACAACAATCGACAACAAGTTGACAACGAACGAACGACATCGAATCTTAACCGCGTGTTACGGAATCGCAACTAACAAAAACCTTACGATTTGTCAGACGATTTCTCACCAGGCGCACAGCAACAAACAGCCAGCAAAAACGAGCAAAACAGACGACGCCGACAACGAGCAGCACAAACAGTTTCCCGACAAATCGTATGCGAAGAAATATGAAGTTTTTATTTGTAATTTCCAAACAAGTGGTTTTTGGTCAATTGAGTATGATGAATAAAATCGAATTAATTGAGCCAAAAAATGTAAGTATGCTTCATAAAATACATTTATTGACGTTGTTTGTGTGTTCAATGGTGAATATATTAGGCAATGAATTCTCGCCCGTACACATGGAAACTCCGAGGTTTGAACTTTCAAATGTGCAAAAGATCAAATGTTTGCTTGGGTTTGTAGGAGATCCTGACTTCCAGGTCAGTTTGGAAACAACAAAAATGGCCCGGATCAGTTCATGATGCACGTAATTCCGAGATCCAGGTCGCCTTAAATGAAAATTCTGCGTTTCCTTTTGCTCTGTGATGATATTCGATTGCGTTTCCGGTACTAACCGTTGTAGATTTTCCATATGTACATATCTGGCGATTTCTATTGTTAAATAAAGACAGCATTAGTGGGTAACTGGGATTTATCCAGCAGAACCGTAAATTTGAAGTTTAAATAAGTTAAAAATATATAAATCCGAAGTAAATAAGTTTAATTTGTAAATCTAAATCTAAATAAGTGCAAATATTGTATTGTACTCGTGTCAGTTATTAAAATATTACTTCTGTTATTGTTTCCTATTCTTGTGTATAAAACTAAAAAATAAAAGTATAAAATAATTTTTTCTCTCTCAGCGATTTTATTTTTACAGCGATAAATTTACATCTTTTCAAGTGCATTATTAAAACGCTGGGCATCCAAAACTACAATCACAATCTGTGTAACTGCAAATAGTATAAATTTGAATGAAACGTTTTAATGACAGTCAAGTGTCAATTCGCAATGATTCGCAGTTACAGGCGGCCGCCGTAATCCAGCACTCCTGTAATCCGACATGCCAATTGTAATGATTGTCATATTGACATTAATTTTGTAATAAGCATTGTTTTGTGTAGTTTACGAAGTTCGATGCTGTATAGTATCGATTTATTCTCACAATGTTCATGATTTCAGATTACAAGGTACTCCTTTGGATTTCAAGTCCATGTTTTTCCTCAGTAGTAAAGTAAATAATCTTGATAAACTTCATTTCTTGTTGCTATGAACGCAAGCACTGCAAAGGGTGGCAACCTGCTGGCTATTTAATCAAGGCGTCCCTTCGGTCTTCCCTTCCACTGCACAACATGATTCATTGTTTGAGCCAACTACCGAATGGTTGCAATCTGACTGTCTAACTAACTGCAAAGAATACAGAAAAACCATGATCCAGCTGCCCACAATACCACCTCCCTAGTTTCCCTTCCATCGTTAACTTTCGCTAGAAAACTTCTCTCGTGTGTTTTAATTAAATTCGCCGTGCTAACCAGGCCATAACCAAGGAGTGAGCGAGCGAACAAGAGAACTGAGCGGCATCAATGGCCGCCCCTGGCACCACCCATCCGAAACAGACGACGGCCGACACTTTTGCCAATTAGTGAATTCCAAAAACTTTTCTTCATTAGCAAAACTCACAACCTACAGTTTTCCTATACAGTTTTCTTCTAACCTAATACATTTTCATCTCCTTAATTAAAAATCCTGGCTTGTCACTTAGTCCGTCCGGCCACATCGGCCCCCGCCCTGTTGACTGTCTTTCCTGTCTTTTGTTTTGCCAGCATTTTAGCCATACAGAATACAGCCGACTCTGCTGCTATAGTCGTCGTCTTGCTCGGTCGGACTGACATGCAATTCATTTAATTGCCTTCTCTAATGAAACTTTTAATTGCTTAATTGAAAGTGTGTGTTAATTAATGCCGGCGAAGAGCTTATCCTCCAACCAACCAGCCAGTCAGCCATTCAGCCAGTGAGCCGGCCTTTCATCGTCTTGCTGCTGCTGTTCATTCATTCCTAAAACAGTGTTGCTCCTGCTACTACACTGGAAAAAAACCACAAGAAACGATTACTAAACTGTAATCAGAAAAATGGCAAAACTATGTGGAAGTTATAGTTTAAAAGATCAAAGAGAGATGATGACGGTAGAAAAAAGGAGTTACGAAGTTTTGATTTGGGTTTAAAATTCTTAGAACATATTCTTAGATATGAATTTTCTATGAAAAATCTTTAAATTACAAATATTTCTCTAAGTGTATTATGCAACGTTCCTGTTTCAGCGTATAATTTAGATGGCCTTTCTATCTCTTTCCAATTCATTACCACACCCTCGCACGACCCCAAACAACCGGAAGAAGAAGCAATTGAAAATGGGAATTCTACTGAGATGCGGTACCAATCGCACAGCACGTTGTCTGCGGGTGTGTGCATGTGTGTGACTTGGGGATGTGTGCGTGCATGTTTCATGGAGGAACAAAAACAGATATGAAAAGCACACCCACGCGCAGCGCAGAACTAATTGATGGTACCTGAGTTGGTGTTGAAGCATTCAGTGGTTAATCAGTAATCGATAACAAAATGTACCTATCAATAAATAAATGCTTCTCTAATCGATGAGGTTGCTCTGTGTATAAATAAATGATGTGAAACTATAAAATAACCTGAGAATAACATGTTTAACAGCTGTTAAAAAGAAGTAAGAAAAGAAGACAGCGAGAATGCGGTTTGTGAAGAAGGATGATTTACAATTTATAGTCTCTAGAATGTAAAATTTACAGACACTGAACATGGCACTGAACGAAGCAAATATGACCAGAAGGACATTTGTTATTAATTCTTTAAGAAGCTGGTAGTGAGTAATCGGTTTTCTTATTACGTTCACTCTTATGTTCAAGTCTGCCTAGAAAAACATCAACAGAACAACAGCCAACAACCAACTGCAGATGAGGACATAATCCCTGAAATCGTCAGGTGAATTAATTCCTATGAGATTTTTAATTGATTCAGAAATGCGAGCAAGAAAGATGATGAAACTCCGTGTATAAGCACAGGAGAAGCACAACCGAGGATAGCCAGACTAAGGTTACACCTACCTGCCGACATTGTTGCTGTGGCAACAACAACGCCAACGATAGCGAATGTTTAGCAAGGTGTAGAAAATATGACGAAGAATAAAGGAGCATAAAATGCAAAATCAAAATGTTTCCGGCTTAAATTTGGCAAATAAATGAACAACAACAACAGATGAGCAAAAAAAAGACAAAATATTTCAGGACAACCCCGAAAAGGAGTTGCCACCACTATTTATTTACTAATTCACTTTAATGAGATTTACTGAACTATAGATTTTAGAAGTTCTCCTCGGATCAACAGCTTGAATTTATTAACGTTTTAACATTAAGGAATTCATTAACGGCATTCATCAGAGGTTTCCAAGAATGAAATTCGAAAATTCCAAGAAAATTTCCTATGAAATTTTACACTGCAGGACGAATTTAGGTGGCAAGGATGAAAGCGTAACCATTGAAATATAGCAAGAGGGTGTTAATGAATATAAAACAGCCACAAGATAACAACAACAACAGTAATCTCAGGCACAGCAGGAGTAGCACACAAAATACCAGCAACAACAACAACGAGATAACAAAATCGTGCTTGGCATAGCATAATATTTAGTTACATAACTACATAGCATAACATAGAGGAAGGTTGGCCGCGCGTGACACAGGCCAGAAAAGAGGCTTGGTGATTCCCTTCGTGGCGTGGCGCTTCAACTGTTGGGCTTTTTTTTTGTTTTTCCTTACATCACTTTGACTTAGTTTTGCCTCTTAAATGCACGCGCCATTGATAATCATCCAGAATCAGGCGTTCAACCCTCCGTCGTCTCGCTAGCCAACGAGGACAACAACAACAACAACAACAGCTATGACAGCGAGCAACACTTAAGTGGATAATATCTCTGGCGGCGTGGCGTGGCAAGGCAGACAAATTAAAACAATTCCTTTGCGGCACAAACACACCCAAGGTCGGCATCCACCACGCCCTAGATACGCCTCAAATTCAACAAAACTACCAGGCGCTCAGACCTTGGAATCAGTTGACGTTAAGGGTGAGGTTGTTGTCAGCCAACAGCCACAGCGGCCCAGCTGGTGACAGAAAAAGAATACCACAAAAAAGAAGAGAGTGAGTTCGTTGGCGTTGTTATTGGGTGGGATGAGTGTGAGTTATGTTACCTAAAATCTTTCGTTTTTCCTGTTACTAACGCCATTAATTCGTTAGCAAACGCAAGCACAACGTTGCTTCTGACTGAATTTTGTAGCATAGTCTATGTACACTAGCTAGAAAAAGTCTCCGCTCATGAGTTCTTGATTGTTAAACACGTTAAAATAAAAATACATACTTAAAAAATCGCAATTGGTCAGTGGGTCAATGTTTATTCTTTATTCATCACAAATTCTTCTGTTGTTTCCTGAGCGAGCGATATACGTCTTGTGGCCACCATGAGCACTTGTCCGTGGCTGGACGGTAGACAGACAACCAAAATTTATGATGCTGTTTTCAGAATTTTAAGCACTGATATTGTTATCAATGAAAGCGGCAATGAAACTGCTTCGCTTAAACATCACCAAATACATACATATCTTTACGTATGTGTATATGTACATCTATATATCCATATAATTTCTCTTGGCTCTTCCGTCGCTATCATCATCATTAATTAATTAACAATTAATATATGAAAACTTTTCTCAATGATAATTAATGAACAACATATTTAAAAAAATTAATTTTTATTGATTATTGAATGAAATTGTAATAACTTTTGAAAGCGATATTTAGTAAATTGATAATTTAAAACTAATGATGATCTGACATTTTATCGTCGTTTTCGTCGACATCGCCAACATCATCATCATCATCATCATCACCATCATCCATTCCGGAATGATTTCCACCTTTGGACCCGATTTTAGATCTGCTCGTACTTCTTTTGTCAGCTTCTTTGGTCGTATTAGACTTTTTGCGCTCATCTCCTGTACTCAAACCATCCGACCACTTGCCACGTGGTATGTCTGAATAAGCACTCGGATCCATAGGATCCAAGGCATCCGATTCGTTGGTACCTCGTCCATGCCGACGGCAACGCGCATGCGCATGCGAACGTTCCTTTTCTCTCTCGCTGCGTTCACGACGCTGCCTTGATAAAGTCTTCTCCAGATCACGCGACTTTTGTTTACGAATCGGCAGAGAAGTAATTTCATCAGCAACTGGCGGCGATCTGGAACGCATTGACGATTTAATGATTTCATCAATTTCACGCTGATGCTTGGCATCTCGACATTCGGCTTCATCATCGTCTGTGCGTTCCTCATCATCAGTGCTGCTACCACCACCGCCACCAGTGCTGGCCTCTTCCAGCTGCCGTCTATATGCAGCTGCACATCGTGATACCTCCGACTTTGGATGAGTTGGTGGCAACCATGAAACCATACTATCTGAATTATTCCAGAAGTAGAAGCATCCGCAGCCCGGATCGTACATTTCAGTCCATCCCTTGGGCAACGGATAGCGGCGCAGTAATCGCTTGTAGCGCTTGATATACTCTCGTGATGGTTCCATATGCCCTTCAGCCCATCGATTGACGCAGAATAACGTACACTTGTGATAGATGTTGTATTTGTTGGGACATCCCTTGTGTCCAGCATACGAACCGGCTTCGCCAATACGCAGTTTCATACGTTCCAACCAAAAGTTCTCCTCGGGACGTTTGACATCGTCATTCGATTCATACAAGGACGGGTGCTCCAGTTCCTCCATTTCGTCATAATCTTCAGCGATCACCTCCTCATTATCTAAAGTTGCAGGTGCAGATTTTCTGTGGCTTTCTGAACCATTGAATTATTATTTCATATTCAAAATGATTTCCAGATTGATTATAGTCACCTTTTACTTCCTTAACTTTTGTGGCTTTCTGCTTTTCCACAAGTCCACGTTGCGCTAAGCGCTTTAGCAATGCAGGCGGCAAACTCATCTTTACTAAATTAATTGTAACTTATTATTTCTATTTGAAACAATTATAAAATATCAATAAAGCTACAAATACGAAACCAAAACAATACTCTGAATTTGTTAATATCTGCGGTATTTAGTTTCGAACTTGGTGGTTTACACAGCGGTGGAAGGTACTTTGTAATGATTGCAAACAAAAAATCGGAACAAATTTACTTTGTATGCAGCTCCGAATTTTTGTTGTTTGTTGTGGGTGTTCAAATTATGAAATAAAATAAGAAAGGTATTTTTTATCCATTCCCCATTGCGATAACTATAACAGCTTGAACAGTTTTTATTTATTTCTACAATCTAATTTTTATTTCTATAATCCTGGACCGGGCTCGCTGAAAAAAATTTATTTAACTTTCTCTTCTTTCTTAAAATTAAGAAAATTATACGGGTTAGTTATACATTTTTCTAAGAAAACATTAATAAATGGGAGAAAAAATTATAAAACACGTGAATAATATATAATAAATTCTTCAAATTTGAAAAGGCTCTTTTATTTATTTTCATTTCATATGCAGCACTTCAATGTAGTTTTAAATGTCAAACATATTCATTAATATAATATTGTGCCAAGGTTTTTAATGCATACTATTTTGGATGTTTCTTAAGCAGACGCAACGTTATTGGGAAATAAGAAACTTGAGGTAATTAGTTTTCCACACCTATTTTTTTATTATAATCGGGCGAAATGTAGAAAATTCATACTTTCGATTTTTCTGTAAAAACTTATCGTACGAAAATACGTACTACTGCAACCCTGCCAACTAAAAAGCAGTTGATCCTTGTTTCAAGAAAAGCAGAAAACTCGAAGAAACTTTAAATTTATCTACTTAAAAATTTTACTAATTAATTTGTTGCTAATTATTAAATAAAAGTATTTTCTACGTTTAGTAATAATATATATTGGTAATACTATGAATTAATTTGTCTTCTGTTATTCCTTTCGATTTTGGTACTTATATTTCATCATCAACACTATACTGATTTCATCATCAACACTATACTGATTTATCGATAACAAAGTAAAATGGCGGCAAGCGCGCTACGAATGAATTTACAAAAGAACAACAGAAAATGATGACTACAAAGTGAAATTGAAAAAAAAATCCGCACCAAATCGACCAAAAAACAGACGTGAGTAGTAGAAGAAGAACAAGAAGCATCATTAGCAACAGCAAAAAAGAAGCCAACCATAAGCAGCAACGTTTTTAATTGCTTAGTTCGTCAAAATTAAACTTTTTGTTAATTAATTTTGTTTATTTGAACGATAAAAAGGCAGGCAGTTGAGCACAGCAACATTTACAACAAAGTACGGAAGAAAAGCCAAATCGAATAAGCTGCTGGTCTTTTCTACGTGCGAGCGGGCACAGTGTGTGCTGTTGATGGTGAAGGACTAAGAAATTGGAGTACCTTAAGAGAGGCAGAACAAACGCGGTAAGTTCTTTGGTCCACAGAGTAAGAAACAAAATATTACTGATCAATATCCAATGCAATGAAACTTGATTTCGCAAGCGTTTCAGGTTTAGCTACTTGATGGGAGACTCCCAATTCGCGGAATTGTTTTTGTTGGAAGCGTTAGTTTCCTCTTTTTTGTTTGACGTTTGTAGTGGGAAAATGTGTAGCGACTAAGCTAAGCGTAGCCATGACCAGTGCTCAGCTCGCTATTAACAAGGCTTGAATCTGAAGCTATTGTAGGTGGCTTAGTAAAATTATTACTACTTACATGAAAGAAATTCACGCACGATTAAACTACTGTCCTGCCATGTTAGTAGTAAAGTACTTAGTAGTTAGTAGTACTACAAGACATCCTACGTGAATTTAAATTTTCTCATAACGTTTGCTAAAACCTGTTAACTTTTCTTGATTTGTGCATACTTTATTCCGCTTTTCCACTTTCGAACCTCCGAAATAATAATGTTGCATATAATTACATTTTAATACATGAAATTTGTAAATCGTTTGCCCCACAACAGCGGAGTTACTCAGAAAATGAATTATTACTTCTGTTAATGAATATCGATCTTTCCAGGTTTCCCCGCTTACTTTTCATTAGAAGCTTATCAGTGCACATGTCTTCGTTTAATTGAGAATCACGGGGATTGTTTGGTTTTCTGTAACATCAACAACAGCAACATCACAGTCTCACTCACCCACGATGACCGACTATAGTGACTTGGATCGCCAAATTGAGCAACTCAAGCGCTGCGAGATCATCAAAGAGAACGAGGTTAAAGCTTTATGCGCCAAAGCCCGTGAAATACTGGTCGAAGAGGGCAACGTCCAACGTGTCGACTCGCCGGTGACAGTTTGCGGTGATATACACGGCCAGTTCTACGACCTCAAGGAACTCTTCAAAGTTGGAGGCGATGTGCCCGAAAAGAACTACCTTTTCATGGGTGACTTTGTCGATCGTGGTTACTACAGCGTCGAGACGTTTTTGTTGCTGTTGGCACTGAAAGTACGCTACCCCGATCGCATCACGCTGATACGAGGTAATCATGAATCTCGCCAAATCACTCAGGTCTACGGCTTCTACGATGAGTGTCTGCGCAAGTACGGTTCCACCGCTGTCTGGCGCTACTGCACAGAAATCTTCGACTATCTCAGTCTGTCCGCGATCATTGACGGGAAGATCTTCTGTGTGCACGGTGGACTTTCGCCTTCCATTCAGTATTTGGATCAAATTCGTACGATTGACCGCAAGCAGGAGGTTCCACACGATGGGCCCATGTGCGATCTGCTCTGGAGTGACCCCGAGGACCAGACTGGCTGGGGAGTTTCGCCGCGTGGAGCCGGCTACCTGTTTGGCTCGGACGTGGTGTCGCAGTTTAACCGCACCAACGACATTGACATGATCTGTCGTGCACATCAGCTGGTGATGGAGGGCTTCAAGTGGCATTTCAATGAAACAGTGTTGACGGTTTGGTCGGCACCAAATTACTGTTACAGGTGAGTTTTCGCTTTTGTTAGGCAGTGCGAATTAAAGCATATTAATTCGTTCTTTTTGTGGGACAGATGTGGCAATGTGGCAGCAATCCTAGAATTGAACGAGTACCTGCATCGAGACTTCGTTATATTCGAAGCTGCACCACAAGAGAGTCGAGGCATTCCTTCGAAGAAACCTCAAGCAGATTATTTCCTCTAAACTGCTATAAGAAAAAAGAAAACAATGAAAACTTGGAAGCTGCTTTCTGCTGTTAACACCGACATTTACCGTCTACCAGACTTTTATAACGACTTCTTAAAATACCTTCCCTACTAAAGCAGCTTCAATGTTTCTCAACTTTAAGCATTAAAAAGAAACTGATTTTAAATTGTGTTATGTTAAAACGAGACATTTTCAATGACGATCATATTAAATGCGAACCTTTGAAGTATATAATCAGAACAAGGACAGAACAAAAGTATGTTTACAATAAATAAAAAAACAAAAAACATTTAAAACAAATAAATTAAATATATCTAATGATGAAAAACCATTAGGCACAAGAACCAATCCCCGTACATTACAACAAAACAAAAACAAAAATTGTGTAATTGCCGCGCATTTTGGCGCCTAATGAACTATTAATAAGTCAAAAAGAAAAGCTTAAATTGTGTTGCTATTGGAATCGTAATTTTGTAAAATCGAAACTATAAATTGTTCATCAACTAGCTAATTTATTGCATATTTCATACAAAGAAAATACAAGCACTTTACCGAAACTTGCAAGTTGACATCCCATTTTTAATGTTGGAACTTTATTTAAAAATACACAACAAAATAAAACTAACAGAAAACATTTTGTATAACTATGTAAACCATGATTTTTGTATTTAACGTATAAGTATAAATCAATTTAATTGTAGATGATTAATGAAAGTAACAACAAAGAAGCGATTCATTAGAATGATTACTTTAAATTAAACTACAGAAGATAGAATAGAAAACCACTAAAAACAAAATGAGTCAAATCTTTCTTTCGCAAAGTCGGCACACTGATTATCAAGGTAAGGAGAAGGAATGCTCGGCTTTTAATGCAATAAAAAATAAACCGAACCGAAATGTACCTCGATTGAGGTATTTTTCGAATTTAATTTATGTTTGTTTTACTGATCATTGTACGTGGAAAGAAGATGCATTCGACGGACAGTTGAGTATATCGATAAAACTAATTGAAATTTGTGAATATGAAGAACTGCGCTGTATTATAAAACTTGCAAGAAGTTGATTTAGAACAGCGCCACGATTTCTAATAAATGATTTCTAAATTAATTACGTTTTTATCTACTATTGGCACATTAGGTTAATTTAAAAAATCTTTTCACATCCCGGGCAGTCGAGATAATAAAAATCATAATTCATAAGCTATTCCATGTGTATAAATGAGCATGATATAAATCAACGTCATAAGGAAGCAACGCAGTACAAGTTTGCGTTGAGTTTACCTTAAATAGCAAAAATTCTCGGAAGCTGGTTTTGAAATTTATAACATTTCCTTAATTAAATTATCATTTATGATTTTTATTAAATTTTAATGTGTTGTTAAGTGTATTATCTTTGTAAATTTAATTATAAGGCAAAGGACAACAACTGGCAATGTAAAGCTTGGAGAGGACATTCCTGTCGTTGCCCACTGCGCTGTACACTGTGGAGGCATTTTTGAACACTTCGCCATTCAAGTTTAGAAGGTTTGGTTTTTTTTTTAGCTAATATTGGAATAATCGACTCTTTGGATCTTTGAGCGTGGAAACATTCTAAAATGCGACTTTGGTCATCTATACAAAAGCGATTTCAAAAAAATACATGTAAAGTAAATTAATAATTATTAATAATTTTTGTAGATGTTAGTACAAGTTACTGTTTTTTTTTGCACAATTCTACAAAAATGGATCAGATTATTGCAGAAGCAGAAATAGAAAATGCTGTTATCTCATAGAAATATTGAAAGCTAGATAATTTCAGTGATTTCAGGTTGTGGTTCGCATATTTATGGTACTCTAGCTCTCTAAAGGCGAATATGGTGTCATCATCACACGTCTTCACTAATTTATCCCCACCTAACAATAGTTGGGTAGACCCTTTGTTTTTTTAGTGGACAATTGAAGTAAAACCAAGAAATAATTTTCCCTACAATGTAATAATATTGTATATTATACGAGTGTATTGTATATTACAGGACTATGGTAAAACATTTTTAAATGGAAAACGTATTGATACTTAATTAACTGATAATAATATTAATTGTGATTTAGTGCGGATATTACTATATAAACTAACGATGTATCCAGTGTTAGTCAAATCGATAGGACGTCTCCTTGGGTGTTGCCGCTGTACATCCTGTGGACGGAGTAGATATTATTATTGATAATTAATAATGATGCAATTGTAAATGATCATTTCTGTATAAGAGCTAAGAGAATTATCAGGTGACTGAGAGTTGGAATGGAAGTTTTTGCAACTCAAGGCTCGTGAATCTGGTTTTAGTTTGCGGCTGATGGTATACGAATAACTTTTCCATAAGCGCGTCATCTTGAAACAGAATCAGCATCAAGATAAAAATATATTACAATCAATTAATATCAACAAATTGTATTAATCCACGAAATATATGCATATAAAGATTAATAAATAATAGAAATAAATAGCGAGATATGCATAAAATTATTAATATCCCATAAATAATTGATGATATATTTTCTTATTAAATTCTATGTTATTCTTCCCAAGCTTATGCAAGTGGGTAAGTAATTGATTTGATTAAATAGTTTAATTAGTTTAATTGTATTCGTTTTATTAAATACATTGTTATTGAGTAAATGCATATTTATATGTGCCCAGTTCTTCTTGCTTGTCAATTAATTATCATTAAATAGACGCTGCGTCAAGGAAAGCGTTGCATGGTTGATTACTTGAACCCATCTTTAGCATTAGAGCTGCATTAGTTGTTGGTGTTTTACCGGCAACTGGCTGCTGATGCAATTCTTGTTGTTGTTGATAATCAGGTGCTTCAATGCGTTAATCTGGTTTGTGTGGCTGTATTGGCGGCAATTAAAATCGTGTTCAAAGTGTGAACGTTCAACGTGTACAAAGTGGGAACGTCAGAGAAAACTTCTCATATCGTTTAGTATAAAATCATGTTGCCGGCCGGTGTGTTGCTGCAGTCTAGAACTGAGATCATCTACAAACGTTTTCCAAGTCTTCAGAAATTCTAAATATTGAAAGAGTTACAATGAAACTCTTCGCTTTTTTATTGTTGTGCGCTTTCGCTTGCTACGTTAAGGTAAATATAAACCTTGCTTATAAAGGATCAAATTAAAAGAAAAACAAATAAAGGACATTTCTACAATCTAAAGAAAAATTGTAGTGAATATATGTATATAAAAACAAAAATCATAATAAATAAATATAATAACCCAAACCACACGAAAACAAGGATATATTTTGAAATTAAAAATTTTACCATAACTTTCAACATGTAATCAGATCGGGTTTTCTTCGAAAAAGGATACTATTATGTTTTTTTTTTGTTAACACATTTCTTCATATTGTGTTGAGAAGCTTAACGAATTAAAGGATAAACTTAATTTTTCAGGCTGAGAGCAAACTAACCGAGGAAAAGGTTCGTGAGATCTCTAACCAATGCAAGGAGGAAACAAGTACAACCGATGGTGAGTTTAAAAGGGTTCCAGAAATCAGAAAAGTCATTAGAAATGAACCAGTTTTAATAAAATTCCCTTTTAAATGTGTATATTATGTTACTTCATCACTTTTTTCGCATTTCAGCCGATATCTCTGACATGTTGCAACATCAGCCTGCATCTGGCACCCCTGCCAAGTGCATGCGCTCCTGCGTCATGAAGAAACTGGACATGGTAACTACATCTGAACGAGTTGCTGTCAATCTGTGCTGCTGCTAAATTTGTCCCCAACATTTTCAGGTCGATGC
Source organism: Myopa testacea (assembly GCA_949629155.1). Classification (NCBI taxonomy): domain Eukaryota; kingdom Metazoa; phylum Arthropoda; class Insecta; order Diptera; family Conopidae; genus Myopa; species Myopa testacea. The sequence goes on from OX451345.1 coordinate 29,354,446, forward strand.
TGATGGCAAAATGATAAAGGCTCCTCTTGTCGATGTGATCAAGTATGCAGCCAACGGAGATGCCGCCAAGGAAGCTGTAGCCGAAGAAATGGCTGACGCCTGCATTAATATTAAGCTCCCTGCAGATGCGTAAGTAGTTTTAGCGTTCCTCTGCCCTGATTTCGGTATATTTAATAATAAGTGCTTTGATTTTATTTTTAATAGTTGCGAATCCGCTGAGGAAAATGTTTTGTGCATGATCAAGCAATTCAAGGATAGAGGTTTCAAGCCCAGAAAGCATTAAATGGTGCTTCGTTCTTCGGGAATCTTTTTTAAAGCTTGTCTAAAATCTTTTTTCAATTTGATTATATTTTTCTACAAAATAAATGAAATAAATTACTATTGCAAAAATACACACGGTTTCATTTATATTTACATATATTTAAGATCTGTATTTGATGTATTAAAATCGCTCATGCATTTTTTCACGCAACATCATCTTCAGCGATGAAGCTCACTGGATGTACCCGTCAATAAGCCAAGTTTTCGCATGTCAGGAGATGAAGAGATCCAGGAGCCATTCAGGAAACATCACTTCATCCCGAAAAAGTTACTGTTTGGTGTGGATTTTGTTCGAAAGTCGTGATTGGCCCATTCTTCTTCGAAAAGGAGCATGACGAAGCAGTTACTGTGAATGGTTCACATTACAATGCAATGATTATTGATTATTTATGGCTGAAATTAAAGGGAATCCAACTAAGCAATGTTTATTTTCAACAAAATGCAGCTACCCCACACACAACGCCTGAAAGCATCACTTTATTGCGATCGAAATGCGATGGTCGATGAATTTCAAGGAATAGTGATGTGAATTGGCCACCTCGTTCGTGTGATTTGACCCCCTTCTTTCCATGGGGTTATTTGGAAAACCTAAGTTTATGCCAGCAACCTGAAAAACTACATAAGAAATGAAATTGGGAATTAAATGGGAAAATATGCCAAATTGTCATAGAAAATGTTGATTTTTTTCTATTACTATAATATTTATAACTGACTTTGTTTATAACAGGTTTACTACAATACATAAATAGAAATTCATATTTAAATAAAAACTTATTTATAAACATTAAAAATAAATGAAATTAGCAAATATTTGTTTATAGGTAAAAGGAAAATTATTTTTCCTTATAAATATAAAAGCTCTATGTGAAGAAATCGAAGAAAAATATCTAAAAACTTCCATTGAAACGTAAACAGATAAAAAATTAACTAACATTACAATTGTAGACAGTTTAAAAGGTACAGTTAATTAGATCAAAATCATAAAAAAAACAATAGAAATGAAAACTAGTTAATATTCATATATAATTAGTGCATCAAGTCACTTCACTTCACTTGGCGTCACTTCACTTCACTTCATGTCATGTCATCCGTTTGTTCAGCAGCAACTCAATCAGATTGATACGTTGTCGAACGTCTGTGTGTTTGTATGTTTTCTTCCGTTTGCTATAATTAACTAATTTCAGCAAAAATCAATTCAATACAATGTCGTAACTTTTTCCCAAGCAGCTAACTAAAATCTAAAAAAATACAAGTACTGCAATTAAAAATCTTAGGAAAAAACGTAGTAATTTTCTTAAAGATCTCTCGCAATATTATAGAAAAACGGTTTAATTTTATTGAATAAGTTTGTTGTTCTCCATGAAGAGGAAAGATTTGCGATTTAATTTGCTGCATCACAACCGAAGTCGCTTTTGAATGGAGGAAAAAGCTACATGATTTAAATTAAATAAGTTTCGTTGTAATCATCGACTAAATTCATGAATGCATTTTGGTCGAGCTGCTGCTTAATTCTTTGTTTATTGTTATTAAAACCTCATTAAATGTTTTTCTTACATGGTCTTATGTATGTGTATGTATGTATGTGGGTGTGTGCGTGCGTTATTAAAAACCCTGTTCAGAAGATTCCATTCAGTATAAAACAAAGTCTGCCAGTTTAAAGCAATCGCAGTCTTGAAACGAATACTTAAGACCGGAGGCTACGTTCGTGTTAATTACTTAACTAATTCATCGGAAAATATTCGCAATGAAGTTTGTTGCCATTCTGTTGCTGTGTGCATTGGCCTGTTTTGTCAGGGTAAAGAAAAAATATAATCTTTTTAATATAAGACAATAGTTTTAAGTAATACAAAAAAAGTTATTATCCTGGATAGAAAGAATAACGCAATACAATTGTTAACTGCAATAAATAATGAAATTTTGAATAACTAATGAAGAGTAATTAATGTTAATTGCAATGTTAATGATAAAATTAAATACGTAAAACAATCAAATAATATACGAGTACATTCAGAAAACAATCAAACTTTTTCTCAACTAAAATCAAATAAATTTAATTCCGAAACGCATATGAATAAAATAAAAATCAATATTTTAAAATTAAACAAAAAAAAAAAGAAGAATGCTAAAGTCCGAATGTGTAAGGAATAACTTTGAATTGAATTTAAAATCAAGAAGGACGAAAGTTCGAGTTCGTTGCTCAAGTCTTTTTATCCCCTTCAACAATAAGTTTGTTTCTTAAGTCTTTCATAAATTTTCAGAGTGAATCAGAAGTCACCGAAGAAGAATTGGCCGAGATCATAAAGAAATGCAAGGAAGAAAATGAAGCTACAGAAGGTGAGCGCGATCAGCAACTATTCAATAAAATTCAATAAATTAATAAAATAAAAACAGTTCATGGTTAATATTTGTTTTTCTTTTGAATTGCAGAAGATGTTGCTGCCATGCTGAATAAAGAACCTGCCGGAAACCCCGCTGCAAAATGCTTTCGTGCCTGCATGATGACGAATCTAGAAATTGTAATTATTTTGTATAAAAAACAAATCATAAACATTTATGGTGACCTTATTTATATGTATGTTTAAATGTACATTAACAGCTAGATGACAATGGCAAATTCTTAAAGGAAGGGGCTGTAAAACTGGCCAAATTGATGGCCGAGGGTGATGCTGAAAAGGAGACGGCGATAAAAGAAGCCATTGATGCTTGCGTTGACATCGAAGTGTCTGAAGATCAGTAAGTTTTTTGTGATGATTTTCTTTTACTTGCTTAGTCACTGAAAGAAGGAACTTTTGAAAAGAATTTAATGGCATTTATTTGTTCACAGCTGCGAAGCTGCGGAGGAGTACGGAGAATGCTTGCTGAAGGAAACAGAAGCTAAGATGACTAAAGAATAGGCACTGAATCACCAAATCAATCTACAATTAAAAATAGTTTAAGCGAAAATCAACTGAAGAAGAATCAACGTTCAGAGAAACCTTTTCGGGTTTTAATCAATTCATTTATTTAAAAAATACGTATTATTAATAATAAATGATGTATAATTTGCTGCAAATGAAGTCTTTAAATTTACTCTTTTACTAAAAGTAAACATTGAAGTAAGGTTAAAAATAATAACCATCATATCAATCGAATAAGGATAAAATACAAGTATAAATAAAGAACAGAAAAGTAAAGCATTCACAAAGGATTACAATCAAAAAGCGTCCAAAAACTTGGCGTAGCTTAACAGCTTTTGCTCTGAAAATCCTTTTAAAAATAATTTGGAATTACGTAAATAACATGAACCCGTTATAAGAGGGCGTGATCTGTCTATGACAGGGACAGGGACCTTAACAATTCGGAAACTCATTATTTCTATTATTTGTATTTATTTATTTAATATTGATTTCTAAATTGCTTTTATTTTTATACCACTTTTAATTGTGAGAACTTATTTTAAAAATCTGAATACCAAATCGTTTAGAATTTCAAAGGCTTTCCAATATCTCGAGGCGTCATTTCAATTGCATTCAATTAAATTTCTTTAATTGTAATTACGTAGTTATTATACAATAATTAGTAGTTACGCTTCAGTCAGCAGCATTGAGCGCCGATCATCACTACTGAAGCAGTGGCATCATCATCGTCATCATCATCATCATAATCATGTTCAAATGCGCCACGTTACCTCCTCACCTTGTCAGCGGCCGCTAACTGCGAACACATCCAACTCCGAGCAACGTCTGTCTGTTTGAATTACTTGAGTTGTCAGTCGAACTGACTGAATGCCGGTTCACATGAAATTTAATTAGCGGAAAATCTTCGACTTCCTTTCGTGTACAAAATTATAAAATTAGCTGTCAGACTCGACAACTGCTTAGTCATCTCTTCGACTGCGCACGTACATTCTTAAAAAAAGGGTACCTGAAATGCTGCGTTTTCTGATCGTGGTCATTATATTCGATGTTCTCGTTGTAAGGTTCAAAGAAAGAATCGTTTATCAAATGAATCCAAATTAGTTGAAAGAGAACTGTTTTTAATAGACTGCTGATGGACCACCAGAATCATCTCGCTTCGAAGCGCTGCTTCAAATGACGCTTGAACCTTTGGTCGATTGCTATGAGGACGACGCGAATACGATGAAGATTGAAATCAATGGCAAGCTTTTCCTTAGTGTATACATATAATGTGTATATGTGTACTTTTTAATACATCTATACGTTTGTTATTTAAAGAAATTTCTCAAAACCACAGGTGGATTTGAAGCTCTGCTGTTGGGACTTCATGATGTCCCACGGAATACCAAGTGTCTACGCTACTGTATAATGCGCAAAAACAACCTGGTAAGTATGCGTCGATATAATCGAATTTAACCCATATTGAGTATATGTATATTGTATAAATAGTTCTATTCTATTATTAATATTTCTCGCTACTTCAAAAGCAATCACTTTATTCACAGAGTATTCACACAGTATTCACACAGCATTCGCACAGTATTCACACAGTATTCAGAGTGTGATTCATCCGTCTTCATTTCATAAACTTCATTAAATAAGGACTTTTATCTATTAATTAATTAATTGCTAACATTTCGTTCATTTATTTATATTTTTTATTTTTATCAGTATCTAATTTTTATATTTCTGTTTGTATTTCTATTCTATTCTATTATTAATATTCTGCTTGACTTCAAAATGATCATAATACTTTTATCTATTTAATGTTATTTAATATATAATATCATAGTTTTTTTCATAATATTTCTGAGTTATATTTATTATTTTCATATTTTTTATCTCCTATTCCATGATTTCTCTCTGTTTCTACATTTATTTCTATTATTTTATTAGTTCAACAGTGAAAATCAACTCAGCACCGACGAAATGCTAAACTTTTTTGGAAAGCTTTACAGCAACGCAGCGAAGGGGGAGGAATTGAAAGAAATCATATTGCGTTGCAAAGAAAAGGCGTCGAAGGAAAACGATCGGTAACACTTGATATTTTTTCTCTTAAGAGTGTTTTTCTAAAAAATGGCAATAAATGTGTTTTATTTTGGACAGCTGTGAACGCGCCCACGCAACTTCGATGTGCATTTTAGACGGTGAATTTTAGGAGTTGGCCAAGGAATTGCCAGGAAACGATATCTTATATTATACATAAACTAAATAATTAGTTGTAGTTCACCGCAGTAATTTGATCTGATTTAAATTGAATATATTTATATCAGTTTATTTGGATTTATAAGATCAGATTTGAATCATTTGAATTCATTTGAAGCCTGAAGATTGTCCATTACTTGAATGTATTTGAATTTGAATCTATTTAATTTTTTAATGGATTCATTTTAGGTTTTTTGATTGTAGGCTCATGTGACTTTTCTGGCTTTGTTCTTAAAAATATACAATATTTTCTTTGGAAATCATATAATCTGATTTGAGGTTAATTAGTTTCGATATTATTTTCATTTGCGGAAGGAATTTGAAGTTCTTTCCGACTTCAGTTTGGAGTAACTTCAATGATTTCATGTACTTCTTATTTTATTGTGATTTGATTTAATTTGAGTTATTAAATTTTACATTGTTTCATTACCAAATTAATCTCTTAATTTATTTTTTATTGCGTATTTACTTACCTACTTTTCTTAGTTGCTAAATTTAACAATTTAAGTTGTACAAATATAGATTAAAACGTAAATATTTAAACAACAAATTAATTAGTTTTACACGTATTTGTTAAGGAACCATAAACTGGATAAAATTAAACAAATCGAGGATTTTGAAAAATCTGCGCTTGACGATCTGTAGTTGGGACCGGGTCTGCCCCCGTAGCCATCATATCCACCACCAGGTGCACCGTCGTGTCCACCATAACCACCATTTCCACCTGAATAGCCAGGTGCGCCACCATAACCGCCGTCTCCCCCTGGTGCTCCCTGCCCTCCTCCATAGCCGCCATTTCCACCATAACCACCGTATCCACCATTGCCTCCTGGAGCACCAGGTTGGCCGTATCCACCGCGACCGCCTTCACCCTGAGCTGGAAAAAATGAACGAAGTTTAAACAAATTGAAGACTGTGAACAACAGCGCGCTAATTGCTCTTGACACTGAGCAAGTAACACGCGATGACTCACCGCTACACAGTAGAATGCCGCTCATTGTCACGGCCAGTGAAAATAAAATGAGGGGCTTCATTATACGAGGTGTGATCAAATGTCTCTGTCCGGTACTGCGAGTTGGGAGTAACTGAGTGGGGAGCGCTGCGATCGTTTTCTATTTATACCGCGACGGACAGACGTACCATTCATACCATAGCAGCATCTGTAGCAATTCAGTAGGAAACTTAGACAAAGGTTTCGAGTTCCGAATTCCGAGTGGGAGACTGCTAAAGCAATGTCTCACTGAATAAACAAACAGTTTGCATTTCGATGAACATGAAACGTCGTTAAAACAGGCCGATGTCATACTTGTTATCACGATATGTACATCATTCACTCTGATTTGTGAGTGATGCAGGCATCGTGACGACAAGTGTGACATCGGCCTTTGAAGTTCTTAACTAATTTTTATGTACCTGTTTTTATTATAACAGAGGACACTTACCACGCCCATTATTGAGGCTGTAGCTTATATTAGTGTTAAGAATAGAAGTAATGTAGAATAGATTACATATTGTTATCGTGACTCATGTAGATATGTATACTAAGGAAGTGGCTCTGATAAAGAATATATATGTACAATGTACATATGTATACTAGTATCTATGCCGGGATTAACTAACCTCAGCGATTACCATAGCGCTTACCTTTTAGATTACTAAGAGTTTACTTATACAAGCTTAGTCTATTCCAGCCACACCTCAATGTTTCGCTACAATATAGAAAGTGTAGTTTCTATTATTCTAAAGTTCTCTCATTCTATTATATTTACACGTAGGATGCTTAATTAAAATCTCGCAATTTATTTTTGATGTTTTCTCTTGAAATTTGCAAACCTGTTATTTTACGCATAAGCACAATAATTTAATTAAATAACATGTGCGATTACTAATAACGGTTGGTATATTTAATATATGTAAATGTATAGTATATATAAGAGTGTATACAATATTTAAAAGTATGGCTATACGTAAATAAATACATCTAATCTATTGTAATTTTAAAGAGACAATTGATCAAACATCATCATGACGAAACTTAAATCGCTCACTAACATTAGTTTATATTTTAAAGTGTGACAAATTGCAATTCGTGCCTGGCAATGCTTTTTTCTGTTTTTTAACAATACTTAAAATAACACTTTAAAATATTGTTGTAAAAATATCATTCGAAATTTAATTTGAAAAATTAAGTAGTTCAGAAAGACGACTTGACAGAATACCTTACATTTAGCCTACTCATATATGTTTTGGGTATTAAACTTTGTCTTCATTCTTCATATTGATTGTGTCACAGGTGAGAGGACCACGCCCATCTTTCTTGTACTATAGTTATTAGGAAAAATATTACATACTCTGATGTTAGATTTTTCCTTAGGTTTGAAGGTACTTAATACTGCTTCTCATAACATTTGAGATAAAAATCGACTGTGAGACATGACTTTTAACCAGTTTAGCCCATTTCCGGGGTCTAACTGATCCACGCTATTCTACAGCATAGCATGTGCATATGTATGAAATTCATTGCGAAGACAGATATACCCATTATATATGATATATAATATAACCTATAATTTAGGTTGAGAAACTACTTGAAAAGATAAAGATTGTGTTTTTGCTATAAATAAAAATGGAAAATTATATATTTAATAAATATTGCAATAAATTTAATAATAAACGAGGTTTTTCTGTTAAGAGTATCTGAACAAATTGTGTAATTTTATATGTTCACTGAAATACGGTTTTTTTAATGTGGAAATCCCCCGATGATACGCCTCATTGAGTTAACTTATTACGAATCAAATATCATTTTTCTACAACCACAGAAATTCCCACGAGATAAGAATTCGTCGTATGCTCATCACTTCGAATCATGGCGAGTGTAGTATGTTTTGTAGTCATAGTATATATATGGGGCAACTTTTAGACTGGCTATCAATCAATAAGTCGGTTATCAATGAAGACATTTGCAGTGTTCGGCTTTCTTCTGGCTTTGTTAGCTCTGGCGGCAGGTAAGCGAATTTTTTCACTTTCAGTTATCAACGGGATGGAGAAATTATTTATTGTCCAATATCGGGGACTCATATTGTGCTGATATAATATACCGTGGAATTAAAAACTCATTTCAATTCCAGGTAATCCGATACCGAATCCTGATCCCATGCCAGGGGGTGGTGGTGGAGGAGGTGGTGGTGGCGGTGGAGTTTGTGGCGGCGGTGGGGGAGGTGGAGGCGGAGGAGGTGGTGGGGGAGGCGGCGGAGGTGGTGGAGGCGGCGGTGGTGGCGGCTGCTAAATGATTCTTCTTGAAATGAAAATTTTAATACTAAGACTAGATCTAAAAATTGTAAATGTATTTTAAATGAGACTAATTAAAAAAAAAACCAGTAAGAAAGCTATATTCGGCCTGGCCGAATCTTAGATACCCTACACCTAAAAGTTTTGAAAAAAGTGCCGAAGCTAGGGTGGGGCGGGCGCGGCGGTCCACTCTGGGCGGCACAATGTCGGGGGCGGCAGTTGTGGAAATCAAGTATTGACTTATTGAATTCTAGGCATTTTTGGGGCTACAAGTTGATTAACTGTCCCGGGCTCCATGAGACCTAGCTACGCCTCTGTGTAAATAGTAGGCGTGGTCATTACCTTTTTCAAAACAAAATAACTAGCTTAGTTGTTTTATAATTGTGTTCATTTAAACTTTATTTCCTTGGTAATAAACTTGTTTTCATGAGCTATACTGTATATGTAGTGTAAAAGTGGGCGGACCGCACTCAGTTTTGATGTAAAAATGTTTTTTTGTAAAACAAGTTGTTATCTAAAGTTTTATTCAGGAAGTTTATATATTTAACAATATAACCCTCTTTTGCCTGTGTAACCTAAAAGTGGGCGGACCACGCCCATATTTGACATATTAACGGATAATGCTACTCTGTACCCAGGAATGAAATTTTGTTGTAATAGCTCAAAAACGAACGCTGATATCACATTTTTAATAAAAAATAGGCGTGGTCGTGGACCGATTTTGCCCATTTTCAATACCAACCTGCACACCACAAGAAACAATGTTTATGCAAAATTTCATCACGATATCTTCACCGGTTCTCCTGTGATCGTGATTTCAACAGACAGACAGACAGACAGACAGACAGACGGACGGACATGGCTAAATCGACTCAGGAGGTCACGCTGATCAAGAATATATATACTTTTCTATACCTATCGTCTCTATTTCTATACGTTACACATTTCGTTACAAAGTGAATATACCCTTAACCTTAAGGTGTAGGGTATAAAAATAGTAATAATAGTGAAAATAATAGTAAAAAATAATAACCATAAAAGTGTTTCTTTGTTTCTGGCTGTGGAGGCCTCGGTGGAGATCTGGCGTAGATCTCACAGGACCTTCATGTTGCCTTTTTAGTGGAGTCGTTCAAGTTTTGTTTGCCTATCCTGGAGAAGGTGGTGTACACCACCCTCTGCTACTTGTTCCAGGCTGTGGCACCAGTAATGACCCAGCGACTTGGCTCGGCTGCCCGCGAAGACTGGACATTGACAGAGCATGTGTTCCATCGTCTCCTCTACCACTATAATCTATAAGCGTGTGCCGCGATAAGCAGCTGTATATCGCTATGGTATACGTTCTATTTTCTATCGTACATTCACATTCCTTGGGATGATTTGCTGCAAGGATCTAAATTGTTCTCTTCCTTTGAGCGATATACTAAACCCTGATTCAAAGTTATGAAGTACGTATGAAGTAATTAATTTTCCATTGAGGGAAAAATAAATTTTAGTTTTGTTTAAGATTATGGAAGATATATAAAGCTAAAAGAAATGATAATTTTGGCAGAAACATCATTCTTTTCATGGAAAGGGAAACTGTTATCTTTTTGATAGAGGCTGCTAATTTCCACAGAACTTTATATTAAATGAAATATAATTACTACAATATTAAATTATTTCAGCATTAAAACATTTTGCTATTGTTTATTTTTTAAGGATACTACAAGATTATTTAAGAATACTGAAGCTAATAGTTTAATAAGGTTATTTCATAAACAAGAAGAATTCTTAGCTTCCAAGTAGGACGCTATTATTTTCCACCTCCACCTCCGCCTCCACCACCTCCACCGCCGCCACCACCACCTCCTCCCCCACCGCCACCATGCAAGGGTTTGGGATTAGGCATCGGGTTACCTAACAAATAAAAATAGAAATATTATTATTAATATTATCCTTTTTATCATCAAATAAATAAGAAGTCACAAAAGGCTTCTTACCAGCTGCCAAGGCAATTAAAGCCACAAGAAATCCGAACACTGCGACTATCTTCATTGCTAGCTGTCGATTATTTAGTTTGATTCCTCGAATCGAGCTGCATTTATATACTGAAGTCGTTGATACAACTGCTACAGTTAGTTCAAAGTAATGCGGTTCGACGAATTTCAAACGGCATGAAAATTCCGTAATTCTTATTGTCTTATTTGTATTCTTATTCTTAAAGGAAACCCAATCAATCGAAACAGCAGGTTTATTTTACGTATTAATAAGAATTCAAAAGCTTGGATGGTGAAACCTGAATCTAAGTAAGAGAACCGAAACGTAGAACGCTTTCCTATGATTGAATCGATGATAGGAAATCGAAACCTGGAAAAATGTACTAACTACAGTTGAATATAATAAATAAATTCAAATAACTTAAAATTAATCAATAGAAATTGAAAACTGAAAAAAAAACTAATAAATTAGCAGAGTAGTATATACAATATACATATGTATGTACATATATTATTAGATTTATGCAGTATAAGGTAAGAAACTTTATTTAAAAATTTTATATTAATTTTACCAAATCCACTTACAATTAAAGTTATTTTTCATTCATTATAACTAAAAACTATTAATAATAAGAATTAAAGAAAAGAATACTAGAAAAGATTTTTAAGATTAGTTTTGGACTAAGAGTAAATTTTTTTTAAAACTTGTTCGATTACGTTGTAGTTGAAATTTTCTTCAACTGTTAACAGGAATTTGCTGTTAAGAATAGCAGATTAAGTTGATTAAATCGTAGAATCGAATTCGTAGAACTCGAACACGAGTACGAGTAGTGCATCTGTGTTTCTATATAAACAGAGTTATAGCTCAGACATCAAACTAAAATCTCAACAGCTCGCAATGAAGATAGTCGCAGTGTTTGGATTTGTTGTGGCTTTATTTGTCTTGGCAGCTGGTAAGGAGTGAAAAGCCACCAGATGAAGCTTGTTTTTTGTGACTTTATATTTGACATTAGAAAGGATAATAATAATTTGTTTTGTTCTATTTTATTTATTAGGTAACCCGATGCCAAATCCTCTACCGTTGCCTGATGGTGGCGGAGGAGGTGGTGGTGGTGGCGGTGGTGGTGGTGGAGGAGGTGGCGGTGGAAAGTAATAATTTTAGATCAACAAAAGTGAGAAGGATTTGTTCTGTATAATCAAATGAATTCTTTGTAAATAAATAAACAATAAAACAACTAATGTAAAATAATATGACATTTAATTATATATATTTTCATTTTTTAATCCTTTCTGATTCTACTAGAAAAAGTTTAGATGTCGCTTCGTCTTTTCCGCAACGTTACCGTAATATTTCTATTATACTTCTGTCCACATCATTTTCACTTCCATGGTGTCAATTGTTTAAAATGTCGAGGTGTCGGAAACTTAAGTTATATTGAAGCTAGTGTTAATTTATAGGCGTCCACATCCGAATCCAAGATTGAACGGATCTAGTTTAAATTTGGAGTGGGAATTCTAGATCCTGAATAGTTATTAGTCTTGATATAGTTCGAAATTATTTTGAATAGTATATTCAAAAATGAAAGATTCTTTTCTTACATTCGCAAAATTTGCAATTACATATACGATAGATAACTAAATCGCATGTTCGAGTCAGGAAGCTGAATTCTTTAAAAGAGTTTTAATTGTATTTTGTTTGGTTTCTGTTCTGGATCTCAACAATGCTAGTTTATTTATTTAGATGTTTTAGTAATTGTGTATTTATTCAAATTGTTTATTTAAGAGTTTCTGTAATCGACGAAGAACGGCTGTAAGTCATTTTATATCAGTTCATTTGCTATCAATAACCATTCATGTGTATTTAGTGTAAACTATTTATACATATTATTATTGAGCGATTTAATATTAATTCAGTTGCAGTCTTTTTAATTTGTACAGAACCTAATACGTAGTTTTACTGTATAAGGAAATTAATAATCTATTATCATTTATTGTAAAATTATAGATCCATCTGTAGAACTTCGTATCTGTATTTAGAATTGTCCAATTTATAGATCACTTCATATATTTAGTTAAAGATAAAAGGTTTTCCAATAAGAGCTGTAATTTTGATATTCAAAGAAAAATGCCATTTTTTGAGACAAATTATCGCATGTTTATTTCGTAATAAAGAGGAAGGTATGCCCTTAATAATGAAAAACAACATCAGCCAAATGGCCACCACGACCACGCTTACAGGACCATAGCTATTCAAAATTACACCTCTTATTGGAAAACCCTTTATTTACATGGAAATGGAAGTCTGGAATATATAAATTGGGGAGTTTTTTTTGTAAAATCGCAGAAGTCTCCAGAAATCTTCAAACTCTCATAGATTCTTCGCATATAATCGAGGAAATAAATTCTAGGGTTTGTACAGTAGACCAACAATTAATTAACTTTTCAGACTGTTAATTGTTTGAACTTTGAACTGAAGAGTTAATTGAACTGTTAGCTGATCAGGAAGATTCATAGTCGAAACCTGTAGGTAAATCTGCAGGTGCTTTTAATGATCTACAAATGATTTCAGTCAGATCGTTTTTATTGATTATCATTTCACAGTTCATTTGCCAAATATAAATGTATTATAATACTATTTATTCAGCTTCATGTGCTTAAGATACAATATATCGATTTGTATCTATTTCGGAGACAAATTCTAAATAGAATTCGTATTGAAAATCGATTGAGTACAACTTCGAAGTGGTCTATTCGTTGTCTCATATTCTCGACTTTGACCGACCGTAATTCATCCACTCGCACATGTTGTTTACTCTTTTCAGTTCCAGTTTATGTAAATATTATTCAAGTTTAATTATTTTTCAGTTTATGTAAATAACTTGCAATAATTTATTGATTTGACTTGACTCTTGGGTCGACCTTTTCACTACGACGCATTAACTGTAGTCAGGGGAAGCACCTTTGATGCAGGTAAAACTTCAAGAAATTGCAATTAAAAATGCATCTCTAGAAACTCAAAATTATGTGTGATATAAATGATGAATAAAACTTAACAAATAATTATGAATAAAGGAATATCATTTCCGAAAAAAGATGATAAACAATTATAAATAAAGGTGTATAAATGATTTTCAGAGAATTGCACAGTTTCTATGCCGTTTCCAAAATAATTTTCTAATAAGCAGACTGAGTCTCAATTCAATACCGAATCTAAAATTTTGCCAGTTTACAAGATGTAATTGAATACGTAGATTCAACCAAAAATTTGGGGGTAGTCATGGGCATCGCTTGTAAATGCCAATATCGGTAAAGTGTATGGTGGACTACGACTTTTGTGGCAGACTCAGCACTTTCTACCTACAGCAACTAAACTTCTATTAGCTAAGACTATACTATTTCCAATACTAACCTATGGATGTGAAATACATATATTACAATCAGGTTACAGGTTGTATTTTATTAAGAAAATACATTGTGGCCTTCAACAATATTGCTCGCTATATATACAACAAAAAACTAGGCGGTCATATATCTAGTATTTCTCTTGCAATTTTTAACTGCACGCCAAGCAATCTACTAAAGTTAAGGACATTGTTCTCTTTTCATAAAATAATACATACTGAGCAGCCTGAATATTTGTAAGTGAGATCAATTTTTCGCATTCGCAGAGGTCGGTAACTTTATCCTGCCCAGGTTTTCCGACCTTGCGTCTGGGCAGTTCTTTGTGGGCAGTTATTTGTGAGCGCCGCCAGACTATGGAACTCTCTCCCCGCAAATATTAGGAGAATTATCAGCAAAGGCAAATTAAGTCCAAAACTTTCCTCGTCTCTAAATGAGAACTAATTCGTTCCTCGTTTTTCTTCTTCTCAATACTCTCTCTCTTACTTCTACTTATTTTTTACGTTTAGATAACTTGTTAAAAGTATTTATTTATAATTTAAACTTGTATAGGCTACCATTAATTTATAAGACTGTATACTCTTACGATGGTCAGATATCAATCTGACTGAATCAATATCTGAACCTAGACTAGAAAATATGATTCTAAAATCAATTTTAAAATATGTATCTGTATCAAAACTCAGAAGTTCAACTGACATATTGTCGCTTTTAATACTATACTATTATTATATATATACATACATACGCATACTACACTATTATTACTAAAACTGTATATAAACTTACTAAATATGTAATCGCCACTGAATTCATTTGATACTAAAAAATCACTCCTGATAAGAATTTCAGAGCTATTCAGCTAGCAATTTTATTGACCTTTTCATTACATTTGAATCTGCATACACATGTTGTTAAATATGTATATAGTATAATATTTTAACTCTTGATTAAAACTGAAATATATTGTTAAAATAATGACTACGAATAAAATGTACTTGATAATCTTTGACCATGCAAAAATTAATAAATGTTTGTTAATTTGAGTTTGTTTTTTAGTCTCAGATCAGATCAGATCAGATCTCAAAACCTTTTGTATAGTGACCATGAGAAAATATATGTTTAATAAATGGATTCAGAATGGATACTTTAGAGTATTTTAAGGGGTCACTTTTGTTTACCTCAATTTTCGTGGTAATTCATGAAGAGACATAAATCTAAGAAACGGGCTGTTGAAATACACGGAATTCAGTTTATAGAAATACTTTTTAAAACCTTTCTTTACCTTTCTAGATTCCCCTAATAAAATATCCTTTTATTTCATATTGTCTAAACTCAATCCTATATCTGTTCTACTCTGAATATCTAGAAATCTAGCACCCATTAAATATCACCCATCTTAAATATCCTAAGATAAAGACTAAATCTAAGTTAAAATGTTTATTTATATAGGGTCATGTTAATGAATTCTCAGATACCGTGAGAGTATTGTAACTTTTATGTCAATAGCAACTTCTTATATATCACGATAACTGCCAGATATATTAGCCGTTGGTCTAAAATCTGTAGGTCCTTTACCACTTACCACTCGTTGTAATCGTGTATCTGTTCAATACCAACGAATTTATTCGACATTGATATTTTAATACTTAGCCAACTACTCCTCCTCTACTCCCACACACTATTTCTGAAATCAGTATGAATAAAAACGAAGTATTTTGAATTTCGTTCCGGAATTTATTGATTCTAATGTAATAACAGCGTGTCACGAAGGATTTACTTTCCGCCGCCACCACCACCGCCGCCGCCACCACCTAAGGCGAGACCACCGCCGCCGCCACCGCCACCACCACCGCCGAAAGCAAGACCACCTCCGCCACCACCACCACCTCCTCCTCCAAGTGGTTCAGGTTCTGGCATAGGAGAGCCTAAAAGAAGAGAAAAAGGATTATTGTACTTAATAAATAGATTCCTCATTTATATATTCACGGGAAGTGATATTTACCAGCAGCCAAAGCAACTGCAGCCAGGACGAAGCCCAAATAAGCGAAAATCTTCATAGTTAAGCGATCGAAAGATGTGTGATATAGAATGGATGCGATCGGCGGCTATTTATACTACTCTGCACACGAGTGCGACTTGTATCTCAGTCTGTAAGCTAGAAAACCTGATATCTTTCGTATGTCGCGTCAGGTTGTTTAAGCTTATCTTATCGAACATCGGACAGCGGTCATCAGTCAGCGGAGTAGGAAATTCTGAGAAAGTGTGCTCGTTAAGAGATCTTTCATCTAACTTTTCCGGAAAATATATTGAAAACTAGAAACGATATAAGCGTGGCTTTTTAATTAGTTTTAAATCACATGTGAACGTAATTAAATGATGCGTAAAAACAACAAATTCTATTGTACGGAGTATGTAAGAAAGAACGTGTTAATACTCGTATGTACAGCGATTTGTACGATTCCAAATTTCTTAATCTTACTCTACGAAATCTAAAAAATTTACAAATGTAACTCTTGACTCTTAAGAATTATCTGAGATTTATTTATATAAATAGTATTATTGCAAAATGTTCAGTTGATTTGTACATCGAAAGCATCGAATGTAAAGTGGTAATATGTATATAAACATAATCTAAAGGACTTTATTTTAATGAGTGAAAAATTGTACGATCGAAGGACGAAGACAAACTCTTTTTGAGGAATCGGGAGTTTTTACGTATCACTGACTGGTGTAGGAAAAGGTATTACTTCCCATTTGAATAACTTATTTACTTTATTATTTCATTACTTATTATTTTATTTGTTTACTGTTTGTGACATTTTTCGTTTACTTTTCATCTGATTTGAATATAATTAAAAATACAGGTTTATAATAAATAGAAATTTCTATAATATATCCAACCCAGCACAATTAATGTAAAATCGATCTATTTCTCAGAATTTCCTCTTCGATGCCGATGTCTGCTGTCTGGTGACGTGATGAGCTTAAACGACTTGACGCGACATACGAAAGATATCAGGTTTTCTAGCTTACAGACTGAGATACAAGTCGCACTCGTGTGCAGAGTAGTATAAATAGCCGCCGATCGCATCCATTCTATATCACACATCTTTCGATCGCTTAACTATGAAGATTTTCGCTTATTTGGGCTTCGTCCTGGCTGCAGTTGCTTTGGCTGCTGGTAAATATCACTTCCCGAGAATATATAAATGAGAAATCTATTTATTAAGTACAATAATCCTTTTTCTCTTCTTTTAGGCTCTCCTATGCCAGAACCTGAACCACTTGGAGGAGGAGGTGGTGGTGGTGGCGGAGGTGGTCTTGCCTTCGGCGGTGGTGGTGGCGGGGGCGGCGGCGGTGGTCTCGCCTTAGGTGGGGGCGGCGGCGGTGGTGGTGGCGGCGGAAAGTAAATCCTTCGTGACACGCTGTTATTACATTAGAATCAATAAATTCCGGAACGAAATTCAAAATACTTCGTTTTTATTCATACTGATTTCAGAAATAGTGTGTGTGAGTAGAGGAGGAGTAGTTGGCTAAGTATTAAAATATCAATGTCGAATAAATTCGTTGGTATTGAACAGATACACGATTACAACGAGTGGTAAGTGGTAAAGGACCTACAGATTTTAGACCAACGGCTAATATATCTGGCAGTTATCGTGATATATAAGAAGTTGCCATTGACATAAAAGTTACAATACTCTCACGGTATCTGAGAGTTCATTAACATGACCCTATATAAATAAACATTTTAACTTAGATTTAGTCTTTATCTTAGGATATTTAAGATGGGGGGGATATTTAATGGGTGGTAGATTTCTAGATATTCAGCGTAAAACAGATATAGGATTGAGTTTAGACAATATGAAATAAAAGATACATACATTTTATTAGGGGAATCTAGAAAGGTAAAGAAAGGTTTTAAAAACTATTTCTATAAACTGAATTCCGAGTCCTTCATCGGCCCATTTCTTGGAATTATGTCTTTCATCTTTTAATGAATGAAATCGAATGTAAGGTGAGCACAAATGAATCCTTAAAATATTTTGGAGGACCACTTCTGGAGCCGTTTATTATATACTTGCTTTGTCAAGATCATTATACAAAGTTCTGAAATTTGATGAACATAGCTTTAATATTCCTTTTCATAAGGTTCACCTTTCGATCCATCCATTTCTAGTAGTTTCCGAAACAGACTTCAATTTATTAAAATATTCGGTACTTTCTCATAATCATTAAGAGAAGAGAAAAGGACAAATTTATTCGATCTTTACTTGCACTTGATAAAAAGGTTATATAGTAGTTACATATATGCAAATACCAATAACAACTACATCTATCCAAGTGTTATTTCATTACTTAACGTTAACAAATTCAGCGTTTCATCCGATGACCAGAGTGATCTCGGTCATTTGTTGCGATTGATCATTAAAGCATTATTATTTATATGTCGCGTGTCGGATTTGACAGCAGCTCATGGCACATACGGAAAACCCCTTACTTCAGGAAATTGCCAATATTTTATCATTACCATAAACGGTACTACTCGGCACGTTGCGACGCGTGGCGCTTGTTCACAGCCGCTTCATTAAAAGCAATGACAAAAGCTACAAACAAGTGCATCGATGATTTTCCTCACCTTATTGACCCGTGGATAATCTAGCAGATTACTGTGCATGTGAAATGAGATTGTAATTAAATTTACATTAAAAGAAACAAAATAAGCTGATAGGAACAATAGTGTTGCTCTTGTAATCGTATAACTTGGACAGTTAATAATTAAATTATTTAATTGTTTTTAACCTTGGATCCATTCGATCGCGAGTCAAGTGTGTCACTAAATCATTAAATATTAATATAAAATACACATAACAAGTGATAACAGACTCGCCACAGACTCGCCATAGAGACGGTTCAATCGGTTTCTCGGAGTTTAGTATAAATAGTCGCCGATCGAGACTGTTTAGTCAACTGTTTAGTTGATAGTTCGCCTCACAATGAAGATTTTCGCTTATTTGGGCTTCGTCCTGGCTCTAGTTGCCTTAGCTTCTGGTAATTATTATTAATATGTATTTTTTTGTAATTAAAAGTAATAAAAATTGGAGCAAATAGAAAAAAAATTAAATAAATGTTACTAAATCTTCAATATGTATGATACTTTAATTATATTATGCATCCTTTTTCCATTATTAGCTAATCCTATGCCAAAACCTGAACCATCCGGAGGAGGTGGTGGTGGTGGTGGAGGCGGTGGCAAGTAAATCCTCCAAAAAAATAGCGCCAACTCGATGCTGAACCATAGTTAAACAATAAAGTATTCATCGCTTTAAAGAACGCATCTGATTGGATTAAATTGATTAGGAAATTGAAATCTTTGTTTTTATTGTAGTTAGGAATCATTGTTTTGTGTTATGAATCATCTTGCATATAGTTAAATACTATACTAGTAATAATTATCCAACATAATGTATCCAACATCATTCGGATATAGTTATCATCCCGACAGTCCTTGTAGTCCTACAGAGTGTAGCTATACGGTCGAGTCCCAGAACAAATACACTGTCAAGGTTGAGGATGTACATCTGTGGTCACAAACCAAAATCGCCCAACTCGAGTTAGGACGTTATGAGTTTATGCCACTATTAAACTGACCTCAATCGAATCTAATTTCAATATTTTCGTATATTTGTCCAATAATCTTTATAGAATCTATTCTTTAAAAACCACATAGCCTAAGTTACATTAACATTTTACAAGTTGCATTTAAATTGTTACATTACATTATTCTTAAGTCAATAAATGACTACTGAAAAAAAAAAATAAAATAAATGAATAAATAAATAAATGAACTGAAACTGAAACTCTAAATAAATATGCTTCCATTGTTAAGGAATAAATAATAATAAAAAAGTAAGAAAAACCAAGTTAAGCTGTTTCGACTTGTGGCCCAGATGTGTGCATATAGATTTTTGCTTACTTGGCCAAATATTTTCTTGGCTGAATTAATTTCTAGCTTTTTATATACACATTTTTAGAGAGTATTTAATAAAATACTATATGTATGTGTATGTAAAAGTTGGAATAAATTAATAAAGAAGTATTAATTTTTTAGCTTTATAATATTAAACTTGACGAAGATATTCATGAAACTAAAATACTTATTTAAATAAAATTCATATATTAATTTTAATTTAAGTAATTATTATGGTATAATATGCGGTCACGAGGGTGTAGGGTGTATTTTAGCTACGGCCATGTCGAAGATTACCACTCTTAATGTCTTTGTGTCTTCTGTGTTATTGTCTTCGTCTTTTGGATAGAATTTACATACTTGTGCTAAATTAGGTCAACAGTTTTTGTTAAACGACTTCAAAGTCACCCAAAAATGCAATCTTTGCACTTCTGATATTATAAAACCTCAGCACTCGCTGGGTTATTAAAGCAGTCATACATTCTATAGAGGTGCACCACATCAAAGGTTGTTTCCGTGTTCACTCTTCAAATATTTTACAACTGAACAAAATGACACTCCTACGATTTCTTGCGGTAGTTTTGCTCTGGAGTTGCTACGTTTTGGCCAGCAGCGAAACGGTTTGCAGTGTTTTCTTTGCAGTGTTTTTTATAGAAATCGTATTGATTTCGTTAATATTTTCAGTTACCCACATCGCCGAATTCTGCGGTTTTACGGAAACCTTTCGTTAGCGTGGAGCAGCCGGCAGATCTGCAGTCTTACAAGCGCACAAAGCGCGAGCCTACAACACCAATAACAACACTAATGTACCAATTCCAGGAGTATCTGAAGGACGCCAAGAAAACATGCGGTGCTGAGTTGGGCTTCAAGCCGGAGGAATTGCAGAAGTCTTTTCTCTTTGTTCAGGACTTAACTCGGAAAGAAAAGTGTTTGATTTCATGCTTACTGAAAAGCGCCGAAATTGTTAGTTTGCGAAAATTATTAAGTGTCTAAGACTTAAATCTAAATTTAAACTCTCACATCACTTCTCTAGATGGACGAGAACAACAAATTGTCCATTGAAAACTTGGGCTATATTGCCAACATCATCTCCAATAAGAATCCGTTGGTCGTTTCCTTGGTCGTAGCTGCTGCGGACAGCTGCAACAAGAACCTGCTGAACGTTGAGGAACCCTGTGAGGCCGCCCATCAGATCAACAGGTGCATCGGGAAGGAGATAAAATCGCACAAGTTAAAATTTTCGTACTGATCTATGAAGCTGAATTAAACTCTACTGAAATGAAATAAATGATACGTTATGAAGAGGGAAGAAAATAAGTGTTTACTTCAGGGCTTACAAATGTAATGAATGCAAGAGAGGAGATACGAAATCGGAAAATTACACAATTTTAAATGAGGAATCTCCTCATTTAAACTACATACGAAATCATGTTAAGTAAATAAAAATAAATCTTTTTAACATAAAATATTTTCGAAAATCATTTTAATTTTTAATTTGCAACTTAATTTAATATTAATTAGAATTATTTTGTTGTGGTTTTATTACAATAACAGCAATGTTGAGAGAAACTCTTTTTACAGAACGATTTCTATTTGAATTCTTCATTTTATTTGATATTTTAAAACAATTTTTCACCAAGTTGTTTAAAAAAGTTCTCTTCGAATAAATAAAATAAAAAAATAAATAAATCTTTAGTAAAATAGTTATAAAATCTTTCATAAATATATATATACGAACATATAAATCCATCTGCGATTTGTTGTTGGTTTATTGACATGTTTGTCATTACAAAAGAACTCCATCTTAATTCAGAATCTTTCAAAAACCTTTAAACAACTGTTCATTAGTTTTAAGTGTGAAAAGATTATGTAAAATGCAATGCAATTTAAATGCAATTTAATCATTATTATTTTTACTATCTGTTGTTTTCTTAGTTTTAATCAACAGTTTTGCAATCGGTTTGCTCTGTGTTCTTCGAATTGCAATGCAATAAAAAGGTCAGCACTTTTAGTTAGAATACTATTGGAATTCCAACTTCTAATCAGTTCTTATTTTCAGAATATTAAATTTAAAATATAATCATTTTATTTATATAGTATATGAACTTATCTTGGACTTAAATTCATTTTTGTTCTGCTGTCAACTTCGTGCAAAAATTACATACATTATTATACAGAAATTTAGACAACTCGACCAAGAAAAACCGCTTCTAAACTAAGAAAAATCGAAAATAATACCTGATTACTTTATATAAGATTAGACTGATTAGAATACTATATAGGAAATTCTCTTAACGGAACACTGAAGGAGATTAATAAGTACCGGAAAAAGGTTAACAACCGATATATGTCCATATATAACTCAGACAACATTTCCGGAGAAATTAGAGACAATCTAGAATCATCACGATATTTGAGAGAAGGTGTGTCAATCGCGTATTAACTGGAGTCATTATTGAGTATAGAATGATTAAAATAATTTGTAATCCTAAATCTTCAACTTCATACAGATCATTATCATCTGATCATCAGATCAGAAAGAAAATGTACGCTGAAAGAAAGAGCAAATAATGCAACTGGATATTTCTGGACTCAACCCAGACCTTGAGATCGGTTGATGAGAAGAAGAACTGGTTGTAGATTAGAAACCACATTTGTGTTCAAGTCTTTATTAAGCTAACTCGCACATTCAGTTCCATTAATTACAGTTGTTAATCACGTGATTTTGTATACTGGAACGAGATGCAATAATAATGTTTAAGTACCTGTGTAGTGGGTTTTTTACTAACTGGAGAAATAACAATTGTAGTGCCTTATATTTTAATTACATGTTTTCTCAGATTCTATGAAAGTGCTTTTGTATTCCTAACGTAAACTTTTGAACGATTCGATTTGTTAACTTATTGCTAAGTGTTCGTCGTGTTCTCCGGTAAACAGAGGGAATTATATTATTTATTGCAAATTAGTATGCAGATTTCGCGAGTAAAATGGTTCTTCTGAATAGTTTAATTTTTAATATCGCATTAATATTTCGCTGCAATGCTTACTTAGCTCGTAAGTCAATAGCTAAATTAATGTTGGAAAAACAATTTAAATACGGGAAGAAGTCACTATTGCAAATAAATAAGAAAAAAAAAAAAACCAAAACAAACACAGACTGCGACTTATAAGTCAGTTGAATATATGTACATATGTATATGTAAGAGTGTGTGTATATATGTACATATTTATTTCTCGCCAACTTCATGATTGATTTATTAACGTGAAAAAAGAAAAATTAATCTGCCGGAGCTTTTTAACATCGGTTCTGTATCAACGCTACGAGAGCGGTAGGTAAACGATTTTTGGATATCGACTCCCTCCTTTAATCAGCTACTGGATATGTGCGTGCAAAAGATAGAGAACCACTGATCAGTAGCTTAAGCCTACAGTTGCCCTGCCTATAAAAAGCCTAACGATTGACGAATGCTCTAGATAAAGTACTCAGATTAGCAAACATGAAGTTCGTAGCGCTGTTGGTACTTTTGTTAGGCTCTATTTTGATCTGCCAGGGTAAGTTTATCCAGTAAACATTTATTTTGTCTTAATTCAGGTTGATATTCTCACTCTTGATATTATGTCTATAGCACAATTGTCCAAAGGAGGATCGAAAGGAGGAGGTGACGGTGGATCGAAGGGAGGAGATGGCGGCGGACCAAATGGAGGAGGCGGTGGTGGACCGAATGGAGGGGGAGGTGGCGGCGGACCGAACGGAGGAAATGGTGGTGGACCGAATGGTGGTGGTGGCGGCGGACCGAATGGGGGAGGTGGCGGCGGACCGAATGGGGGAGGTGGCGGCGGACCGAATGGGGGAGGTGGCGGAGGCGGAGGGCCGAATGGAGGTGGTGGCGGTGGTACTTCAAAAGGAGCACGTCGTTAAAGCTGTGTTTAATGTACAAACAAAAGATTTCAAAAAGTTCTAATAGAAAAAATATATTTCAATTCTGTATCTTTGGAAAATGTTAAAATGAAATCAAAAATTCTCATACAATATTGGTTTTTATTATTACTTTTTCATTATTATTTTCATCAGAGATCGAAAACAAAAAATGCATTTGTTTTATACTAAAAAATGTTTAGAAGCTTCAGAAAGTTGTTTTTTTTAACTGATTGTGAAAAGTTCCAAGTTTTTTCTTGATGGATTATTATTAATAGAAGAGGAAGGATGAGTGAGAGAGAAAGAGAGAGAGGGAGTGAGGCAGAGTGATCAAGTAAAGCTTTGCTTAATGCTTTGCACTTTAGGACGCTTCAAGAATGATAAATTTGCTCAGAGACGAGAGTTGTTTTGAGTGGGTTGTTTTTATTTACAGAGATAGAAAAACAGATATTTTATAAAACGGAATATTAAATTTTATTGCCTTAATGTATGGTATATTCACACATAGAGGGCGTTGCTGTATTCTTTATAAAGGAAAACAAAGTAATTAAAGATGTATATGGTATATCATTAATTAATAATCAAATTCAGACATTAATTTGCAAATTGATTTAATGAAAGTTTCATTTAATTTAATGAAATAAACATTGAATTGTATACCTATATAGATAAATATATATTATAATTCTAATTCCACAATTCTTAATAATTTAATAATATTAGTTTTAAATAAACTTTTGATAAAAATTAAAAAATAACTTTTAAAGACTGTCTTTAGTTTTAAAACTATAAATGTGATATTTACTCATGTAACTAAATTAATTTCTGAGTCAAAGATGAGAAAAAAGTTTAGAAATTAAATGCATTTAGCTTAGTGACAAAATGGGAACAATTATAATGTGAATAAATATAAAAAACCTATTGTTCAGTTGAATGAATATATTTTTTACGAAATGTTATTAATTAAAATAAATTAGTTTAGATTTAAAAATATTATTGTAATTTTTATTATAAAGCTTTTAAAAAATACATTAAAAATTACATTAAGTAAAGATTATTAGGGTTATAAACCATTTGGAACAAAATAAATTAAGCTTTTCTGAAGAAAATAAAACCTTTGAAAATGATGTGTGACTAATATATTGTGTTGACAGAAAATTGAAGTTAAAATTAAGTAAGTCTCATATAATTTTTTAATTGCAAAGCATGTGTAATTGTTCAATTACTCAAATGCATTAACTGTTACACTGTCTGGACCCGTGACTACATGAATAATTAACTTCGGAAACAAATAGATTGTAGATAAAAATATTTCTAATAGTGCAGATACAAAACAATGCATTTATATATTATAAATTGAAAATGCAACCTAGATTGGAGTCAATCTTTATAAAAAACCATTTTATTACTAACTTTTATTCATAAATTTCACGTTAAATTAAGCTCAAGCAAAAATAGTACTATCTTCGACTTGGCCTATGCCGAAATATATCATAGCCTGGTGACCTCTGATAAAAGATCCTTTAACTGAGAAGCTAGAACTAGAAGAAAACATGGTTATACATGGTTATTCCTTCAGTTTTGGAATAAAAATTGGGAGCTAATAAGGAATATACATATATACATATGTATATACACATTTTTTTTTGATAGGTGTCGCACCTGCTTCTCTGCATTACGAACAGAAAGACGAACTTAGTACACCCTTCCTTCCGTGTAGGGTAATAAACAATGTCATAGAACATATTTAAAAAAAAGCTATAAATTTTGTAAAGACCCCCTGGAGAGGGGCTCCACCTTCTGTTTCACGATCTGCTCTCACAAATGAAAGTCATGAGAGGTCAGGCGTATCATAGCTCTCTTAATTGTTTTTATTTTTACACTTCTTCTTCTTCTTACTTCTTACACCATCTCTAAGCTATTCTATTATAGAGCTATTTGTAAAAATGATTTAACGACTGTTCGTCTCGTTCGATAAAACCTATGTTTGTGAATGCACATCGAATCGTTAAATTGTAACGGACCGGTCTGAAACCTTCTAAGCCATTACCACACAGTGATTATGTATTCAAATACAGGAAGACCTGATATCGGTCAACTCTATGGAAATACTTCAATAGAATAACAAAAAATTAGACCTTTTAAAAAAATACCAAACGACCTATAAGCAAAAAGTAGTCTTCTGATGGTGGAATAAAGCTCATTGCAGGTTAGGTGACAGCTAGGCCTCGATCAATTGACAGCTACGCTATCTATCATGTTCAGTACGAGCTTGACATCAAGAAATGTCTCGTAAATGAAGAACCAATTACTTTACACCTTCCATTTTTGGCAGGTCCAACAGGGGACCTGGGTTTTCTCCCATCCGGTTGCATGTGCTCTCACACGCTCGCGTGACGCGTCACCTGTACTAAACTGATGTTATAAATAAAACATTAGCGATTGTTCTATCTGCTGAACTGATAACAGTGATAAATTAGAAGCACCTCGCATTTACTAAGCTAGTATAAAAGGGTCACAATCGGACGACTGCTTACCATACGGCAATCACAAGAGCAGCAATGAAAACCTTCACTCTAGTGTTTCTCGTCCTGCTCGGATGCATTTGGATGTGCCAAGGTAATCATCATTATCATGATCATCATTAGCTAAGCGCATTTGTTTGTTTCTTCTGTTTGTAATCATTTGCATCCTTTTCTCAATACTCTCAGCTCAATACGGAGGTCGTGGTGGATATCCAAATGGCGGTGATGGTGGACCATTCGGCGGGGGTGGTGGTGGAGGTGGCCCATTCGGCGGACGCGGTGGAGATGGTGGTGG
Source organism: Myopa testacea (assembly GCA_949629155.1). NCBI lineage: Eukaryota > Metazoa > Arthropoda > Insecta > Diptera > Conopidae > Myopa > Myopa testacea. The sequence goes on from OX451345.1 coordinate 29,381,284, forward strand.
CTTTGGAGAAGGGGGCGGACGTAATGGAGGCGGACGTAATGGAGGCGGACGTAATGGGGGCGGTGGTGGCGGACGTTATGGAGGCGGTGGCGGCGGACGTTATGGAGGTGGCGGTGGCGGTGGTGATTACGACGACTAGATAACGATCTGAGATATCCCCAAAGTTGTTCATCTTTCAACTCACAAAGCTTGTATACAGATGTACATATGTAGTTTGCAAAACGCTCCAAATATATACAAACAGTTCATAAACAAATTAAATACATATAAATATTGTATAAATCAGTGGCCTTGACGCAGGTTGATTGACCAGCCTCAAACCGATTAATACTCGTATATTAAAATATTTGAATTACATGACTTTTTATATTATTCTCTACATTCAAGTTGTAGAGTTTTTCTAATATTGATACTGCTAATATTGTTCAAACGATTTATTCCGTTATGAAATTCTTTAAAATGTTGACAGTTTGGCATTTAAAAAATGTATTCGATATCTATTCAAAAATTTCATTTTTAACTTTTCGATACTTTTACTTTTCGATAGGTTTCCGATCCATGGAATATTCTTAAACATAATTAGGTTCCTATGAGTTTTGGTATTTTTAATATTTTTTTACCCTAAACTAGTGTTAAGCTCTTTTTTGAGTAGGTGAAAATTATTTGATGGGTGCATCTTTCTGTACCCTGTCACATCTCTGATCTGTTAACATTTCCGAGTAATCTTCTTTATATATTGGAATAATATACATACATATGTAGACAGTTAGGTAGACAAAGTAGTGCATCATTAACTGTAAATATTATTTAGTAAATAAATAACTACGTGCGAATCACAAGTAAATACGTATAGATTGACTACATGCAAATTTACACGTAAATACGTGCAGATTATTCTCGAATACGTAAATAGACAGACATGAAGATAGAGTGAGAATAATATTTATATGTAACAATAAAAATAACCGGTTGGAACTTAAAATCCAAGTTTCAAGTGCAACACTAGGCGATTATCTATGCACATCCATACGTATATATTTACTTATACTATATTACGAATGTGCATCAATCATATTTTATTCTCAACTCATCGGTTCTCAAACATTGCGAAGCGTATCACTTCATGTGATATACAGAAATCAAACGGATATAATGTATAATAATTCTGACATTTCTAAGTTAACTGCACTAATTTCTAGAGAAAGACATCGTTATCGAACATTTGGACCAGTCCAGCTCACGTCTGTTCGATTAAGCTGCCCTGGTTTACTATGGTTCCTAGTTTTTTCTGATATCTGACCACATGCTGGCCTGTTTTATGCGAGCTAATTTGCACTTAGTTCTATTAGACTTAAGTAATTAAAACGTGATTTAAAGGTCGCCTGAGCTAATTGTTTGTGTAAAGTTTCAAATTCCAAATCAACCTGGCTGTGAGGTGGTTAATAGACAATGATTCAGAGCCTCTGCTAACTTGGCTTCATCGACACTATAAAAGGTGAACTATTTATTCGAAGCTCAGTACTCAGAACCGTGAGGTTTTGAAAAGACAACCATGAAACTTCTAGTACTGGCGATGTTGCTGTTGAGCTCGGCATTCATTTGCCAAGGTAAGTCGTTGAGTCCTGTTAAAACGAGGAAAGGACTTTGTCATTAAAGCGATTTATTTTGCATTTTTAAAGCTCAACGTAATGGAGGCGGTGGAGGTCCAATTGGTGGAGGTGGTGGCGGTCCGATTGGAGGAGGCGGAGGCGGTCCGATCGGAGGAGGCGGCGGAGGTCCGATTGGAGGAGGCGGAGGCGGTTCAAGACCACATGGGGGCGGTGGAGGGGGCGGAAGGCGTTGAAAAAATCTAGAAAACCTAAACCCCCGAAACCTTATCAAAACCTAAAAACTGTGAACATTTACTAATATTGTAACATATTTTCAACAAGTTATTAAAAGCAATTTACAACAATTTCCATAACATTTACCTTCTTTTCTAAATCTTTCTTTTCCTTTTTATTTTAAAATGATATTTATTACGGCAGTGTTGACAATAGAACAAAATATTACAAATGAACTAGAAAAAATTAAGATTGGCAGCCAGGAAGTAATATTAGAATTACTAGATAGATTAAATTTCTAGATCTCTATGTAAAGTAATGGATCCGATAATATTTCGATATTTTCTAAAAGTGATTTGGCTTCGTAACTTCTCAAATTTGAACAGACTTTGAAAATCCTGAATTGGTTTTATGAGTTGATTGATTACACACCCACGTTTTAACGATTCAACGCATTTGAAACTCAAACAATAAAAGAAAATGAATTTTTGCATCCTATTTATTGTTATTGTATCTGTTAATTGTTATTTTATATACTCGTATGGTATATAGGAGTCTATAGCAGTTGAACCCAAAGAGAAATGAATTTTTCCATTTTTCATAGGAAATAATTAAATGAAATTAATATTGTCATTGTTTAAGCATGTCACGGTTTTAAAGGGATTCTTATATTTCAAGTCAGACGACGCAAACACATCGAAGTAGTCCCCAAGATTCAGCCATGGAATGCTACAACCTACAGTAAGTCTATAGTGACTTAAATATAGTCACATAGTAGTAAAAGTTTCTACTTGTATGTACATAGAAAATAAAATCAAAGGGAATGAAATCGAGTCAAATAATGCAAGGATTGGAAATCAAGGAAAGTAATCAGAGGATTGAGGACTATAGCGTAATTTTTAGTCAAAAGTGGACCTAACTTAAATATTTTTTAAGTAGTGCCACTTTAGAAATCCATGCTTTAGAAATCCAACTTTAGTAGTAGGTTTCGCTTACACCTGTAACACATACCGAAGTGAATATAGTCTATGTTATATATGACATTAGATTTCGATTTACTTTGATTCCTTAAATTTCATTAAAGTTATATTACATTTTTTTAATAAATGCTTCGAAATGACTACGAAAACCGCAAATACCACAAAAATCACATAAAATTAATTCTAATTAACGATAACGTTCTCTCTCGAACTTACACTTTCTTAACAACTCCATAGTAGATCTATTGTTAAATCTTTATCCACAATAGCCCTTGTCTAAATGTTCGAAACTCATTACTCAGTAGTCATTTTATGACAGTATAGCGAATGGACTTCAGTCACTGGTTACTGGGACACAGTTTTCTAAATATTGTAGATTGCCGAAGCATTTGTGAATAGTTTTAGTTGATAACCAAATAAAACTTAATTACATTAAGGAATTAAAATATGGTAAATAAAGAAATAAATTCGTTATCTTCTAAAATTGGATTTTTAAACTGCATCAAGATCTTGAAGTTGTTCAATCGTTTAAGATAACCCTAAAGTTAAGGTTTTAAACTTTTATAGTTCTTTGACATCATCTGCTTAAGAATCTTTAAAATTTGGCCACTTAAATGTGAACTCTTTTAAGCTAAAACAGTACGAACCTATCAATAGGTGAGTGTTTCCTTTATACATTACCAAGGAATACCAATTCTTCTGACGCAGCCGGCTTTGATTGTTCAGGTGTTGTTGTGCTAATATTGATACTTTAAAATTGATTAATAAAGAGGTAATTGAAATAACGTAAACCCCGCTTGAGCTGAGCACAACTTATGGTATATAAGGGCTGAAGCATTAAGAGAACCTGTCACAGTAACATCACAGAAACTAGAAGACGCTCAACATGACTACAATAAAGGCTTTGATTCTCCTGACATTTCTGCTGGGCTCTATTTTAATTTGTCAAGGTATTTATTTGAAACCGAATATTATTTAAGCAACACTTGAAACCGAATACTATTTAAGCAACATGTGGTTTCCGTTTTTAGCTCAATACGGTAGAGGACGATATGGAGGAGGTGGTGGAGGACCACACGGCGGTGGAGGTGGGGGTGGCAATGGTGGAGGTGGTGGAGGTGGCGGTGGAGGACCATATGGTGGCGGTGGAGGACCATATGGTGGAGGTGGAGGACCATATGGTGGAGGTGGTGGTCCTTATGGTGGTGGCGGTGGAGATTTCGGATATATTTGAAAAGATATATTTAAATATAGTCGAAATGAAGACATTTAAAAACGAATGTTTAACGAATGTGTTTAAATATGCGCCTAAATTCATTTTCAATAAAGAATAAAAAAATACACAAAGAGTAAAAATAGAATTCTATTTTTCAGTTGATTATTCAGTATAGCACTCCAACATTTTAGACTTAGACTTGGCAAGACTTAGACTTTTCATTTCCAAGCAACTAAAATATCGAGAAATCTAAAACTAAAAACCTTTCAATGAATATTAATCGTTGTTACTTATAAAAATGTTGCATACTTTTAATGAACAGCTATTATTTTAGAAGATTCACTTCATTTGACCTCGATCATTATATGTAGATGGTATAGGAAGAGAAACTCTATTTTCTACAGACAGAAATTATTTAAGGTAGATTTCAAAACAATTCTAATTGATATGTGATTAATTTAAGTTCTTTTTTGAACGTTTTCACAAACTATTCAATTCTTTTTAAAGTTTGTCGCATTTGATTTATTCTCAGCAAAAACCAGTTTTTATTTCGAAATTGATTTCATTCGAAATCATTGTTAAATATCATTAATTAAGGGCTATAAGGACAAGAAATCAGTATATTTTGAAGGTAGGGGTTACTATAATAGAAAAACCTCTCCTTCCTGTTGTTATTTTTTCTTTTTTGGAATTATGTTTTTAAATAATAGATTTTACTAGATTTTTTTGGTGAGAAGGATTGAAGCTGGAATTATTATTTAATTATTATATTCTACTTTTCCAAACATCCTTGCGTTTTGGTTACTATAAAATACATGAATTACTCTACATTAAATTACTAATGCTTGCTCTAAAGGATGTTTTATTGTAAAAAATGTAAAATGATAAGGATGTAAAATGTTTTATTTATAGTTGTTCATTAATTTTCTTTGTCTATATATTTAGACAATATTTTCTTTGTCGAAATGAGTGATATTTTTAAAATGATTAAAGTTTTCTTTTTATTATTATAATTACTAAGTAAATAGTTAGTGAACTGTTTAATGAAGTTTAGTTTCTTGGAACTGAATAATTTCGCAACGAAAAACACGAGTTCATTTATTTAATAGCTTTGTTTTAATAATTCTCTGCTGGATCTTTTACAAAAGTCGGCTTTTCTTAAAGCAGTGTTTTATTGAGGAAACGTATGAATCTGAATGCAATAATTAACAGAAAAACAAATTAAAATCAAAAAATTATACTAAAAATGTTTTATAGCTGTAGCTATACACGAACGTAACTATACAGCTTGTGACTTTGGTTGTAATTTGGTATTTGCGATGATGCGATGATGTTATCTCGGCATTTTATTGTTTCACCTCCGGCAGCTTAAAGCCACGTTCTTCGAACTCATCGAGAATACAGAAGCCGTGCTCGTGCGCAGCTTCACAACTGGAAAATAATTATGGTGAAATAGAATTAAATATGGTGAAATATTTGTAATTAGATCCTTGAGGGCTTTCAATATTTCATTTCATTTCTAATATCAGCTGCCATTTACGTATTTATTCCAGCTTTGGCGGAGTGTAAGAGCACTGTTTCTGGTTTAGTTGTCTGTTTTCCCTGTTTTTACTCGTTTAGCGCTTCTTTTATGTTATGTTTTTTACAGTTATGTTATTTTTAACGGTCCTTTTTATTTATTTAATACTTTCTGCTGCGTATCTCTTCTCTGCTCTCTTCTCTACTCTCTTTTCTACTCTTCTTTCTACTCTCCTTTCTACCCTCATTTCCGCCTCTTTTCTACTTACTTATCCGTGATGGCAGCATTTTTCTGGTTGCACTTTTCAATGATCTCATCCAATGCCTCTCCATTGTTCGGCACAGCCATCTCCATCATCTCCCTGGTTTTATCCTTAATCATTTGGTTGCTGCCCTCCTCTACCTGGTACAACACAATCAATTCGGTGGCAATTAAATGCCAAGTAAGTATTTGAAAGAGTGTTAAGAAATAATGTCGCGTAAGATTAACATTCTTTACCAATTCGAATTGTTGCATTAGACAGAAACGGAAGCATTTGGTGTCCCGCTGAGCGTCCTTTTTATTCAAGATAATCTCTTCAATGTGCTCTTTGCGATCGTATAAATAATATTAGTATTAATAAAATAAAATAATTTGAAATAAAGTCATGTAATGTACCTCGTTTGGGTACTGGATCACAACTAGATGCGAATGATTCCAGGATCTGCACCAAATCATCCAGCGACATGCCATCGTCGTCCTTGCCGTCGTCCGCCTGAGCGAACACAAAAACAAAACCACCAAATTTCAAGATTTCTATACTGAGAAGTCGTTAAAAGCTGCCACTCACTTTAACCAGAGTCGCCAGCAAAAGTATTGTCGTTACCATCAGCATCAACAACCGCAATTTGTGCCACATTTTCAACGATCACCAAAGTTGAAACTGAAGATAGTATTTGAAAAATACCTGTATTTTTCCTGTTTGGAAATGAGTTTCACTTTTATTTTAATTATCTGCAAAATAATCTTCTGACTGTTAGAGTAGAAAACGAATAATAGTATTCTATCAGAAATACGAGGCCCACGAGGTATTTATAATGAAATGATTTCGAATTCATTCAAATCTTTCATGTTCATGCTGTTGTATGGCGATCAATTAATTTTAATTGTAACATTTTTCCACCGTGTAGTCAATAATGATTGCGATCAATTTTTATTACAGAAACATATACGCAATTAAAGCGGGGTAAAAGTTCTTGTGTTTTTGTCTAATTTAAACAATGCAATGTATTTTCAAATGAGATACGTACACGTCATGGCACAGGTTGTTTTTCTGCACGAAAGTATGCAAACTACATACATATATTATTTTTTAAATGCCGTCCTTCATTCTGAATACTCTAATTTTAGAATATAAAAGACAATCTTTGTCTTTTGTTCTTTGTGTTTTATCTTTGTTTTTATTATATTTTGGTTTAAGGTTTGGTTGAAGGCTTGTTGTGAATATAAGCGAAGGTTTCCCAGAAGTATGGTAGGCATTTCGGCCAAGACGGGTTCCACGTTTGCTCAAAATGGAACAAGAACAGCCTTGTGGAGGTTGACTCATAAATATGGATGAAATGAGGTGATTTACATGGGTCCATCATAGTCAATACAATGGATTAAAGGGAGAGAATCAACTCCATAGAATTCGCAGACAGTTCCGTCTGCTAGCAAGATTATGGTGTCAGTTTTATGGAACAGTTCATTCATTCGGTATCATTGTATCCTGCCAAAATCAATGAGGTAATATTCGAATTGTTTCCTCACCCAAGCTATTTGACAGATTTAGCCTCCTCGTAATATTTTCTCTTTCCAAACATGGAAACATAGCTCGGTGGTAAAAGATTTACCAGTAATGAAGAGTCTATTTGCTATTTCCTTAGCCTATGGCTATTTTCAGGAGACAGTCACTGGGTATCGAATCTATTAAATATTGTTTGGAAAATTGTATCGAGCTAAAACGATATTTCTTCCGAAGCTTTATGTGTTTTCTTTCTAGTGTTCTCTATTATAATACTTCTGAGACTGCCCTCGTAATACTTATAGTCAAATTAATTTTTTTATTAGACAAGTTTTTATTACAATAAACAATATTAAAATAAGTAATCGCCATCCGCAAATGGTACATTATTTAGTATTTATAATTATGTATATTTATATATACATATCCATACTATACACACATAGTACATATAAATTTATGTATGTATTGTAATTATTTGAGCTTATCTTTTGACATAGGTACATGTTGCATTATTTAAATTGCGAGCATGTTTTATATTGATTAAATCTTGTTTTCAATTCTTCTACAACAATATATTTTAACAGAATACATATTTCTATAACAAATGTTTGAAAACTCTTAAATGTTTATTATGTACAGTGTTATTCATAAAAGTAGCATTTCTAAAATAATCCCAGCAGAATTTCTGGTATTAGTTATATTTTTCTCTTATCTTAAAAGTTTTCATGCTAATTCGACTCTTAATTCTGAAATAATAAAAATATTTTTATACTTTTATTATTTTTATATATTTTATATACATATATTTTTTATCTTTATTTATTGTTAAAATAACGGTCATTATTCCTAATACTGGTTTTGAAAGCCAAATGAAGCCATTGAAGCCAATGAAAGCCATTTTGAATTAGGTTCCATGTAAAATAATTTTTGAGAAAATAAATTCTAAACTTGAAAGAAATTTCGATGACCTCTAAAGTACCTATGACAAATATATGTATGTATGCATATGTATATTCCTCTATAAAATAATACATATTTTTAATCGTTGCACTCTGGAATAGTAGTATTTTTCCTCAGAGCAAAAACTGATTTTGATTCTCTTTATGAATGAACATTGAATGCCTTTAATCTGGTTTAATTTCAGCTTCTGCTAGTAACTCGTAGCCAGTTGATATTTTTAATTACAGTAATTTTTTATATTCTTTTTTAACATGTTTTTTAAAAATTGCTTTTTGCATTTATCCAAGCCAAAAAAGTATCATCATTTCATAATTTAAATTGTCTCTGTTATTTTTTACTACTACATAGAAGCAGCTATTTTATACCCTACACTGGAAACGTACACATATTAAGGTGGTCCTCCTGTTGCCTAGTTCACAGAAGGAGGCGTTACAGATATACATATGTATATAAACGAAAACCATTGAAGATGTATATTTGCTTGATAATTATCACACTTTAAAACGCTACGAAAGATAGATTTTAATGAACGAACTTATGATCTTGTATTGCTATTAAAAATGGGCGTGCTCTTTCCACATTTACGTTATGTTAGCATATATATTACATTACAATATTTTATTGGCGATTGATATGAGTACAAAATCTAGTCAGCCAGCTTTTCAAGCTATCAGTTCAAGCTTCTGCAATACAACGTAGGGTTATGAAAGATTCGGCTTTGTCGAAATTAGGGACGATTTTGCTTTTTTTTTTTGTCTTAACTAAGGGAGGGACTCATCTCAAAAATTTAACATCAGTTACTCTTTAGGTTGTATATTGTTGCGCCTATAAACTAACAAGTACCTTAATCATAATATTAACTCGCCGATGTTATACGTGATTAAAAATACCTCAGCAATTGAACTCTGACCGGATTGAGTGTATACATGTACTAAGTAATAAAATATAAAGAAATAAAACCGAATAAAGTAGCCAACGTTTATAGTTAACAGTGCGGTACCCTACAGTAGGTCCGCTTAATAAATAAATCGCTATTCAGTATTCAACTTCTTCAGTTTAATAAATTTCTTCCTTTAATTTTGAAATCATTGAAATTCCTTTAGTAGTTACTTAAAATTCTTTTAAGGTTTTTGGTTTTTGACTTAATTATAAAACTAAAAGTTTTAAATTGTTTTTCATTTTAATTTTTCCATTTATTTGTTAAAACTTATTAGTTTTCTAGCTGAGTCATTTTGTAGTTGTAGAAAAAATGGTTGATATTCCATCCTTGAAAATGTAGGGAGTCAATTAAGAACTAATGAAAAAGAGAAAAAACAATTAAGACGATTTTTTACAGACTCATTAAATTAAAATGTTTAAATTGTATATTTACTTTTGAACATCTTAAACTAAATAAGTTCTTCGTATACCAGATTTTAAGCGCGATGCATCAGAAGAAATAATAATTTAAACTTATAAACTTGGGCACACCAACTGAAAGTCATTTAGTCTGCTTGGATCGCTCAGGCTTATAGTGCAATGGAACCGTCTTGGTATACGAGCAACCTGGATACTTCGAAGTACTTGCTTCTAGTGCTCAGCATCGGATTGTGGCTTTACTGGCTATGGACACGTCGGCACCTGTATCGCTTTGCGTTCGAGTTCCCAGGATACTTGGGCACACCCATTTTAGGATCCTTTAATCGAATAACGGGGATGAAGCGTGAGTTTCATGGTTCACTAAATGAACCAGAAACACATTTAATTAAGCTTTCTCTCTCGGTACCGTTGGCAGATTTGCTACCAGTTTTTGGACGAATGTTCGTTGAGTGCCAACGCAACACGATTTGCATTTGGATGGGTTTGTATCCGGCCCTTCTCACAGCAGAGCCAGACATTGTGGAGAAGGTTTTGTCATCGCCTGATTTGCTGAATAAAGCCAGAGTTATGTACACGCCTCTGCAGAACGTGTTCGGCGGTGGACTCGTTGGCAGTGCAGTCGAGGATTGGCATCGTAATCGCAAACTAATCAACCCGACCTTTGCTCATAAGGTCCTGGTCAGTTTCTTGCCTGTGTTCCACAAAGGTACGAAGATGGCTCTATTGAAGCTGGACTCGTTTGTTGGTACAGGAGAACGCCGGATCGCCGAAATGTTGCAGCGAGTTTCGTTGGGAATAAGCGTTGGTAAGTGTGGAGTGAAAATAGTTAGGAAATCTACGATAATAATGACAGCAGTAGTAGTGATGGTAGTCGGTGATGGTAGATGAAACCTAAACCCAATAAGAACCATGATAAAATACACTAAAAACGTTTTTATGGTGTCTCTAATCTAATCTCACAACAAATCTGAGGAAAGGTGTCAGATTTCATTTCTTCAATTCCTTCTACTACACTGCACTCCATCTTGGAGTGGTCTGTGTGTATAGTCAGCCATGCTCCCTGAACGGAATAACTGGTATAATGTAGGATTAGGAGTTAATCTCGGTATAATGTAGGAGTTTGAGCACCGACCTCTTCGAAAAGTACCCATATTGCTATGATTGAAGTCCATTTTTCCAAGAATCCGGCATAAGCAACAGACTTCATGCCTAATGAGTAGGTCTATAGGGAGAATTGGTCGAATCTTAGTTCCTTTCGTGAACTGTAATGATTCCATTTTGATAGGATTTAATCTTAGGTTACTAAGTAGTTACTAGTTCACATTTGATTAGTTCATTTGTTATTTTCAGAGACAACCATGGGCAAAATTATGAAAGAAGGCGATTTGGTCGATGAAGACTTGGCTGAGAAATATTGCTTGTGAGTAAAGGAGATTTGAGTATCATAATAATTGTATTAACGCTCTCTCTTTATACACAAAGCATGATGGAAAAGACGTCCTTACAAATTCTACTTTCGTTTCTTTATCTGGACGGTTCCTTTGGATTGTACAACCGCTTTAAGCAAACAAAAAAATATTTGCATAGCTTCGTCAACCAGGTTCGTTTTTAACAACATGATATGTCGACAATATATACAATGATGTATCGTTTCTTTTTAGTTAATCATAAAGAAGTTGGATCGTCTGACAGAGTGTATGACGAACTCTAAGCCAGAACCTGAAAACCTAACGCAGGAAGATGTGGTTACCATTAAGAAGATGCCCAACATTTTTATCGATCAAGCAATACAACTCTATCAGACACAACAACTGAGTTGGAATGACATCATAGCAGAATCCAACACAATCGTTGCAGCGGTGAGTGTTGAAAAAACAGATGATATCAAAGAAAACTGAACTGAAACATACAAAAATCAAAAATAGTCCTTTGAGACCACCGCCAACAGCGTTTTTTCCACTATCGTCATGTTGGCCATGCATCCTGAGGTGCAGGAGAAACTTTACGAGGAAATACTTGATGTTTTCCCCGAGAAGGATTTCCAAATGGACTACGAACACACGAAAAAACTTCCTTACCTGGACAGGGTTATCAATGAGACGCTGCGTCTCACGCCATCGGTGCCTGTCATCGGACGCCAGGTCATCAAGGACACTCAACTGACCAAAGACATCTTATTACCACGGAATTTGGTGGTTATAATTTCGATTTTCCATCTACATCGACGAACCGATATTTGGGGCCCGAATGCCAAGAGATTCGACCCGGATAACTTCCTGCCCGAGAACCTGACCGATAAACACGCCTATGCTTTCATTCCGTTCTCGAAGGGCAGTCGAAATTGTATCGGTAGGGTCTCCAACTACTTATTAACTTAAAAGTCGCCTCATATTTTTCTTAATATGCCTTTTTTCACATCAGGCTGGCGTTACGCGCTTCTAACTGTGAAGACCATGCTTTGCGGTCTGGTACGGAATTTCCGATTCACTACCACTTTCAAATTTGAGGACCTGCAGTACGTAGAGAACATTGCTTTGAAGTACTTGGAGGAGCCGGGCATCGAAGTTCATCGGCGATGAGTTATCGCATTAATCGAGTGCTTTTGTAGTACTTTTTTGGTAGTCTACTAGAGTAAATATAAGGTGTAAATAATTTTACTTTAATAAAGAGCTGTACAAATGAAATCATGTTAGAAAGCAGTTGAAAAGCCTTTTGAAAGTAGATTCCTTGTTTCCATTTTATTATAAAACTGAAGAAAGAAAATGGAAGGTTATTTAACATGCTGGTTCTGAGGTAAGAGCAAGATTAATATCAGTATGAGGTACCCTGCCAATTAAAGGCGTAGTTCGCCTACTTTTGCATTAAAGTTGTTCAAAGATGGGCCCCAGTCAATCTTTAAACTAAGCTAACTTTAGTCACTTTAGCAATTCCTCACAATGGCTCTCCATTAAAGTATCTTTCATCGGAGGTCACGAGGATTTGGGGTGTATATTTCAGCTCCGGTCAAGTCGACAGCCTGATTTTTTTGTACTCGTAACTATTCTCTGATTCTGGTGCTCTATTCTGAGTGACGTGTGCATCAATCGTTTCAACGAGGCTTTCAATTCATTGATACTGCATGACTCGGTGATTGGCTAACGACAGATTCTGGTATATCATTAAAGTGGTTCCTGTTCCGGCTGCCTCTTTTCGTCGCTTGACAATTCTTTCGTACGCTTGATTGATTCGTTCAGCTAAAAGCTGTCTTTAAATATTTACTTCAGTCCCATTTCCATACATTTTTCTTCTGCCGTTGTATTTGATTTATTTTCTTTCTTGCTTTTGTTTGCATTTGCTAAAAATACTATATATGATATACGTATATATTTACATATATATGGTACATATGTAAGTATTTCTAGAATTTTGTAATTCATTCATATAAAATTTCCTCAAATCGCTTATAAAAGCAGATCGTTGAAATGCTTTTTAAGTAGTGTATTATTATTCTTAATAGCTCAAACTTTATTCTAGTTTAACGATTTGTTTCTAAACTAAAAACGAAAAAATATTAAATACAAGTTAATATTAAATTATGGATAACATTCTTAAATGCAAGTGTATAGCTTCAGCTGGAGTGGTTGTTGTTGTTTTTGTTGTGGCTATTTTGTGTGCCCAAGAAACATTTGGAGCTGTAAGTTTCAGCGAGAGAAAAATAATCCTTAAAGAACTCAGTTACTATACAAACATTAAAATCATTTGTTTGAAAAAGAATATATACACAAAAAACAAAGAAAGAAAATACAAAAATGAAAGATATGTTTAAAGACAGAAAGACATATAGAAAGATTAATTTTTGAAAAAATTAAGTGGAATTAATATAATGACGTAAATAAATGAAAATTGTATTCTATCCGATGTTGTTGCTGAATAATACACCTTGGATAAAAAAACCTTTAAAATCAAATATTTTAAAGACTAGGAAAAAGACTGTTTTAGACTCAGAAAAAATTCCAAAAATTGTTATGGATTGTATGAATATTTTTTTTTACTTTATACTTGCACTCAACTTCAAGGAAGATTACAATATAAAACTTTTGTTCAGCTGGACTGCAAAAGTAAACAGTTATTCTTAATTTATCCTTAAATTTTAATTAAAGGTAACCGAAGATCAGATGTTAGCAGCTGGAAATATGATGCGAGATGTTTGCGCTAAAAAGTTTCCCAAAGTCTCTAAAGGTAAACAAAATACGACTAAAAAAAGAGAATTGCAGAAAATTCACTCGGTTCAATTGTTTCACACTTTACTCTGTCCATCATAATAATCAATTGTAATTAAATAATGTAATTAATAATTACAAATCTCTTGTAATTTCTTGTCGTAGAAACCGCTGATGGAATACGCGCCGGGAACATACCAGATGACAAGGATGCGAAATGTTACATCAACTGCATTCTGGAAATGATGCAGACCGTAAGGTTTACATTTTGCCCTTCACCCCTCCCGATTTCCCCTTCCAACAAACTATTTTACTGATATATACAATAATTTATTTCTCATTTATTATATCATCTTTTTTAATCATAGTTTAGAAAACGTTTTATATTTTATATTCATAGAAATCTTCGTTCAAACATTATGACTTCGATTCTGTTGTTGTAATAACTCGAATTAGTTGTTATGTTTTCTCTTCTCTTCTCTCCTCTTCTCTTTTCTCCTCTTCTCTTCTCTTCTCTTCAGATCAAGAAAGGTAAATTTAATTATGAAGCCTCGCTGAAGCAGGTCGACATGTTGTTGCCCGATGAATACAAGGCTGAGTATCGCGCCGGCCTGGCAACTTGCAAAGATTCTGCGGTGGGTGTTAAAAACAATTGCGATGCTGCTTTCACTCTGCTGACCTGTCTTCGTAACGAAATCACTAAATTTATATTTCCATGACGTGAAGCTAAGACAAAAGAAAACTCAATCTTAAACGCATCCGGACGCATCAGTCTTTAGTCATAATTGGAAATTTAAAAATTGTAGTTAAATTAAAAAAGAAATTGTAATTAATTCGTTTTTATTGTGTACTTTTTTATTGGTTTGTTTGTTATTACTAATCATATGAGATGAGATGAGTTTAAGTTTAAGTTAGTTAAACTCTAAATAATAAGCAATTCGGTAATTAACGGTGTCAACAAACAACGTTGCTGACATTCATTAAATTGCTATAGTTCACTGATGAGTATGATGGATCCTCACACGGATGAGAATTATGTATGCACGTATATGTGTAGATCTATCGTGTGTCCACATGTTACGCCCAACTAAAAATCTGACCGCCCAACTTATTAGAGATACACGAAACACGACAATATTATTAAATTAAGAGGGAGAGATTTCAAGCACGATCAGTTTCGAAGATGATTTTATTTTTCCGTAAAACAAAAATTAAGACCAGTAAGGGTGGTATATTCGGCCTGGACGAAACTTAGATACCCTACACCTAAACGTTTTGAAAAATTTAATTGAATGAAATAGTTTTATTTATTTAAATTCTTAATTTATTTATATTTTTCAATGCATAACAATGACATTATAGAGTGAAATACAAACTGAAGCTAGAGGATATATATTTTTCTAATAAAAAATGGGCGTGGTCGTTGACCGATTTTGCCCATTTTCAATACCAACCTGCACACCACCAGAAACAATATTTCATTATGATATTTTCACCGGTTCTCCTGTGATCGTGATTTCAACAGATAGACAGACGGGCAGGCATGGCGAAATCGACTCAGGAGGTCACGCTGATCAGGAATATATATACTTTTCTATACCTATCGTCTCTATTTCTATGCGTTACACATTTCGTGACAAAGTGAATATACCTTTAACCTTAAGGTGTAGGCTATAAAAATAAAAGGAAATCATATAAAGCCGATCACGTCTTGTAGTTTGTTTCAAATCATTAGTTGACATTATTAAAAAAGAGTTCGTTGGATTTTAAATTTAAATATATAAAATAAAATGTATTTTAATATTAAATAGTTTTAATATTTTTATTTAATAGAATAATATAATTTTAATACATACTGAAATTTAAGTTCTTGAAGTTATAATTATTCATAGTTTTTTCTTAACCATTTCTAATGCAATAAATATTTTACTTTTTTATTTTTATTTAGACAATTTAATTAAATACAGAAGTAACGCAAAGTAAGAACATGAATGACTTTATGAATGAATGAAACTCTTTTAACTCCCTCCCTTGCGTCCCGCGCTCTATCGAATAATACGAAAAATACTTTGAAAATGTTTTATTATTATTATTTAATTTAGCAATTTAATTAAATATAATAGTGTAATTCTAATATAAACTTAAATTCAAAATAATTCTAGTTTATTTTTAGTTTTTGTTATTTCGTTATTATTATTATTATTCTTTAAATGAATTTAAATTTAAATTAAAAATCTAGTGCTTTTGAGTAAACATTTTTCGCGTTTCCCTTGCGTCCCTTCGTCGATCTCGAATGTCCGTCCGCGGCTGTTCTTGACACTTTTCGGAACATTTTCGGACAAACATAACATCCCTGCAATTATTTATTACCACACAAACCAAACAGCAATTTTATTCCACAGTACAGTAAAATTACGTACTGTGCCATCTTTACGTATGTGCTTTTATGTGCTAGAAAGAGACAACCATTTTATACTACGTTTTGTTATTTGGAACGTGAGATGTCAACACAACACAAAAAAAAAGTTTACTGATTCTTATATTTATTAATTTGACAATTTGATTTGAGTTAGAACTACCTCAGTAAATTACAAATTTATAAGTTAAAAAAATTATAGAAACTTAGAAACTTTCCAGCTTTCTATTTAATATTAAGAAGATTTTCAAGAAATCTTTTTTAATCGTTTCATATTTGAGTCGTATTTCTTGCAATTCACCATTGATATGTAATTCGCCATTTTATTTTGAAAAATGCAACATTGGCAACTTTAATTTAGATGACAATGCTTTTGACATTTTATAAAACCTTTTTTATTGAGAAATTAATTTTGGGATAATTTTAGAGTTTATTTATTTTTGTATTAGAGTGCTTCTTAAAAAAATACTAATAAAGCCATTAACAAAATTTGTTTCAATCAAGCGTATTATATTAAGGATTGCTTGAAAAGGTTGCAAAATTTCCTGCCAAAGAAAAGAAATGAAAATGTCAGTGAAAAATGAAGGCGAATCGGATGCTGAGGGCGACGTCTCTGGAGCAGAGTCCGAGCATTCGAATTCAAGTCCCGGTCACGAGTCCAGCGATGAGGAAGCGAACGAAATTGATTCAGATGATTCCTCCGAAATGGATGGCAACGAGATTGAGCGAAGGCGTGCGGAGTGCATCGAAAATATGTGTAAGTTTAGGTGCGCCCACATTTTGTTCTGGGCACATTTTTTTTCACGTCTGCCCTTTCCCTCGAATCCAGCCCATCTAGAGCGTCAATTTAGTCAGCTGCGCGAACAATACTACTGCGAACGCATTAATCACATCGACAAGCAGCTATCGGATGTGCGCAACGGTCGCTCCGATGAGTATCTGCAGCCGTTGAAGGAGCTGGACAAAGTCTATCGCAATCGTATTGAGGTGGCTGAAATTCTGAAGAAATACAGACTGCAAAATATAGAACACAAATTCCAATCCGAAGAGCAGGCTGCGTTACAGCACTTCCATGTAAGGAATATATTAATTTCACGCCAAACCCAATTATAATTTTTTCATTTACAACACAGAGTGAAAAGCATCTTGCTCTCGACCAGATTTACGATGATCTGATGGAAAAAATACGACGCCTTGAAGAAGATCGCCATAACGTGGACATCTCGTGGGCCGATTGGGGCACAGATAAGCGAACCAGCAAAGTGCGTGGTCCAGCACGCAAAAAGGCAGTGACCGTTACAGGACCGTACATTGTATACATGTTACATGAGGAGGACATACTTGAGGATTGGACAACGATACGCAAGGCGTTGAAACGGTCAGCAGCAACGGCGGCTGCAGCAGTCACAGCAACCGCATGATGATTGCCGAAAACATCCTGGTGGCGGTTGCTGGAAGCAACTCAATGTATCATGCTTATGGCTGAATATTTCCTGACTTCCTGTAGATTAACTTTAATTAAATGTATTGTAGGTATATTCTAAGCTATCAAATTTAGCACTGAAATGATGGAATCAATGGTAATGCTTCCCAATTGTATTACGTTTCTAAACCGCCTTGAATACTTTAATGGCGTTTCGATATTGAATAAGCGTTAATTTCGATTTGTGGTTCTTGTATTCCTCCTTCAATATTTGCTCACTCGATGTTAATTAATCTATCTGATTAATAGATAACTTTTTCGTCTTTAATGTGTAACTGTTTGCCATTTAAATAGAAATGCTACCCAATACAATAACAATTGTCCTTCACGCCTGCTGTAGACAATGAAGTGTTACTTCTATAGGAAGGTGTACAAGATCCTTCCACCTCCTTCATCGTTTATTGCGAACAGAGTGATCCAGCCTTAAGTTTAATACAATAATACTGCATGTTTGAAGATACTGGTTTGTAACACTTCAATTTAAGGAAATGAAATGTGGAGTGCAAATTGAAATACAGAAATATGTAAATTATTCCAAAAACTGAGTTCTTGCATTAATCGAAGATATTGATTTTATATTTTAACCAAAGGATGTTCGATTTTATATTTTGAAGGCATTAAAACTACAGATGAAAAGTAACACAGGAAATCATTAAAATGTACTTTTACAGAAGTATGCAATCTGTTGTAATTGCTTCTAATTAACTCTTCCTAGAAACCGCACGCCTTCAAATACTCTCGCACCACATCGACATAATCGCCATGGATGTGGATCTGGCCGCTCATTTCATTGACACGAGTGGCACACGGCTTGCCCTTGCGAACGTGCTCGACTAGCGCCCGCAATTTCTCTTCCAGAGTCCAGATATCGCCCTGCACCCTGCGCACGATTGTGACGCGACGCTCTCCACGATATGTTGTCTTCAAATATACTGGCACCATGTGGTTTTTGGTACGGGCCACAAAATACTTAAACTTCTCAATGTCGTCTTTGGATTGTGGTTTCCAGCCGGAAGGATACTCGGGTTTAGGTGTAGGTTTCGGCACCGTCGTTGGTGGCAGCAGACGTTCAACGAACTCCCATTCCGGTGGATTGTGAATCACTTCGACGTCAGGATATTCGTTTATATCGCGAACTTGAGGAGAAGACTTGTAACTGGAGTTCCGAACGACATTGAAAGCACTCAACTGTCAAAGAAGAGCAGATTTGAAATTGATGTACGGCTCGTTTTTCGCACTTACCTGTGGCCGATTTTTTAAATGTACTAATGCGGGAATTCTTAACAAACTGGAAAATAACAATCTCGGACTTGCGGCCATGTTTTACCAGTAAAATATTTAATATTTTGCAAATGAAACGAAGTCAATTTCCACAAAAGTGTTTGATTCACAAATATAGCCAGCTGTTTTTACCCACCACACGTACTTTCAACCGTTAGAGATGCCAACATATTTTACTTTTGATGGTAACCATTATATAAAAATTTTTCACTGCCTTCGAACCCCTTCGAATACTGAAAAGTATATAAAAAATAAAGTATAAAACAGAATGGCAAAAGCGATACGGATCCAATTACTACGAGAACTAAAAAGATGCGACTGTATCCGGAGAGGCTTCAATATGAAACGAAACATATTGCATGCAACGAACGAGCCGCTTCCGCAGGAATTCGAAAGAATTAAAAACAAAAAGAATTAAAATAAATTCCCATATATGAACCTTATATATTGTATAACAAACACATGAATGATTATGATATATGAATTAGGCTACTTTTGAGGCAATGTACCCAAATCAATTTTCCTACTAATAGGAGATAAATCACTATAGGGTCCGCTATCTAACGTTTTTTTTTCAACTGGTGCTTATTTCGAGAATGGTATCACTTAGCTCATCTCTGATTTGACGGATAATTAGTTTTATCCTTCCGCTGAACGAATATGGTTGTGTATACGCTTGAACAATGCTGGGAAATATTGCGACATTACTTTGAAAATCCGATGCCGATTTTGCCAAAAAAATCATCTTTTCAGATGAAGCTCATTTTGGCGGGTTGTAAACAAGCAAAATTGTCGCATTTGGGGCACAGAAAACACGCACGCATACATTGAAAAGCCGGTGCACCCAAAACGAGTCACTGTTTGGAGCGGATTTTGGTCCAGAGAAAACCGTTTTTGTCGAAAACCGTTCAGTTTTGGAGGAAAATGAACCTTTAGATATTTAGTACTATTTTTTTCCATTCATTAACTTTTTCTAAGTATAATTTATAATTAACCCACATAATTATGCCAATAATAAGAAAGTACAGCTATTTACCTTTTTATAGACGTATATACCTTTGGAATCAGTGTAGGATCTCAGAAGAAAACGCATATTTGAAAATTGCAAACAGGTACTCTCAAAAAGTGAAAAATTTTTATGAAAAATCGCGCAAGCGCCCTATCTGTTCCAAAATAAGTATTTCGACGATAGCAATAGCATAGAAATATCTCATATAGTTAAGGAGACGCGGACACTAAAATCGAATTTCGAGGGGCTATAACTCTGAAACCAAAAGAAAACTGCAAGAAGTACTGTTGTTATAATTAACGTAGACAAAAACAACAAAATTGGGCATTTTGTACGGATGTAAGTATGTTACGGTCATTCAATTTATATAAAAATCTAAATACAAAATAAAACCACCATTAAACCACTTATACAAAATTGGTCCGTTTGTATTCAATTGTATGGGAACTGCAACACTGATACGTATCTCTTCATCTATTTTAGCGAATACACAAACCGCTCAGCTGTAAGTGGCTTAAATTATGACAGCTAAAATAAATAAATCATAACAAAATTTTTTTCACGCGGCTTGCACAAAAATTGCGGTGCACAAGCGCCAAAATTTTGGTGCCTTCAACACGATTAGGTTAGTAGGCACAAAAATTGAGTGCTTGCACAAAAATTGCGGTGCACAAGCGCCAAAAATTTGGTGCCTTCAACACGATTTGGTTAGTAGGCACAAAAATTGAGTGCTTGCACAAAAATTGCGGTGCACAAGCGCCAAAATTTTGGTGCCTTCAACACGATTTGGTTAGTAGGCACAAAAATTGAGTGCTTGCACAAAAATTGAGTGCTTGCACAAAAATTGCGGTGCACAAGCACCAAAATTTTGGTGCCTTCAACACGATTTGGTTAGTAGGCACAAAAATTGAGTGCTTGCACAAAAATTGAGTGCTTGCACAAAAATTGCGGTGCACAAGCGCCAAAATTTTGGTGCCTTCAACACGATTTGGTTAGTAGGCACAAAAATTGAGTGCTTGCACAAAAATTGCGGTGCACAAGCGCCAAAATTTTGGTGCCTTCAACACGATTTGGTTAGTAGGCACAAAAATTGAGTGCTTGCACAAAAATTGCGGTGCACAAGCGCCAAAATTTTGGTGCCTTCAACACGATTTGGTTAGTAGGCACAAAAATTGAGTGCTTGCACAAAAATTGCGGTGCACAAGCGCCAAAATTTTGGTGCCTTCAACACGATTTGGTTAGTAGGCACAAAAATTGAGTGCTTGCACAAAAATTGCGGTGCACAAGCGCCAAAATTTTGGTGCCTTCAACACGATTTGGTTAGTAGGCACAAAAATTGAGTGCTTGCACAAAAATTGCGGTGCACAAGCGCCAAAATTTTGGCGCTACGTGCCACACAGCCGAAGTTACACTCGCATTTTCAAAAAAAAAAAAAGAAAGTTATTTGGTGGACCCTATAGAAATACAAAAAACAAAATCAATTAAATCACCTCATTTATGTTAGCTATAACAATTGCATTGTTTTCCTTGACTTTTGTTTTAAAATCACCAATATCGAACCGTAATCGAAAAGAACCTCATGTGTTGTAAAATTGTACATTTGTATTAATTATTTTTTTATTTCTATTTTTTATTTAGATTTTTATTTTCCGTCACATTTACTAGATTAGTACAATTTTTACTAAATTACTAAAATAGAAAAATAATCAATTGTTTTAATAATAATCACCAAAGCAAATTACAATTACAAAAAGGTTCATATTTCTACCCTAAAAACAAAACATGTCTGATTGAAATAAAGAACAATATAGTTTAAAAACAAGAAAAGCATACTGTTTACTGTTAGTTAATTATAGCTATTGAAATATTTATAACAGATTCTATTCTATTAATATTTAAATAAATCACAATGCAACAATTTCTAATTATTTATTTATTATTTATTAAATATAATTAATTATTTACAATGCAAACTTCTAATTATTTACATAATTTGTTCTAAAAACAGAATAATAGGATTTTAAAATTTGCCACATCAATGCCTAGGGTCCGAATAAGAAGATCAATGAATTCAGATATATTTTTGAGAAATCCGAAATCAGGTCTACAGTCTGACATTAGACTATATTAGTTAACTGGAACGCTATTCATACAGTGACGTCCGTCAACTACCAAGTTAACTTCATTAATGCCTTGAACACATAGAAAATCGTCCGACGAATATTTCGGTGCGAACTGTCAAAATTACACGGCCTCTTATGGGAAATGAGAAAAAAATAAAATTACGTCGCTGCCTCTGCTTGCGACTGCGAATAAATCGCACTGCGAACGAACTGGATGGATCGCAGATGTGATTTATTCGCAGCCGTCGTTATTGTTCTTCTTATTTTTGTGTGCTTATATCGAGGAACAATATGGTATCTCTCAGACAACACAGACGTATTTTCTGTGTTCGCTAATTTGTAATAATTTTTCTATTTCGAGTTTTCCGCCATCTTTTTTTTGGTTTTTTGGAAAATCTTAATTTATTTGCTGTGCATCGTCGGGACTTAGCAGATCAGAGCACGAGCATTATTCCTGCGAAATCAATATTACAAGCACTATCAAACTACTGCAATTTGTTCACAATTTCTTCGTAAAAGTTCATCAGTTAGTTTAATCTACTTTTTCGATAACTAACTCGCTCGTATTCGATGGAGGTTGACGTCCAAGTAGCCGGAAATGGCTTAAAGCCTAGGATAAAACGAACTCGCACTAACAGTAACAGTTCAGCTGATATCGCTGATTCGCTAGGAGATAATAGATTTAAGCTCCTTTCTATCCAACCGAGTTACAGATTGAAACCAAGCCTGACAGAGAAGGGCATGGCCACCGGCAAACAGAACCTGATATCCAGCAGCGCTACAGTCTCTGCCACCACGGACTCTTGCCAGAAAGACATCAACCAAACGGAACAGCAGCAATCAAGGCATAACTTCTCGGGTATAAAATTCTGCCCGCCTATTATTCTCTACAAAACGAATATCAAACTACTCACGGAAGGCTTAAAGGAAAAAGCTCCAGAATTAGTTTTTAAAGTTAAGTATATTAATAAATATAGGTGCAAACTTTTTGTTAATAATCACAAGTCTCACTTCGAACTTATCGAAATGTTAAAAGCAAGTGATGACATTGATGCTCATACTTTCACAGCTAGTGAGGATAAATCACACTCGTTAATTCTTCGAGGTCTCACATCAGACTATAGTGGGGACGAGATCAAGCGGGAGCTCAACGTAATTATTCCAGATCTGGTCTCCAAGGTTTCTCCATTCCTAACTGAAAGACAAAAAAATCAACGAGAGTTCTGATCTCTTTCTGGTTCAACTTCTCCCTGGTAAGATCCCTGATGAAATTCTTAAACTCAGATACCTTTTTTACTCCCGTATCACTTAGGAAAAACCCAAAAAGAATAACAACCCTATGCAGTGCAAGCGCTGCCAAAGCTTCGGTCACTTGGCCAAAAATTGTGCCAGAAAGTATAACTGTGTCAAGTGCAGTGTGAGACACAATCCGGGTGAGTGCCAAAATATAAAAAAAGAGGGTTCCCTTGCCTATTGCATCAATTGTAAAGATTTTGGGCACCCCGCAAATTTCCGTGGCTGTCCACAATACAAAATGTACCTGCTGAGAAGGAGGGAGTTAATAAATAAAAATAAAGAGAAAATAAGTCAGGTAAACCAAGAATGCAAAATTTTCAATAATAGCGATGTAGGACACACTCGAGTATCCTACGCAGACATTATAAAGAATAAGCAACCCGCTTCTCGTATTGACCTAACTCCCTCCTCTGTTGCAGGTGCATCTAAGGGATTGTTTTCCGATTTTTTCGATCTTTCCACTACACTTTTTGGTTCGGATATAACTTCCTTGGTGGCAAGGGTGAAAAAGTTCATGAAGAACATTAACAGCGATACTTCTATCGAAATGAAGAGACTAGCATACTTGGAATTGTTAGACCAAGTAATCCTCAATTCCAATAATAACTTTGATGGGTAAACATTTCATCTCCTTAAACACCGGTTCCTTGGTGGACAATAGTAGACGCCTCGATCTATTTAAACTATTAAAAAGACACAATGTTTTCGTTGCGCTTCTTCAGGAAACGCACCTGAAAAGCAATCATAAAGTTCATTTAGATTCCTATAACTTTTTCCGTAACGATTCTAATCAGGGAGTTGCAATAGCCTTAAAAAAAGATCTTCTCTTTAATTTAATTGACACAACAAACTTCGATTTCCCTTGTATCTTACTGTCGATTTCTTTTAAAAAGAATGATTCGGTGAAAGCGCTTCTGCTGGGATCAATATATCTTCCGACTTATTTAACCCGGGCAGCAATCACTACCGAGTTAGACAAAATCAGCGTAATAGCAGCTAACTATGACGGAGCAATAATAGACGGAGACTTGAACGCTAAAAGTCCTTCCTGGGGTGATGCTCTTAGGAACATGAATGGTATTGCCTTAGAAGCGTGGTTGTCACAATCCTGCCATATATTTTCTCTTCTTTCGCCCAATAGTCCCTCGTATCCAAATGGCTCCTCCTTTTTGGATCACTTTATTGTCTCAAACTGTCTTATTGACCAATTGAACCCAAACTATAATATATCTACGCTGCCATCATTCTCTGACCATTACGCAATTCTTTTAAACTTAAACATGAGTGAAATTGTGTACATTCTTAAGCAACCAGAAATCTTTATATCATATCAAAAAACCAACTGGAAGAAATTCCAAGATGACCTAGACGTTCAGTTAGCTAATCGCCTCCCTCCAGAGTTTTCAAACCTTTCTAATGAAGAGATCAACTCCTATATTCTTAGTCTCAACTCAACTATACAGAGTGTTGCTCGAAATAACTCTGAACTAGTCAGTCCATCTTTTAATAAATATAAAAACCTTCCTCAGGATATTACTAACCTCTTCAAAATTAAACATAAATGGTAAAAAAAATTAAAACGAATTTTCCATGCTACTTATAATAGGATAAACCAATCTTATAAAGAGCTTTCAGCCAGAATTTCACTACTAAAAATAATAATTAAAGAGAAAGTTAAAATTTGGCTTGATCAACAACTTCAACAGAGACTCTCTAAAATTAAACCAGGTCCTTCCGCCTTCAAGGAAATTAACAATCTCATAGGGAAAAAGAGCTCCTCTTGTGAGTCGTTAAAAATCAATAATACCATTTATTCCACTGAACCAGTCATTGTTTCGACTTTCGGAAACTACTTTGAGAGAATATTTCGTAAAAGTCGGCCTACTTCCGATCAAAACTTGGTGCTCCAAGTGGAAACTACTGTGGATCAATTTAGAAACACTTTACCACCTCGAATTTTTAATTTCGACATTTCCAACTCTGCTCTATCTCCATCGTTCCCTGAACTCTTCACTTCCACCGGAGAAATCAAAGATATCCTCAGCCACAATAATTCCAAGAAGTCATTTGGTCCTGACGATCTCTCAAACTTTCTCCTAAAGAAACTTTCCAAATCTGCTATCGAGTTTTTAGCAATTATCTTAAATAACTGTTTGAATAATGGTTACTTTCCTAAAAGTTGGAAAATCGCGAAATTAATTCCGATTAGGAAAAAACCTAATAATATCGACATTTCAAACTTCCGCCCTATTGCTTTACTCTCCAACGCTGGCAAAATTCTTGAATGAGTAATTTACAACAAAATTGAAAATACTTTAAACAATGGCATTGATCCTATTTCAGATTACCAGTTTGGGTTTAAGAAAGGACACTCCACGGTGCACGCCCTATTGAAAATGCACAGTGACATAACTCAAAATCTTAGAAACAAAAAATGTACTGTCAGCTGTTCTCTGGACGTTGAAAAGGCGTTTGATAGTGTTTGGTGGGATGGTCTTCTCTTTAAACTAATACAAATCAACCTTTCTCCAACGATCTTTAAACTCCTAGACAGTTTTCTTACTGATCGATTCTTTTTTACACAAATCAACCAATCAAAATCCACATTAAAGAAAGTTGGAGTTCCTCAAGGCTCAATCTTGGGCCCTCTTATCTTTAACATATTTTTATATGATTTTCCTCATTTTCTGCGTGTGCCAGACTTTCCATCAAGCTCAGTTGCACTTTTGTATGCTGACGATACCATGGTATATGCTCACGCGAGATATCCCAACGATGCTTTGGCAGCCGTCTCTGCTCATATTCAGGTAATTAACGAATTCTATAAAAAATGGGGTTTAAACCTTAACATCGGTAAAACTGAATGTATATGCTTCCGGAATGCATTAGGGAAAGGACCTCCAGGAGTGGTGAGGGACAGTAAAAATCTTTATCTTGCCGTCGATGGCGCTAGGATCCCATTCAAAACACACATTAAATACTTAGGTATAAATTTCAATAACCTTTTCAAATTTAATAATCGCTATAAAAATCCCAGAGATTTTTCCTCTGAAACGTAGACTGTACTAGAAAGCGTTAAATGCTTTTTAGGCTGAACCGCACAGTTCCCAGAATTGTCGGTGTAATGCGTTACAAGCGGTAAATTGTTCTCAGTAGGCCTTTTCAACATCTTTATGTTTAAAACCCTTTGGAGTTTTATTCTACTTCTTATAGAGCGTTTACTCATGGCTATATGCTTAATAAAATATATAATAAATATGATTCTCTTTTACTTACTTTGTTAAAATAAAATTTTCCGCAGCACAGAACGTCCCTTTGCTTCTGTGAACGATTTGCAACTAACTTCGTTTCTTCTAGCGACCGATCGAAGCGACGAAGTTATTTTATATACAATTTGCACAAAACGGTAAATTTCAATATCGACTGACTCCCAGCCACATTACTTTGGAACTAGTAAATATCCAGTTCCGAATATACTTACAAATAATCACTTTAGCTGCATTACATTGCAACTAGGGTTATTATGGTTCCATTTGCAGTAGTAGCAAACTATTTCTTTTTGGAAATAGTTGCGATTTTTACTGCAGGGTACGCATACTCACCCATATATTCACAAAAAAAACTGCCACGAATGTACGCAGTAGGAACACAAAAGTGTTATGTGAGAATGATCACACACAGTACACATTAAAATTATGCACACATGTGTGGAATGTGCTGCACACGTGTGCTGCTCAGTCCACAATGTGCTCCATAAAATGTGCGCCCATTTTAAAACGTTTTTATTAGGTCGCTTTCTGAACTTGCAATTTTTCCTGATGAGCTAGGCTTTTGAAATTTTGACAATAGCTTAGAACTGGATGACAATGCATTTCTAAAACATATTTACCCGCCACCGCCCATTTTAAGGCGGGAAATTTGCCCATTTTGAAATTTGTCTAAAAAAATACATATATATTTTTGACGTAAGATTAATTTTTGTTTCAAATGTCAACGAGTATATATGCACTCGTTGCAACTGTCAACTGAACAACTTCCGAACAACACAACCTCAACAACTGAACTTTTCCATAAAAGTTTGTGTACACACTGTCTACCTACAAACTATGTTGAGACTTTAACCACTCCAGTCATTTGAGAAGTGAGGCAACGCTCTTACTTTTTATTATGGAATTAAATCGACGTCAAGACTTATTTTTAATTTAGCAATTTAATAACATAATTTTAATATAAACTGAAATTTTAAATAGTTTCATTTCATTTACAATTTCTTTATAAATTTTATAAATTATAGTTTTTGTACAATATATAAATATTGAGAAAATTGCAAAAATATTGCAAACATCTTAATTTGACAGCTTGTTAAAAAAAAACAACAGCAACATCAAATGTCAAACCATTGACAACAATGTGACAGGACAATAAAAATAGACAAATGACAACTTTATAAAATGAGCACGGGATGAAAAACCTTCAATATGGTATTAAAATAAGAGCCTCTTCTTATTGTACGGATAGTTCTGAGTGATAGAACATCTTACCCACTAAAAAATAATTATTTAAATAAAAAACATTTTTATATAAAACGTTTTTTAAAGAACCAAAAAGTTTAAAATAATTTTTCTAGCACCATACAGATTCGCAACTCCATAAAGATGTTAAGATTTAAGACGAAAAACGTGGGGCGGATTATAATGACAGGTACTAATTCTATAAGCGCCCCACGTTTTTCGTTTTAAATCTTAACAAGAACGGGACACATAGCGGACTTATCAAACACGAAAATATTAGACATAGAAAGAAAACACAACAGACGCTTCACATTGGAAAGTTTGCGAATCCAAGAAAAATTACATAAAACACAAAAGAAGACAAGGACAGTAACCACTCAGCTTATTATATGGCAGTATCATCGCACAAAGAAGCTTAGTCAAGGTGTATCGTTGAAAACCAACATATGTTAATATAAGTATGTACTAACAATTCTTATTGCCTTATACTTTGTTAAAATGAAAAAATTATTTGTGTTGTAGTGAAAACAAGAAGATTAGTATAAAATTTATTTATTTATACTATAAACAAAACGTACTCCCGAAGAAGTCGGGAAAAATCCGACGAAACGTCGAGTAGAAAATGGTGAATAAGTAGTCTTTTTATTCGCAACTTTAACAAAATTCGACCATAAGCCTACACGAAAGTGATTGATAAATTTGTAGCTAAAAATGTTTTTTATTTAAATAATTATTAGAAATCAACATAAGTTCCAGTTAATACCAAATCAATGATGAAAAACATGAATTTTGACAAAATATACCCTTTTAACAACAATTTCCAATTACAATTAAGATGTTTAATTTCATATATTTAATATTACACATCCTTTTCAGCAAAATGGATCATTCGAAATATTTACAGTATATAATACAGCAGTGCCAGAGGGATGGTGATACATACACTGATATCATATCATTTTCCAATCCAAAGATCGTAGGCGCATTTGCGGACATCGCATTGTTTTGGTGGGGTCTTTTAAGAATGCCAAGACATTATTCGCCTCAAACACTACAGCAGCTAATACATTATTGCTATACAATATAGCAGTAACTGATGATAATGTCAAAACCATTATTAAAGCTGCCAAATGTTTGGATAAAGATGATTTGATGCAGTTATGCACAAATCATATAATTAATTATGTTTCAATTGATAATTATGTTAAAATGGGTTTCCTTGCTGCACGGGAAGGATTGAATTTCCTGGCAGACTCATTAGAGACATACATAAATACACAATTAAAGACAAATTCTCTCAAGCCACACCACGCAACAACCACTAGTAATAGTCGATGCACCATTTTGCAAAGATCAAGACATCCCTGCATTACCATGGCTTAAAGGCGAAGGTGTGCAGGTCATAACTTTAAGCAGCGACAGCACATTTCTACAGCAGGATGTTGAAATGTTGGACCACATTTCTGCAAACGTTGTTGCAGAAATGCGATATACGACAGCAGACCCCGATTTAAAAGTAATTTCCACAGAATTAATAGAATCTTATCAATGTCACAAATGCAACAAAAGCTTTCGCTATGAACTTACTTTACAGAGGCATGTACGGTGTCATATGACCGAAAGCAAATTCAAATGTGAATATTGCTGATCAGTTTTGAATCAAAAGTGGTACCTTTCTTCTCACATACAGTCTCATGAGAAAAAAGGTACCATTAAATGTACTATGTGCAACCTCATGCTTTCAGCAATGGAAGCAACTAAAGAACACCTCAGCACACGGCATAATTGCTAAATGTCGTGTTGGTGTGGACTTTTGTTGCATTTTTTATTTGAGTCCGTAACCAAAGGTTTACGTATCACAAATGTTTTTTTATTGTATTTTTATTTTCTTAAATAATTCGGAAAAGTAAAACAAAGGACATACACGATGCAAAACAAGCAGGTGGCAGCCTAGCATCACAGTGCAAATTACTAATAACAGAAGGCAAATTGGATCAAATTGGAAACCAATCTCATGGCATCTTACCATTAAGAGGCAAACCCGTTAACGTACGCAATATGCATTTCGAAAAAGGAATGCGAAATAAACATTTTAATACATTGAGTAAAATTGGTTTAAAATATAATGAAAAGTACCATAGTGAAGACGGTTCCGATGTAGACGGTATTCATATTGCTGGATTAATAATTAATATGATCCACACGTATTGGCCGGAGCTTTTATCATTGGAGTTATTCGAAATATTTTTCACTCCAATCGTGAAAGTTTTTTCAATGACCGATTTTCTGAAATGGCAGAAAAAAACTCCGAATAAGGAAAAATATAGCATCAGGTATTATAAAGGATTGGGTTCCTCCACTCCTGAAGAGGCAAAGGCATATTTCAAGACCTTGGAATTTCACAAGAAGCCATTGAAAAATAATGGCAGCATTGATAACGAAGCTATAATTTTAGCATTTTCGTCGAACAGAAAAGTGTAAAGACTGGATACTTCACAGAATGGTCGAAAGAAATGAACAGAAAATAACTGACACACTAGATGGATATGTCTTCATGGAAAACACAAAGGAAATATCCTATGCGGATTTCATCAATTGGCAATTAACCAAATACTTTATTGCCGACATTGAACGATCATTGCCCAGCTACATTGATGGGTTCAAAGAAATAAATCGCAAAATACTTGCCACATACTTTAAATTTTACCACGACCGAGAAGTCTGCGTGCAAGAGGTTTCCATTGCCTCATCACAGTGTTCCCAATACCGTGGCAATCCAAAACATTGAACCAAATGGTTATTCAATTGACAAGAGACTACGTAGGATCAAACAACATCAATATGTTGGATCCAGTAGGTCATTTCGGCACACGTTCCACCGGTGGCAAAGATGCAGCCACCCCTTCATACATAGCTGCAAAGCTATTGCCCGTAACGCGTCTCGTTTTGCCTACTGCTGATGATCCCATATTATCATGCGTTGCCAATTGATGCAAGAACATCGATACTAAGTGGTACTTACCTATAATACCAATATAATATCTATAATACCGTTAATGGAAGTACGGAAATCTGTTGTGAATGGAATACAAAAATTCATAATTACAATCCATTCGATGTCAGAAAATTTAGACCGTATGATTGCAAAAGAGGATCCACAATAAATGCACCCTTATTATAAGAATTTCAAGGGGAAAATTCAGCAAATTACCGAACTACAAATCAGTGTTTGGACGCAGAAATACAAGGAAAATGTTCTGCAGCCATGGTACGCATCCAATCAATACTGAATATAAAGACAATCGCACTTGTAACATTAATTTCATTGTTACTTTGGCACAAGATGTTTTCGAAGATAAACGAAAATTAAACTGTGGCTTCCATCGATTATTGAAATTGGTGTTCGTGCTAACGACCAACAGAATCAATTGCTATGATAATAAAAATAAGATTGTACGTCACTTCAAGACGTCTACAAATATTCTTCTAGAATATTTTCCTCTGCGTTTGGAAATGTATGGTAACAGAAAGGATTACCAATTAAATCAACTTTCGGGACAGAACCAATACCTTTAAAACCAGATACATACGTTATATTGACGAAACGCTCAACTACACTTTGAATGTGCAGCATATGGAACGTCAACCTGTCATAATGAATTAATTAAATGTAATTATAATCCCGACCCTGCCAAACATTGGCAACAGGTAGCGGAGAAAAAGGAAGCAAATGAGGACGACTTCTATTATTTAATAAATATAAATGTACGGATGATTCCAGAAAAGCAAAAAAAGTTGATCCAGCGCCGGGAAGAAATTCTAACCAAACGGAGGGCTTTAATAAACAAAAGAAATGAGATAATGTGGCTGGAAGATCTCTGCGAGTCGAAAAATAAGTTAATAGAAATACAGGAAATGGAGAGCCCCAATGTTGCCGGCAACAGAAACGACATTCCAAGTGGGAAGATAGTGGAATTTGAAGTCGTGAAAAGCCTTTTCCGTGAATAAAGTGATGCTGCCATGAAAAAAATGCTGACCATAAATAGCCAGAATCAAACTGCCAACAAATAAATTCTGATGATAATGCCGGAATCAAACTGCCAACAAATACATTCTGATAATAATATACAATATTTGCAGGTACCGCCGAACACTGCAAACACTTCGCTCTCTCTCCCGTTATATATATAACGGGTTATATATTCAAATTTCTATTTTCGAAATATTTCCCCAATTTTTACCTGTAGCGCCATTTTCGATATTACACTTCGATCGAAAGATTGAAGCGAAATAGTTAAAAAAAGTTGCAAAACTTCTCTTGGCTTTTTATTTATTAAAATTTTATAAACAATATTAAAAACTTAAAATAAATTCTAAAATGAGTGAAAAAAAAATTAAATCAATAGTGAAACCAGTGGTTCTGCCGCTGCCAGCAACAACACCGCAAATCGGCGTGATAATGCAATTTCTATTTATTTAATATGGAAAAATCAGGACGAGTGAAATAGAAAAACGCAGTGCTTTACGCATCTGTGCATTCCACCCATTAGAGAAGAACATGTTAATATAAGATGCTTATTTTCATTTCATTTCATTTCATTATTTCATTGATTGATTTTCATTAATCAAAAATTACAATAAATCACTTATCTTAATGGATTTATTTCAAAGCATCACCATGTCTGTGAAGTTGGCACCTCATTTTTTAAAAAGTTAACTTTTTTTAGGGTTCTGATTGCACCCCAAAAATTTTATTACAGTTCTGGGCAGTACTGCAAGCGTTCTGAAGATTTGCAAAAGTAACTTGGTATCCTACATCCGGTCTAGACTCAAAAAAAATTTTCTCTCGGAAATCCAAAAATTTTGTTGGAGTTCTGAATAGCACCCCCAGAGTTCTGAAAATTTGGTTTAGTGATTTTATGCCCTATCTCCAGTATTTAAATAGTTATGGCCGATTTTAATATTTTTTTTTAAAATTCAAGTTTTTCGGTCAGATTTTTCTAGAACTGTCGTTGATACGTATCAGAATATATCTGTGAGTGCTATCGGGAACTCTAAAAAGAAATTTTTTAAATTTAAAAAAAAAAAATTTACAATTCTGTAATTTTTTTTAGAGTTCTGGATAGCACTCCAATAGTTCTATAGAAAATTGTACTACACCATATATCTATCAATAATAGTTTAAGATTTATGGCCGATTTTTATACCCTACACACGAAGTGAATAGGGTATATTCACTTCCTGCTTCCGTGCTTCAACGTGACCTCCTGAGTCGATTTAGCCATGTCCGTCCGTCTGTCTGTCCGTCTGTGGAAATCACGATTACAAGAGAACGAATAGAGATATCTTCTTCAAACTTGGCACGAATATTGTCTATCATTAGAAACTCATCGGTATTGAAAATGGGTAAAATCGGACCATTACTACGCCTACTTTTTATAGTGAAAATAAATTCATCTATGCTTATAGCTCAATTTCTCAGCTTGTAGAACGAATTTGGGGTTAAAATTTTGTCCAGAAGTCCACTGTCTCGGACTAAAACAGACTACCGAAAATGGGCGTGGTCCGCCTACTAATTAAATAAAATTCGATTACAGGAGAACGAAGAGAGATATTTTCATCAAATTTGGCACGAATATTCTCTGTCACCACAGGCTATTTGAGATTGAAAAGGAAAACAATTAGATCATTGCCACGCCTAATTTTTAAGTAAACGTACGTAGGGTATATGAACTTCGGCCAGGCCGAAGTTAACACTCTTTCTGGTCATATTTCAACTTGTGAAGTTAGCACCACAAATTTTGAAATTACTTTTTTTTGCTTAATTCGGCAGAACTATTTCCGAAACTGGTAGAGAGCTCCAGAACTATTTGGGGTGCAATCAGAACTCTAAAAAAAGTGAACTTTTTAAAAAATGAGGTGCCAACTTCACAGACATAGCATCACCAGATCTCTGGTATTATAATCCGGCGCCCAGCCTGGCATTGTTTCTTGATTTTAGTAAGGCGTTCGACACTCTATCGCATAGCAGTTTAATAAATGTATTGGAGAGTGTAGGAATACGAGGACAAATCTTAAACTGGTTCAAAAGTTATTTATCAGTAAGGAAATATCGCGTACGAATAGGAAGCCATTATAGTGCGAAAACAGATATCGTTTACGGGGTCCCTCAGGGCTCCAAGCTTGGTCCGATATTATATATATTATATTCTAACACTATGTTTAAGTATTTAAAGTCTTGTGATGTGTACGCCTTTGCTGATGACACAGCGATAGTAGTATCACAAACACCTGAATTCTGCAGTACAAATTATGCAAAGAAGATTAGATGTGGTTGTAAAATGGTCCCATGATAATAGATTGCTACTTAACGCAACAAAAACTAAACTATTGCACATAAAACCGACCCATATATCTAGATCTAACATAATGTTAACATTTCATGGATTTGACTGTTTGCATAATAATCACAACCTTAATAATGTGCCATGCTCGTGCAAAGAAGTCATTGAGGTGGTTACTACGTACAAGTATTTAGGTGTTACTGTAGATGACCACTTCAGATGGAACCATCATATTGAAGAATTACAAAAACAACTCCGCAAAGCCTTGTATATGATACGACACCTCAGCTTTTGCAGCGATTATTCGGTTGTGCGACTAGCCTACTTCGCAATTGTGGAATCGAATCCACTACATGGCATAACAGCTTGGGGTACAGCGAACACCTACAGAAAACTTCAGCAAAATCAGAACTATATTCTGAAAGTTTTAGCGAGAAAAAGGGGTCTCGATTATCATCAATGCTCAATAAAGAGTTGGATAATTCTGGCACACTTTTACCCATTTGTACATTGCAATAAACCAACTGAATCACTTCAAAACATAACATTTTGTCTGGCATTTTAAGAAAATGTTATGATAAATAAAATAACCACCACAAAAGACGATTTTTCAACTTTTTGTATTCGCAAAGCAACAATGAATAAGTAATTAACATATCAACAAAAAAAAATTCAAATGAATGCCTAAACAATGGTAAAAGCAACGCATATTAAATCAACAAAAGAGTTGTGAAAAGAGTTTCTTGACAGTTAAAAAACTGAGTAATCATGATTTTTGTTGCATATTTCGTAGATTGTGCATTAAATGTGGCTTTTTTTCATTAAACTGTTGTAAGTACTGCAACTTAAGGTAATTGGTAAACGAAAATTCTATAAAGAATCAAAACGTAGTATTATTTTGCTAAACAAAATTCTTCCACAACGTGTCAACTCAATTAGAAGCTTAATGGTTGTTGCCTCGACTAAATTGTTGCGAGTTCCCTTGCTTTTATTAGATTTCAACAGATTTCGCTTATTTTTGACGTGTTTTTTGCGCTTATTTCCATGTTTATTATTTGTTTATTTTGTTTTATAATTTATCGTTATATACTTACATATGTATTTGTAAGTATTTTTTCACTACTTATTTAATAGTAAAATGCTTTTCGTGCTATATATTAAAGCAATAGAAACATGACTTGGCAGGGATTTTTTACTTTCTGTACACTCATTTATTTTCTGTAAGCGAATTCAAATGATTTAAAAAACCCGTCCAGGTTTCCGAGTTATAGTCCTTTAAAATTTCAAAATTTCCGGGCTAAATCTCCGAACTTATACGAGATACCTGCATGTCATTGATACCGTTGGGAAGGTATTCCAATTATCTTTAATTTATGACAGGAACATTCTTTCTTGAATCACAACGTTTTTCCACAGTTTTTGTTGCACTATATGAAGTCGTATCAGTATTGAAGGACATACTGATATATTATCCAAAAGTTCAAAAAGTATATCATCTGTAAGAAGAAAACTTTTGAATGATATTCATCAATCTTTTCGCTTAAAAAATATATACTCTAAAGTAAATACATCAAGAGCAAAAGGTATTATAAACCAGTAAGAAAGCTATATTCGGCCTGGCCGAATCTTAGATACCCTACACCTAAAAGTTTTAAAAAAATTTAAACTGAAACTAGAGGAAATATGTGCTTATAAGGAAAGCTACCTTATAATCACATTTAATCACAGACGAGTATAAGTACATAGGCGAAGCTAGGGTGGGGCGGACCGTACCCAGTTTCGATGTAATAATGTTTTTTTTGAAAACAAGTTGTTATTTAAAGTTTTATTCAGGAAGTTTATATATTTAACAATATAACCATCTTTTGCCTGTGTGACCTAAAAGTGGGCGGATCACGCCCATATTTGGCATATTAGCGGATGATTCTACTCTATTCTCAGGAATGAAATTTTGTTGTCATAACTAAAAAACAACTGATATCACAATTTTACCAAAAAATAGGCGTCGTCGTGGACCGATTTTGCCCATTTTCAATACCAACCTGCACTACAAGAACCAATATTTATGCAAAATTTCATCAAGATACCTTCACCGGTTCTCCTGTGATCGTGATTTCAACAGACAGACAGACAGACGGACGGACATGGCTAAATCGACTCAGGAGGTCACGCTGATCAAGAATATACATATATACTTTTTTATACCTATCGTCTCTATTTCTATGCGTTACACATTTCGTAACAAAGTATATACCCTTACCTTAAGGTGTAGGGTATAAAAAACCATACAAAAGATAAATGAAACTGTAATTATTATGTATGTTACTGTAGTACATTATGACCAACAACAATCGCCAACAACCATCAAAATCAAAACACATCAATCAGTATTAATATAAATTTATCAAAAAAACAAAAAAATCGACGTCTACAAAACAAAACACTGTCTATAAATCAGAACAGAAACTGAAAACATGAATCGATGTTACTGGAAACCGGTTATTATTGCAAAACCCCGTTACTTTACACGAAGAGAAAGACAAGAAAGTTGTCCTTACATACGTTTCTCTTTATTAAGCATTACTTAACTATTTTCTTTAATTACTTTTGTACTTTCTTCATTCCTAGTTTATAATTCAGTCTGATGTTAATTTGGATCGATAGATTAAGTTGTCCAAAGCCAAGCGAAACAGTCTCTTTACTTACCTTATCACAAGAAAGAGCTGTTTTATATACTTAACCTCTTTGACACATGACACTCTTCTTAATATTTATTTTTAATAATACAGTGGACGTCCAATAGTACGTACTTTCGTTTCTACGAATGTCCAATAGTACGAATGGCAATTTTGTTGCATTGTCAGTTCTATAGTACGAATACAAAATTTTTTTACTACTCGATAGTACGAATAGTGGCAGTTTTTGAGAGAATATGATGACCGAGATGAAGAAATTGAGCAAGATAATGATAGCGATGATGACCAAATTGCAGTTCCTTCGAATCCGTTGCCAAAAGTTAAACATGAAGATGCGATAAAATGTTTTGACACATGTATTCAATGGGCTGTTGAAAACAATATTGAAATTTCCCAAACACTTCTATTGAGATCTATTCAAGAAAAGGCGGTGGAAATTAAACTGCAAAACAAAACACGCCAATGCCTAATGACTGATTTCCTTAACCAACAAATATAATGACTGATTTTTTTAACAAATATATTTTATATGTACTTTTAATATTTATTTACATGCATATGAACAAATGTATGCTTTCACACTTATCGATTTAATATGAATTTGCATATTTTTTAAGTTTTTTTACTTTGTTTTGTTTTTAATAAAAATATAATTTAAATTAAACTATTTGAATATGTTTTATTTTATATAAAATAGGGTAAAATTTTTGTCCAATAGTACGAATTTTCCAATAGTACGAAAAGGTCTGACATTATATAATTCGTACTATTGGACGTCCACTGTATATATATATACGTATATATTTTGTTATTGGAAACCTTCTACAAACTCGTTTTCAGAGAACTTAATTCAAAAATCGAGAATTCTTTTCCACTTCCTTGTTTATAGACCGATCAAACAAAATCTCTCTTGAAGAAAGAGAAAATCGTCGTTTTTATGATCCTTCTGCATTGTTTTGCAATTTTAAAGTATAAAAAAACGTAACGTATCAAGAAATAAATCTGTCGGATGATGAAGATTGGAGAAACGAAGCTCATTATAAGGTGCGGGCGGGGAGAGGCGAGAGAAATTAGAGCAAAGTTAATTAAAGAGAGTAGCGTCAATTTCAATAAAGCTTGAAACATTGAAACTCTTGATTAGTTTGGCTTGAGTACGCTGCGACGTGTGTAAAAGCTCTCGATGCATCATGGCGATCTCATGTTCTTGTTGACTCAACAGTTTCGTTGGTTTTGCTTAGCATTTTCTTTCATTTCTGTATTTGCATGGAGGAAAGTGCACTTTGTAAAAAGAAAAAGCTTCGGAGGCGTGTAAAGGCATTGAAACTTCGTCGTATGATAAAATCAAAACAAAGTGTGTCTGCGTCAGCGTCGTCAAAACCAGACAACATGCAAAAACACGATCAACACAACCAAAGAAATGCATACGTGAACACACCACGTACAAATACAAAAGAACAACAACAACACTTAAAAAATAATAAGTGCATAATAATTAAAATAAACACTGAAGCCGTCGTCGGGCATTCAACGACGTCGGCACGAAACGCTATGTCGCCATGTCGTTCGTTTGTTTACAAAACAATCGCAAAGCTGGAGCTGCACGGTCGGACGGATGTGACGGATTCAACGGATCTCAATTTGCTGCAGAGCAATTGAATCCAATTGCTGGCAATTTGTTGGCGGCGTCCCCGCAGCAAATGTCACAGTGCACACGCTGCACTGGAGCATTTCGCTTCTGTGACGTCAGGCAAACGTCGTCGTCAGCCCGAGTAGAAGCCCGCCGAAGTCGTCGCATGCATTCATACGTCCCCGCCCCCCCCCCCGCAGTTACTAACCATCCGGCACCCACAAATGCAGCCATTCTCGGCGCTCACCTCGTTTCGACTCGTTCGGAATTCGCGCGGTTTTTGCTGTATGGTTTTTCGTTCGGGTTTTTTAGCTTTTTTCGCAGTGTTCGCTTGTTGTTCGTTGAGTCAGGTCGAGTTGAGTTCTGAGCACGTGTTTAGTCAAAAAGGGACAAAAAGCAACAACACAGCAACCGCAACTGCATCATGAGCCGCAAGGACGATCCTGTTTTTAACGTGAAATTTGTGCAACTTGTCGAGGCAAATCCTTGCCTTTGGAATTCAAAGCTACCAGCATACAGCAAAAAAGAGGAAGTACAGAAAGCATGGCTAGAAGTTGCCAACGAAACGAAAGACACGCGTAAGTTTGACATCCGAAAAAGCTTTTTCCTATTGCACTGCATTGCATTAAAGTGCAACCGGAGTTCAGTCTGCCTGCGCTGCTGCTTAATTTGCTTATTTGTTTGTTTGTTCTTTATGTAGCTAGTGTGTGTGTGTGTATGTGCACGTTTGATTCTGTACAAGCTTGGCTACGTATCAGGCTGTGAACTTGTGTTAGCTGGGTTGTTTTTGCATTTGCAAACATATGGAAATTTTTGCAAAGCTTTAATTCTACTATATTTGAATGTATTCTTTTGCGTTTTTATCGCAAACTTTGATTGCACTTTTTCGCTTGTCGTTGCTGTCACAGTAGTTTTTCTTCTGCTTGAATTTATTAATGGCTTTTTATTCGTGTTTCTGCCTGTATTGCCGGCGCTTTTGCATTCGATTTTAATGCGTCGCATTTTATGCACCAGCTGCGCCCTTCTGGCTGAATGAGTTTGTTTGCAAACCGAGAAAAAAAGCTTGCTGAAAATTCACATGGCACCGGAGAAGCACAAAGTCATCATATGTTTTATAAATAAAGGCCAGTGCTGCCAGGCCAACTCGAGAATATGCCTGACGTGATTCATTTGAGTCGAGTTCCTGAGTGGGACGGCGATCGTGTCGATCGAGGTTGTTTGTAATGGAAGCGCTTTGAAGTGGTTTAGTTTCATTTGGGATGGAGTCGTTTCGGTTTTCATAAGGCCCACTTTCTTATTAAGGATCCCTGCGAAGTTATTTTTACATAACCTAAAACATTGCCTCAGCCGCTGCAATTCTGCGTGGTTGTGTTCATCTCTGTTAGCAGTTTGGTAAATTTTGGTAACCATTTTATGTACTTGGAGATCTATTTAGGCAATACTTGAGATGTCGAACTGCAACTTCCACAACTGCTCTTACTCTTTATGAAATCGTTTCAGCATTGAATGATATGAGCTGTTATTTTTGAAAGTGGTATAGTCCAATTTTTTTTGGATATATGAAAAAAATGGACTTAGGAACAAATGCAGTTTACGGGACTTTCTCCGATTTTTTTCAGTTTTTTTTTACCGTTAGGACCGGTAATTATTTAATGTGTATTTTATTTCCGGGGCCATTTGGATTTCAATAACTCCTAAAGTAGATAACCTTTATTGGAAGTAAGTATATTTAACATTGGAAAGGTATTGTTATTGTCTTCATTTGTGCTATATATAGTTTTCACTACACCCCAACAGTTTAGAAGTTATACGTATTTTTATGTAATTATGAATTTGTGCTCGTGAAACATAGATGTTTTTCTCGGAAATGAACACATTAATGTACCCCAAAAAATATATATCGTGAAAGCCCATTGTTTTACCTTTAAAATGGTATATAACATGCCATACTTACTTATTGTATTTGTAATGTAAAACCTATTGGTTTTAATACATTTTTTAAAGGTAAAATCATCAGTGGTCAGATTTCATTAAAAAGTATTTACATGTACAAAGACTTAATCCTCTAAATCCTCGACATAAATTTCGTAAACTTATTCTTCTGGATCATCTTCTAGATGTGATTTTGGCATAATGTAATGTATGTATGAAGGATTTCATAACGACAGGCTAAAAAAAAATTTTTCAATTTTAAATATGTATTAAATACTGAACAATACGCGCTAAGGTACAAAAGTTTCCTGTAGTCAAGTCTAAGAACGTGTTCGGATATCCACCGAACCGAGATACCCTATCATGTTATACACCGTTGAAAAGGGGAGGCTATGGGCTCTAAGAAACCTGAATTTAATATATACATACCTTGTTTATCATAAAAGAGAAAAAAAAAATTTTTTTAATACAACCTCCACTATTTTTTCTTAAAACTAAATTATCTCCATAAATACTTGTTAAAATCAAAAAAGGATTATGACTTATAATAGGACCTTTCGAACGGTATCAATTTTTTACTGGTAAGCCTTATAGTTTAGGAGATATCGCTATTTGAAATTTGAGACTGCGCCAGTCCTCTAAACTACACCTTAGCCTGAACTTATTCCACTTTCAAATATAACAACACAAATGTTATCGCAAAAGTGTTATTTTTGAAAGCGGTAAGTCCATTTGGAGCTAAAAAAATCCTTAATTTTTTTTAATATTTTCAATAATTATTATTTCATAATAAAATTTAAAAGGTATACATACACCTTTTATATAGTGTTAAAAACATCACTCGAATTGATCAACGTTTGCCAATATTTTTAAATTAATTGAAATGCAAACCTTTAAATATCTGGAAAAATATACATAAAAGATACACGAAAAAATGGACTTATACCACTTTCAAAAATAACAGCTCATATGCTGACATCAAAAAGATACTGAAGATCAAAAAAATTTTCAAAAAGTAAAATACTCGTATTTCAAAATAGTCGTTGAGAGAACATCGATTGGAAGATTAAGAGACCGAAAAACGTAGTAAATTAAGAAGAATTATTTGATTCCTCATCAGTTCATATCTCATCAACTTGACATCACGATGAGTGCTGTTTGATCAGATTTGCCCCATAATCCCTTTTGATTGAGTTTAGTACCCACTTCGTGTTGAATTACTATTTATTGAATATCATTATAGCTGCTCGTGTGGAACGCCCATTGATCCCTCCTTTAAAGGCTTGATTGCTGGCGTTCACATGAAGCAATAGCTTGGAAATATGTGAATACTAACTTATAGACTATAGGCACCTAAATTTTCGTTAGTTTATCTTGTAATATTGGGTGGAAGAAGTTCTTAAATTGTATAATTCACCTGTTAGCATCGATGGCCCGATCCTCAACTCGCAAAAAGGATTCCGATCTATCATCTCATTGATGGGTTAACGACAACTCTCCACTATTCTTGGTGATCATCGGAGAGATTCACTGTGTTCTTGTTTGGGGTATCCACATATAAAAGAGTTATTCTAAGCACTACATCCCGTAATAAAATATCTTGTTTCGTTACACTATTTTACTCAACTCGTAGCGATTACTTCCTTCCTTTAAGCTTTAAATTGACTTTGGAACTGCTTTTTGTGGATGTTGCTTTTGTATTATAATTCTTTTTTAAAGTACACATTTAATATTTACCACTTCTTTTCTTACATTCTAGTACGAAATTGTCGCGAGAGATGGCGCACAATACGCAGCAGTTTCTTGCGATCGCTCAAAATGGCCAGCACGGGGCGTGGCAAGCGCAAGTACTACCTCTCCAAGTATCTGCAATTCTTGATACCCTACACGAAAACGCGCCTTAAAAACGGCGACGACCTCACACCACTGCGGAGGCATCCGCCGCCCATGACCCGGATCATTAACACGCCACTGATAGGCAGCAGTGAAGACACCAAAGATTCTACCAATTCCGAAATGGCCATAGCCGAGGAGGATGTTGTGGTTTCACTGCACGAGGAGGGCCAACTGCAGCGCTACCCTGCGATCAAATCTGAAGCAAGCTTCTTCAGTTCACAAGAACGCGCCAGGAGTCAGTTCAATACAACAACAACGTTGAGTTCCATACACAATGTAAATACGCACAACAACACCCAAAGCACAAACGGGTCACTCAACGAAGTGTCACCTCGCAGTGCGTCCGCCGTGGACTTGACGGAGTTTGCCGAATGGATAAAAAGTAAAAATGATCACCAACGCCATTGTTTAATGTCCCAACCAGATGCTGATCAATCATTTCTCAACAGCTTGCATCCATTTTTAAAGGAAATGTCCGGAAAGCAGAATCGACGCTTCCGCCAGAAGGTCATCGGATTAATCGACGCCATACTGGAAAATGCAGATTGAGATCGACAGATCCACAGCCAAAGCCCGCCACAGAGATGCGATATATTCTTATATAAGCTGTTTGTTAATTTGTGTGTTGATATCGTGTAGAAGAACGAATGTTTTTAATAAAAGCTTTAATTGAGGTGGTATTTAGTAAAGACGGAGTTTTTTGTGGCTTCTTTTCAGTCCTATTGAATTAAATGCGTATTTATTAGCCAATTAATATAGTTGTACATCAAATTTATATAGTCAAAGGATTCAGTAGATACTCGAGGAAGGAGCGAAGGATAGTATTGATGGATTTTGAAACGTTTTTAAAGCATTCAGTTGTTTAAAGCATGATTGATAAATTGTTCTAAACTTGGAATGCAGTGAAACCGTTCAGAATGGAATCTTGGTATGGAATCGATAACTAAATGTATTTAATCATGATGATTTGGATCTTTTACAAGATAAATCACGAAAATTCGTTATGGATGATAAATCAATTGATCATGATCTGTAGCTATAACTTTTAATATTAAAGAGGAAGGATTTTTAAACGGTGGAGCAGCGGATCTCTTCTCGCGTTAAAGCATGGAATCCACTTTTGGTTCTTCTCTTGTTATTTCCATCATCATCATATCCACAGACATAATAAGTTGTCTGTGGATCTCTCATCATTCCATCGGTACCAAAATCCACGACTTTGACGCTTAAAACACCGCTTCATCCGTTTTGTCGATTATCTTCAGGGTTCGTTCCGCTATAATCCGAGCAAGTTAAGTTATTACGAGGTCGTAATGGGTTTATTTTTTACAATTTCTGATTTAATTCACTTTTCTACACGTCTGATCATCAAGGATAAAGTGTTTAGGGAGATTTTTGGAGATTATTTACACCGAAACCAATAACAAGTGGTACAACAGACATTTTTAAGGAGAGACATTTATGTATATTTAAATAGAACAACTCTTTGTTGTAGTTTTACGAATAGGAGTTGTTAAAGTTGTGTCCCATTTTAAAGTAACATTAACTTTAAAGAATTGCAAAGAATTTTGTGAAACAAAATCTATGGCACAAATGTATGCTGTTTGAAGATTTAAGAGCTCTCAAAAAGTGTCCATTAATTATGTAGTTTGGTCAT
Source organism: Myopa testacea (assembly GCA_949629155.1). Taxonomy (NCBI): domain Eukaryota; kingdom Metazoa; phylum Arthropoda; class Insecta; order Diptera; family Conopidae; genus Myopa; species Myopa testacea. Next base: position 29,425,376 of record OX451345.1, read on the forward strand.
CTGTAAACATATCCAAGTAGACTTTATCTGCAGCCTCATGGCAATCAAGCACCTGAACCAACCTCTGAACGTATGCATGCTGTATGTAAGAACTCACGCTGCACCCTGTCGTGGGTTGCTGCTGTTGGTGTTTTGTTGTTGTAGGTGTGCAGCCATCACGTGCACGTGTCACACTCCTTCTCTTGCGGTTTGCTTCTTGCTATATTCATGGTGGAAAAGTAGTTCAGAAGAGTTTCCAGCACCCAGTAGAACGTTTGTCATCTCAGCACCCACTCGAAGTATCGCGTCTCTGTTGCGACAGCCACCTAACAATGAAGATATGAATGGGGCCATAAAAGAACGAACAACGGAACAGAAAATAAAAGAAAATAGAGCAAGAAAAGTATGTATAATAAAGAAATCGTATGGAAAATAGTAAATAACAAAAACCTCAAAAAAGGTTTTATAAACGCTTTTATAGTTCTGTAGCAATGTCCATGAAGTTTAATTTTTTTTTTATTTTTAGCTATTTAATTTATTTATAGCTATTTAAATAGAGATTTAAAAGCACACAGACGCATAATGACACACACAGATACCCGCATATAGTTATAAAACAGCAGCTGCTGCCTGTCTGGCTACATCAGCGTGATGACCTCGTTGGGAAGGCTTGCAGCCCTGCTCATTCTGCAGAATAGTGATCCCGGGAGCCTACTCCATTCTCGGAAAAACTTAATTAAAGTAGAGACCCTGAATATGGTACACGGCATTCTCGCCGAAACCGTGTAGTACCCATTGAAAAAAAAATTAACTTAAAAACAGTTAAAACAGTTTCATTGGTTTTTTAAAGGTTGTTTTCTGTGTTTTGCAAGCCATCCGTCCATCCCTCGAGAAAAAACTAACAAATCATTTTTATATGCAAGCATATGTGCATATATTATATCATTTCTATATATGATATGCAGATATCATTTCTATATAATATCATAAAATATAAAATTAAACCCCATGTATAGTTGAAATTTTGGAATGGTTCATGGTTCGATGGATATCGAAGCTTCTTTTCCTTTCCTTTTGCTCTGTTGCCCTTTCACCTTTTCCCCTTTAGTATTGCGATACTTGCTTTAAATGTGTATTTTTTAATGTTATAAATACTAAGCTTAATGGACTAATAGGATTTCTTTGACCATCAGTTTTTAAGCAAAGTTTCTTCTTTAAGCGTCTTCATTTAGCGGAAGAATTAAATTGAAAATATTGTGCCAGACTTTATTTTAATCTAATTCTCAGTTATAATGCTTTTTATGAACATTTCTTTACTAACTAACTGAAGAACAATATTTTTATAATGTTTCAAAATATTAATGATTAGTCATAAATAATAAAATATTTATATTTTATATACATATAATTTATAAACCCAATGAAACAGAAAGGATCGAAAATAAAATTTAACACTCCGCTTGTAAGGCACAGAAGGAGGCGTGGCTGATATGGGAAAGTATACACACCTTAGCGTCATCTGCTGCGTCGATTTAGCCTTCCTCATCCATATCATGTCCTATCCTGTATATTGTACTATCCTGTCCTGTCCTGTCGGTCTGTCCTGTAATTAATCACTTCTTTAAAAATGGACATGATCCAAACATTTCGATTATTGAGAGATACATTTTGTTTGATTAATCAATTGATAATTAAATTGATTATCTGTATATATAAAATCCCTGTGTCTGTCTGTTAGCAAAATATGTCCGCGACTTTTTTTTTTACTTCCACATCACTTAGAAACCTGAAAGTTGCGAATTTCAAAAATCCAAACGGCTTTGCCATTTTTTTCTAAAAAATCCGATTAGGAGAAAATTTGTATTTTTTTCCCTAGATTGTGCTGATTAATTTGTCAGATTTTATTATTTATTAAAAATGTAATAATTTAAAAGTTTAATAATTTAAAAATTTAATAATTTTTCATAATATGTAGTTTAGTTTCATTGAATTTGTTTTGTTTGTGACTATTTTTTGTGGTGTTGTGTTTAGTTGCTTAGAAAATGAACATTAGTATATCGGAAGGTGAGCGATATCATCTAAAACTACTTCTATTACATGTGACAGGAGAAATCAGTCACATTCAAAACGGCATGCAAGGAGTTGGGTATCTTAGAAGACGATTCTGTTTGGGAAGCCACACTGGCTGAGGCTGTAGAAGTCAGCTTGTCGAAAATTTAAACGATGAACAGGGGGTTGCTTTTAATAGAGTTATAGATGCAATATATACATCTAGCAGATCATCAAAATACTTCTTCTTAGATGGACCTGGGGGAAGTGGAAAATCCTACCTATACAAACCCCTCTTGAGCGTGGTGCGAGGAAAGGGCTATATAGCATTACCTGTGGCTTCCACGGGAATCGCGGCCACCTTTTTAAAAGGAGGTCGCACCTACCATTCCCAATTCAAACTGCCAGTGCCGCTGGTGGAGACGACGGTTATCACAAAAAATTTTGTTTTTAAAGAAATATCTCAAACAATATTTGAGTAAAATACAAACAAACTAGTATTATATATATGTATTATTATATATATGGTGGATGGTTTTTCCATCTTTCACTCGCTTTGATATACGAGTACATTCTATAGATAATGAGGACGTAGGATATTTAATATTCATCCTGGTTGAATATAGTGCTATTTCTGGTTTTAAATTATGAAGGACGAGATTGAGTCGCTTCAGAACGAATAAAAGTTCAGGTAAATTGCTTAAATTGTGATTATGATCATAATTGTGAGATGTGGAGTAGTATATGATACTTTCTTTTAGTAGTCTTACTAATCTGATTCTTTCGAAATCGTACTCAATTCAAGGCTTTTTTCGACGCAATACTTCCGACATCTTCGGAAGTAAAAGAAAAAAATTTTCTGTCGACTCACAAACGATTTTTTTAAAATAAAATATTTTAATAATGGTCGATTATTGTATACGATGGGATTTACTATACCAATTAAAGGAATACATATTGCTCGTCCTCGTGTTATTCGAGGACCTTGCAAATTCGCAACCACAAGGTTTCGGCGAGGCGACATCGGCCCAGGATTGGAGTGAAGACATGTGGTGTGTGCGAAACTATAACGCCAACCAATTGTTCCCGTGTCTCAAGATTCATATCGAAGAAGAATCTGATGAGCTGGACGAGAACAACATATAGAAATCATGTAAAGCAGTTGCGGGATATGAGCAAGTTTGAACTATATTAAAAATGTTCCATCAATGTTTAAGTTCAAGGTTCTATTTACTGCAGTCGTTCGTTCTCACCTGGAATATGCTGTTTTAATTTGGAGACCATATGATCAATCTTCGGTTAGTAGAATTGAGCGTGTTCACAAAATTTGTTAAACATGAATTTAAGATATATGCCTGTAATTTGTTCTTAAATTTATTCACTTGATCTTGAGCGAACTTGTTGTGTCATGTTACTAGTTTCATCTTTTTTATATAATGCTTAGTTTCAGAACTTTATTATAATAATTATTGTTTTAATTTTATAACGAGTGCATAGAAATTGAGCCAAACCGCGATTGAAAGCTCACAATGCTATCAGTTGTAAAACCGCCCTTTAATAAATGCAGAGTACACTGTAAATATTAAGAAATTACTAATTTTTTTTTATTTTAATTTAATTAAATCTACAGTACCAAGTACCTTACAGACTAGAAATAAAATAATACAAATGAAGTACTTCGAATATTAGCGATTAAGATACAAAAGCTATACAATTAGCTTAAGAATGTTAAGAAATGCTGTTCTAGATACGTAAAAGTGAAGAAAATTCGAATTAGATAGTTCATTAAATTCACAAAGACTCAAGCATAGGGTGCATTACTGGCAAATTTAGTATTGAACTTTTCCACATAAAAAGGAAATAAGTTGCGAAGACACCTTCTCCTTTCCAAAGAAGTTAGATTGATTAGCATAAGACGAGCATCATAGGATGGAGCAGGAACCTCGAACTAAAATGAACGTAGTGCATACTTAAGAAAAATTTTGTGAACACGCTCAATTCTACTAACCGAAGATTGATCATATGGTCTCCAAATTAAAACAGCATATTCCAGGTGAGAACGAACGAAGTGCAGTAAATAGAAGCTTGAACTTAAACATTGATGGAACATTTTTAATATAATTCAAACTTGCTCATCTCCCACAACTGCTTTACATGATTTCTATATGTTGTTCTCGTCCAGCTCATCAGATTCTTCTTCGATATGAGTCTTGAGACACGGGAACAATTGGTTGGCGTTATAGTTTCGCACACACCACATGTCTTCAATCCAATCCTGGGCCGATGTCGCCTCGTCGAATCCTTGTGGCTGCGAATTTGCAAGGTCCTCGAATAACACGAGGACGAGCAATATGTATTCCCTTAATTGGTATAGTAAATCCCATCGTATATGTACAATAATTCAATAATTTTGTTTTTTGGCAAAAATTTATTGACAGAAAGTTCGAAGATGTCGGAAGTATTGCGTCGAATAAAGCCTTGAACTGAGTACGATTTCGAAAGAATCAGATTAATAGGACTACTAAAAGAAAACTTGGTATCAATTATAATACTACTCCAAGATCCTTAATCTCCAATACAGTTTGTAACGCAAAATTGGCAATGATGTAACATGTATTAATAATATTAAGATGCCTCACTGAAACTACATATATCAGTAATAAGTACGTATGTATCATAATAGCATACACATTCGTAGTTATATCCTATACATATTACCTTAAAATTAGAGTGATGATAAGCCTCTTCGGAATTAGTTTCTTCGAATTTGAAAGCAGAATTTTAAGTTGGATTTAGAATGTACTCGTCATAAGATTAAAAATGTAACTAAGAACTCTGAAATGTTTATGTATTTTATGCTAGGTTGCTGAAGAGACTCACAAGAGTCATCTGTCCACAAAGCAGCTTTGCACTTAGACGAGAGCAGTCCATTGTACGCTTCCAAATATGGTAGAATAAACGAAAGCTTTAAATTCTAAATTTAGTTAGGTGAAACCTGAGCTGAGTTGCCGAAAAGAAAGGAATCATTAATTTCCTTCATTGAATAAAGAAGTTTATATGAAGAGCTTATATGATACATAGCGTCACTATCGTGATAGCACATATCGGCTCAATCAATTGTTTCAATTCACGTTTTCAATGAAACATCGTCAATGAACCATTGATTGATCGTGGGTCCGTTACTACGATTACCCACGTTATTATAATATATAATATATTCTCTGTCTGTCCTGTCCTGCCCTCTCCTGTTTTGTCCTGTTGACAACAAAGTTCATAAATATTTTTTAATCACAAACTACGAGTATTATACAATATTTATTATTGCGAATTAAGATAGCCTATTGTGCCAAGACCTTATATAAGTAAGTAATATAAGCTGTTCCACTCTTTCGTTTCAATAAAATAAAATTCATTTATATGTATTTAATTTGTTTATTTCTTCTTTTCTTTTTTAGTTTTATAAACTAGTTTAGTTAAATCTCTTGGTAGTTTATAGTAGTTTATAGTATTTAATAAAAAGTTTTCAGATTTCTTTTTAATAAAAAATGTTTGTTCTTCATTATCGAAAGTTTGTATATTTATCGTATTTTCTTTATTATTATTTAAGTTTCATAAAAAATACATATACTATGTTCTGTATACATATGTGCATATTTATAAAACATATACAATTTTTTTATATTACTTTAATAAATTCTTGTTCTCTTGTTCTTTCTCTTTTTCTTTTCTTTGTTCTTTCCATTATTTTCTCTCTGTGCACTTTTTCAACATCTAACCAATAATTTCACAGCTGAAAGGTTTTCCATATTGGAGAAGTTCGACATTTGAAATGCTTTTAGATTAGTTATAAAAGAGTATAAAAGATCATCAGTTATCGTATACAGATCAGTAGCTGAAATCCTGCATTCGGCGTCGAACAGAGTTTTCAAAAATACTAAAAGCAAGATGCAAAAACCGATCAAGTTTCCGGGACTCGTTGTCCTGTGCGTCCTGGCTGCGTGTCTGAGCAACGTCGCAGGCAACAAGGCAGAAATGATGAGCAAGTACCTGGCTGCTGTGGATTTGTGCGTCACCGAGGTTGGAGCATCAGCAGGTCAGTTTCGACTGATTTCGTACGTCGTCTTGGCTGGTAATTTCATTAATTTTAATTGCTTTTTTAATTTAAATGCGTGGCCCATGCAGCGGATAAGGAGGATGTAATGAACGATGCGCCTGTGACGAGAGGGGAGGGAAAATGTTTGCACGCGTGCCTCATGAAGAAATTCGCTGTGGTACGTGGGGGAAGGGGGCAGAGGGCTCGAGGGTGTTGTGGAAAAGTTCAATGATTCTATGTTGATGTATGATTTACATGTTTGTTTTCATTTGTGTTCTCTTTCCGCCTTGCGAATGCCCACAGATGGATGCCGATGGCAAGTTTGTCAGAGCTGTCGGCATGGAGCATGCGAAGATGATAACAGGCGGCGATGCCGACCGAATGAAAGTCGCACTCGAAATCATTGACGACTGCGACTCTCTCGACGTGTCGCCGGATCACTGCGAGGCTGCTGTTGAATACGGAGCGTGTTTCAAGAGACAATCCGCCGCTCGCGGCCTGCATGAGTTTCAAATATGAAGTCATCGGAATGCTCTAGAAAAATACAAAGAGTATGACTTTAATCAGTTTTAGTTTTATTTACACTGCATATTATTATAGTGAATATTATTATAATGTTTAATAAATACACTAAAAGTTTCAAATTGTAAAATTTAAACAAACCTCGTTTTCATTCTCGGATTAAACTTTAAACTTGAAAAGTACACAAGCAACGAAGTCGTCTAAAAATGTATCCCTTGCTCTGAAGGATCTCATCAAAGCGCAATGAAACAATAAGCAAATAAAAGCAATGAATATGATTAAACTAAATATATACTAATTATTTTGGCCTTGTGTCCAATCATCATCATGCGGCAACGATTTCCTGTTTCTTGCGTTGCTCTCGCTCCGCAGGCGAACTCGTTGTGCTCCAAGCAAGAAACACAGCGAACAGCTGCATCGCCAAGGCGTCAAATCGTAAAAACCGAAAAGTTGGCAACCTGAATAAACCGAGCGTCAAGCCGAAGCAACAACCACCACCACCACCGCACCCACAACCACAACAACAACGACCGTCAGACGGCCAGACTGGAGGCACAAAATCGATCCATTCAAGCACACAACAATACAGCAGGCACGAATACTTGAATGCACGAACGTGCACCGAACCCGATTTTTCAGTAGGTTCTGGCTAACGAACGAACGACTTAAAAGAGAGAAGCGGTGATAATGACAAGCATAATAGTAGCAAAACCATGTAAGAAAAGAAAGAAAGAAAGAAAGAAAAGAGTTTTAATTTATCACTCATTCCATCCTTCAATTCGTTGCCTCATTTCTTCATTCGTTTATTCGTTCGTTCTAAGAAAACCCAAAAGAAAGGAAGCAACAAAATCAACAACAACGAATACAAAGTTAACTAAACTGACTGCGGCAGCGCTTATTGGGGGCAGCAGCGCCACACGGAAGCAGCTCAGAAAAATAGATAAAACGCAACGAGGTTTTTCACGGAATCGTCGCCAAAACGCCAGACGCGTCGTCATTTTTCTGGCGTCCGTTCTGTTCCGTTTCGCCTGTTCTCTGGTGTTGTTGTTGTAGCTAGGTCTAACGTCTCTTTTGCAACGATCAGCGGCCGCAGCAGCAGCATCAGCAGAAGCACATTCTTGGCAGCCATTTTTCCCATTTTGCGGCATTGTATGCGTGTTTTTTCTTGGTTTTTCTCTCCTCTTTTGTGCCATTTGACAGCGTTTTGTATTTATATATTATATATCTTTCTCATGCTTTCTGTTGTGAGCAAAAATGCTTCCTTCAGCTGTGATTAACAGCAGCTCGGTTGGCGTTCGCAGCAGCAGCAGCAGTAGTAGCGTTGCTCTCGTTATTTCTACTGTGTTTTGTGCTTCGTTTTTGTGGCGTCAGTTTGTCGCTTTCACGACTCATAATTGTAGTTAGTCACTTGCGTTATGGTTGTTGTTGTTGTTATTCTAGTTTTTTTTAATGTTAATTAGGATGTTTCTGCTGATATACTATATTCTTGGAATACAAAACGTCGAAAGGAATACATTGAGCCCTCAAATCATGCAAAATTAATAATTTAATAACATTAAATAGGCAACATTTTCCAACTTCCCAATAATTTTCCAACAAAATAACCAATTTTTAGAAAAACAATTTCAAATTCTGATAAATAATAAATATACTGAAATAATTTCAACTGTTTTAATAAGAATTTAAATGATTTTAGAAGAATTTATAATTTGAAATTAAATTATGTATGTTAAATACTATGAAAATACTGAGTTAAATCCTTTTAAATACTAAGAAAAAATATTAAAGTACAAAAGGAATTACAAATCCAATCTTTTTATATATTAAATTCGCGTACAGAAGCGATTGACGATTTTAAGGTTTGTTGGACTTTACTATGTTTTTTCTGTTTGGTTATTTGTAGTTTATAATTTATTTATAGTACACATTTAAAGTTTATTAAAGAAAAACGAAAAATTGCCACAACTACGAAAGGTTTCTTTAAATAAAATACTTTAAATGATGGTATTTTTAAGTATTTGAAGTTGAAAGTTATTCCTTTTAAATTCCTATTCTGCGAGGTCATCGAACGGCTTTTCTTATCTTTTTAATAATAATGCAAAATACAAATAAATGCATGAAAATTCTTATCGTGAACAAAGTTTAAAAAATTCACTGATAAGACGAACAAATGTCTTAATTTATATCTATTATATATACGGTGATTATTTGTATGGAAAATTTTACAAATTATCCGCTCCTTTAACTTGAAACTTTCATCAATAAATTGTTCTTTAATAATGATTTCCGCTATTTAATTGATTTGTCGAAAAAAGTGGACAAATGTTAGCAAAATATACCAATTATGCGATTCAGAGAAATGCAATCGAATACATTTGCTCTATATTAAGTTCATTCGAATCTTCTATATTGAGTTCATTCATATAATCGATATGAAGTTCATTCAAATATTAATTAACCATGAAGTTAATTAGCGATCAATTGAACGTTAATTGAATTTTTAAAAATAAAGAAATTCACAACCTTGATAAGTAATCTTCTATCGAAATTATAAAATATTGCATTTAAAACAAACCATAAAGAGTGCTACCTTAGACCTGGTCATAGCTCGAAATCCCTACACCTTGATGATGGAAAAGTAGGCGGGCACCACCTATCTTTGGATGAAGTGTTATGATATTCTTCCAAATTCCAGGTATATTCAATTATTCTGCGTAACTCACTGCCAACAAAAATCTATACACGAAAATCTTTTATAAGGTGTCGCTATTTTAAAGTGGGCGGGTTACGTCCCTTCTTAGCCGGATATTTATGATATGATTTATGATATACCGTCGAGCTCCTCAAAATAGCCATCAACCGCAGACTCCACCTCTTCATTGTTGGCAAATCTTTTATCACCGAGCCATTCTTTCAAGTTTGGAAACAGAAAATAATCCGAGGGGGCTAAATCTGGCGAATATGGTGCGTGAGGAAGCAATTCGAACTTGAACTCATTGATTTGAGCTTTCTCATGTCCAAATTTTCAGACAATATGCGATGTACAGCACTTTTTGAAATGCCTACCATGTCTACTAGCTCGCGCACTTTCAGTCGACGGTCACCCAATACCATTTTGTGGATTTTCTCTACCATTTCTGGCGTGATCAGGGACCACTGGTCACCTCATTTGGTCGACCACTGCGATGTTCGTCTTGGCAACTCGTACGACCTCGTTTAAACTCTGCCACCCAATATTTGACTGTTGTAAACGAAGGAGCAGACTCCCCCAGAGTAGAATCTAGCTCCGCTTTGATACTGGTTGGACTGAGGCCTTCCAAATGAAAGTATTGTATCACATAACGATGACCAATTTTTTCCATGTTTACAAATTCACTGAGAGCGTGACTACCCTCGTATAAAATCTGAGCTTTTTATGTAGATAGCCTCAATCAATTGAACGAAGCTCCTTTTATGAGAATATAAAGTGGGGAAGTGGGCGGACCACGCCCATATCCGGAGGAGTACTTAATGCGGATAATAAAAGTCTACATATCCTTCTCCTTTGTTACTCTGGTAGACACTTGTTAAGAGTTGTGTCATAAGAAACACTTAATAGAACAGTTAACGTAAAAGTGCGCGGATTCAGGCCTTTTTTTAAGGTTGGAGTAGTTAGTCCTGATATTGGATGCTCGGGAAATGCATTTTGTCTTAATAGTTGACTCCAACATGTTTTTATGTTGTTTTAAAAAAGGATCCTTCAATGCTTTTATAAAGGTATCCGTGGACTTAGACCCATATTGTTTATTTGATATACCAGACTGCTGTACATAACAAAGGATGTGTTTCGTTCCGTTATCTTCATTCTTTTCCGTTGATTATTTTTTTCAATGGACAGACCGATAGACAGACGAACGGGCAGACAGATGGACAGGGCCAAATCGACTCAGTACATCATACTGATCAAGGATATACAATACATAAATAAATTTCTATATTTAGGACTTCACTTGGGCATTGGGCATTGCAGAAGCTGACTAGCTATCTAGCTCTAATATTAAGTAATTCATCAAGAATGGACGTGATCCTTCTACGTTTATATTATCTGCTAATATTAAGAGGTTGAGATGGCAAATACAAATAATATATAATAAATATATAACATATAATGAACATATAACATAAAAACAGATAACATATAATAAACATAGAAGGAACAAATCTACTTTAGCCCATTAGCCTCGATGCCAAAAATTCTGCGAAGACTTATATCGAACAGATTGAAGTGAGCTAGAATGACAAAGGTGAGTATCTGTATTAATATTATTATTTTCTCGTGGTATTAATATTATAAATCCTGAAAAAATGTTCGCGGTCTGCCTAAATGCCCAATAAAAGGCTTTCTTTCAATAAAAGCACTACTACGACGTCAAACTGTATACAATCAGGTCAGTATAAATAACCTATAATACAACAGTATTACGTTATATAAGTTTCAACGTATCTAAGAAAACCTGTCCTATTTAAAGTCCCTATGAGTCTGGTGCATCGGTGTATTCGCCATTTCAGTTAAATTACATTTCATCAGAGGTCATTTCATACGAGACCCTAGGATGTAGGGGCATACATTTTCTTGCCCGCTATGTTTTAACTGTTTCCAGGTAATTTTTGCGTAAAGAATCAAAAACCTGTACATTTAAGTCAGTATTTCGTAAGTCACGACGAGACGAAATTGGTGACTCTCTTTTGAGTTTTTGTCTTTTTCTTTGCTTCGAGAGTCTTCGTCGTGACTCTTGGAATACGGCCCTCAAGCTCGTCTATGAGTATTGCTGCGGTAAATGATAGATCCTTTATAAGCTGTCCGTTCCCTCCCTTCCGTTTATCCATGCTAATTGTAGGAAATTTCGTAAAGGGTTTTCCAATAAGAGGTGTAATTTTGATATTCAAAGAAAAATGCCATTTTTTGAGATAAATTATCGCATGTTTATTTCGTAATAAAGAGGAAGGTATGCCGTTAATAATGAAAAACAACATCAGCCAAATGGCCACCACGACCACGCTTACAGGACCATAGCTATTCAAAATTACACCTCTTATTGGAAAACCCTTTACAAAGTACCCAAGGAAAATGTCATCTCATCATGAAGGAAATGATGAACGCCTTCCCAAGTCCCAAGTTACTCTACAGAGCTGGAAATATGTTACTATCTCTTGCAATCAAAGTTCAGTTGATAAAGTTTTCTTTTCCTGAAGCCATGTGGCTTTAAATTGGTCAATTTTCGTTAACCCAGTGCTGCTCTTTAGCTCTGGTTTCCCAAAGCAATAGAAAACCAGCAACTTCGGCCTGGCCGAAGTTCATATACCCTACACACGTTTACTTAAAAATTAGGCGTGCCAATGGTCTAATTTTTTTCCTTTTCAATCTCAAATAGCCTGTGATGACAGAGAATATTCGTGCCAAATTTGATGAAAATATCTCTATTCGTTCTCCTGTAATCGAATTTTATTTAATTAGTGGGCGGACCACGCCCATTCGTGGTAGTCTTTTTTTGGTCAGGGACAGTACTTCTGGACAAAATATCAACCGCAAATTCGTTTTACAGGCTGGGAAATTGAGCTATAAGCATGGATGTTCACCATAAAAAGTAGGCGTGGTAATGGTCCGATTTTGCCCATTTTCAATACCAATGAGTTTCTAAGGGTAAACAATATTCGTGCCAAATTTGATGAAAATATCTCTATTCGTTCTCCTGTAATCGAGTTTTATTTAATTAGTGGGCGGACCACGCCCATTTTTGGTAGTCTGTTTTGGTCAGAGACAGTGGACTTCTGGACAAAATTTCAACCCCAAATTCGTTCTACAAGCTGCGAAATTGAGCTATAAGCATGGATTAATTTATATTCACTATAAAGAGTAGGCGTGGCAATGGTCCGATTTCGCCCAATTTCAATAGCGATGAGTTTCTAATGATAGACAATATTCGTGCCAAGTTTGATGAAGATATCTCTATTCGTTCTATTGTAATCGTGATTTCCACAGACGGACAGACAGACAGACAGACAGACAGACAGACAGACGGACGGACATGGCTAAATCGACTCAGGAGGTCACGCTGATGAAGCATATATATACTTTCCTATACATGTCAAGCCTCCTTTAATGCGTTACAAACGGAAGCAGTAAGTGAATATACCCTCTCACTTCGTGTGCAGGGTATAAAAAGAATATTTTGGTAGATGAGTTCCTGGTACAGAGAGGGGTATAAAAGGTCGAAGTTTTTTCTGAATCTCAATAATCAGCACGTCAAAAATAAGTTTAAATTTGGTTTCTGGCACCAAGAAAAATATTGAATTATGTTGGCTTGTGTAATTTTTATACCCTACACCTTAAGGTTAAGGGTATATTCACTGTGTCACGAAATGTGTAACGCATAGAAATAGAGACGATAGGTATACAAAAGTATATATATTCTTGATCAGGGTGACCTCCTGAGTCGATTTAGCCATGTCCGTCCGTCTGTCTGTCTGTCTGTCCGTCTGTCTGTTGAAATCACGATCACAGGAGAACCGGTGAAGGTATCTTGATGAAATTTTGCAAAAATATTGGTTCTTGTGGTGTGCACGCCTATTTTTTAGTAAAAATGTGATATCAGCCGTTATTTTTTAGTTATGATAACAAAATTTCATTTCTGGGTATAAAGTAACTTCATCCGTTGATATGCCAAATATGGGCGTGATCCGCCTACTTTTAGGTTATACAGGTAAAAGAGGTTCTCAAATGGTTATATTGTTAAATACATATATAAACATCCTGAATCAAACTTTACATAACAACTTATTTTCTAATAAAACATTTTAGAATGTTTTACACTGCTTATAGAGTATAGCTCATGAAAGCAAATTTATTACCACGGAAATAAAGCTTAAATTTGAACACAATAATAAAAGTACTAAGCCAATTATTTTGTTTTGAAAATGGGTAACGACCACGCCTACTATTTATACCCGTCTGTGATTAAATGTGATTATAAGATAGCTTTCCTTATAACCACATATTTCTTCTAGTTTTTAAAATATTACAATAAAATTTCAATATCAAGCGACATTATTATATTTTACGTTGCAGAAAATGGGCGTGGCGCGCAAACTTTTAGGTTACATGGACGAAAGGGTAATATGGCACAATCGTCCTACATAAATCCCTATATAAGTCTGTAATTTTATAATATGTAATCAATTAATATGAAATTTTGTATAAATATTCTTTGTTCAGATTTGTAAACGAGCAAATAAAATGAATATAAGACATATAAATATAGAATCAATTTATAAAAAAATGCATTGGCATAAAACCTTAATTCCTAAAATTCCTATAAATTCCTAAAAACTTTTAAGGTGTAGGGTATCTAAGATTCGGCCAGGCCGAATATAGCTTTCTTACTGGTGTTTTTATTGTTTTGTTTTTTTTCGGCTTAAGCTTAGTCAAATAAAACTTTAAATAAACTATGAGTATGGAAAAGTTTGATAGATTTAGAAACTTAATAGAACAGAATATACTCGCAGATTATATGCACCAATCACCGCTGAATCTAGTTCATACAACCCAATATTTATAATAATTATTATTATTTAAATAAATCGAAACAAAAATATATTATACAAATGCATTTAAAAAATAACATTTTAGAAGATGAAAAAGGAAATATAAATGAAATGAAATTGCTAATAATTATTAGTTAATAATTAATTAATTAATTAGTTATTTTTAATTACTAGTAATTAATGAAATTAGATAGAAAAATAAATTCAAATTACTTATGATACATATATAAAGTAATTTTATCCTTTAGGATTACTTTCTAGTAGGGAAAAGTAAATGAAAATGTGAAAAATAATCTGCTATTCTTTTTCGCTCTGTAATTTTTGAGTTCACAATTGACTTGAGTTCTTTACAGCGTCTGTGAGTTGATATATTGAAATAATTCATAAAATCCGGAGTAAAACCGAGGTTTGTATTAAAATACGTTCATTGATTTGAGATTTAATAGAAATACTTCAATAAAGTTCAAATAAAAATAAGGAAATTATACGAAATCATACCAGAACTTAGCATGAAAATTAGCTATAATTATAGATGGGAATGAAGTATTGAATGAAGCTAATATTCTAAATAAATTAATCTGATATAAGGCACTAGTATAAAACTAATATAATATAGAGTAATATTTTAAATGAATTAACTACATATGTATCTACTTTAATTCATTAACATTAAATTTATAAATTTATAAATAATAATTTTATTAGCAAGTCGAGTATCATCATTAAATAATGTTCAATATTCGCACAAATATAATGTTATTTCCGAATGGGTTTTGAAGCCAATAAAATGTCGATTAAAGCCAATTGATGGTAGTTGTAACTATTTTGAACGTTTGATGGTCCCATCAATTACTGCAAACAAGTGCAGGATGTTTATAATAGTTTATATTGAGTTTTGCAGCTTGCATCATCGTGCGACCGGTGTTGCAAATAAAGGTTTCAAATAACTAATAAAATGCAGCAACTAAAGTAAGTTTCTCTATGTATATACTATATATATAGATAGATTTAATCGATAGAAGCATTCACGGCACCCACCCATAAAATGGCAGGCGTCGTCCCTCGAATGGGACGGTTAATTGATTCCGTGTTTTTCGAGGCTTTATAAATGTGACATGCCATAGATAAAATAACTATTTATTACGTTATTAAATCATACTAGAAGCAGTCGGTTTTCCCCCCAATAAAAAGTGGGAAGGAGTAAAAGTGTTGGGTCAAAATTAATCATTCCAGGGTGCCCCCAAAAACTACAGAGCAGTGCTTAAGGAACATTTTAAGAGTGTATATTCACCTTTATTGCTCTTTCGGTGTTTGAATACTTCCATCTTTAGACTGAAGAAGAGGCTGTGATTGGAGATGAGGCAGGAGGTAGTAAAGGAGGCAGAAAGCAGCCTGCAGTCGGAAGTCGAGTCGGGTGGTCAAGTAGGATGCTTTCGATGGCCATGCCTACAAACCTTAAAGCAGCTGAAACACTGCAAAAACTGGATGACTTCGTTGGCGGCGTCTTTGCTAGAGTTGTGAGTGCTTTCGAAAGCCAGAGTATAAGCAACCGAATGAAATCGTATTCTCCAAGCAATAGCTGCAAATTTACCATATTTATGAACGCAGCTGCAGCAGGAAATTTACAACAAACAGGAAATCCGCGCAATCTTGTCTGCAAACATTAGATGCCGAAGCTGAGGCTGATGCTAAGACGATGAGATGAGTTACTGCTGTTTTTATTGTTGTTGACTTTATCTCTTAGATTGTGTTTCTTTTCTTATTTTGCACTATCTGCAAAGAAAACAAAATCGACAACAACAACGACAATAACAACAAAAGAAACAACGACCTCAGCATACTAGTATAAATGTGCTACTCGGCACCGATGCCCCCCGTTATCCCCTTCCAAACAAGCACTCATTCTCACACAAACACACACACTCATACACTCGCTCAGTCCCCAATCCACACCATTTACGGTCCCCCTCGTGTGATGTGTGTGACGGTTGGCCTTCGTCGTGGCACCGAAGATTGTGGCAAAAAGCTGTTCGGCTCCCGATGTTCGTATCGACTCGTTGGCGCTCGTGAGCTGGCAGATTGTTTTGCGATCGAAATCAACGTTAATTCATTCTACTTCATCATCATCACATTTTATTTCGTTCGCTTTTTCTCCGACAGCGGCGTCAACGGTGATGATGATGCGTTGAGTAACGTGAGCGAGCGAGTGAATGTGTGGATTGTTGTTGTTCTCACAAGTTCTTTGCTCGTGTAACGTTGGTGTATTTTTCGTTTTTCTTCTACGAAGTTGTTTTTGTTGTCCAGAGATTCTCGCACGAAGTAAGCAATAATTTTCGCCGTCGTTTGTTTGCTGCTCTGTTCTTGGTTATAAATTTACAAACCTTTTTCTATACGATTTGATGGTTACTTTTTAAATTTTTCTCGGTGTTTCATTGGAAATCTTTGTTTCTTTAATAATGATTTCAACGCTGCTGCTCCCCGGCTGCTGCTGCTTCTGTTGTTGACGCAAACCACCAGCCACCGGCCACGCAGCGCTATCGTCGCTGAGTGTCGCCGCTACTGTCAACACACTTTTTGCATCTCTACTGCGAATGCATCCGCTACGAGCGCGATACACGAGGTCAACGTTTGTTTTTCCCTCTTGTTTCTTTCTTGTTGTTTTTGTTTTTTCCTTCAGTCTTGAGTACCGAAGCTTTGCATGTGTCCTTAGCTTATTTTTATACACTACAACGAAAGCAACTACAATTATTTGTAGTATTGTTAGTTGTTCAAGCACACACACGAAGTGTTCGTCATTGCAGCTGTTGTTGTTGCTGTTGCTTTTGTGGTTTGTATTTTGTCTCAAATGCCAAAGGTTCACATTGTTTATGACTGACTGTTGTTGTTCTTGTTTTTTCTTAGGTGCAAACAACACGTCCGAAAGGGAGAACGGCTTCAAATCGTGGCCCCGTGTAAAAACACATTAAAAGTGCTCGTCTTCTGTCGTTTATGACTTCGTCCCAATATGGCGGCGATGATGACGACAGCGACACCGACTAATTAACGCCGTTGCATGTGACTCGTACGTACACAAAATCGATCGATTGCCAGATGACCTTGAAAAGTCACCTTCAATCAGTGAATTCATTCATTCATTTAATCGTTCATTCGATGCCTCAGCAGCTATTCAAAGCATAACTGATTGGCATTAATTTTTCTTAATTATTGCAAAATTAAATTCGTAATCTTTCCCATTCTTTTATCTTCTTCGTTCTTGTTTAATACACCATTCATACAGAGTTTTTGATCCTTCAAATAATCTCTAAATTCTTTAGCATGATTTATTATTCATACTAAATAAGAGTCTAAGCTAAGGGCATCTGTACAGTCCTTTAGTACAGTCCTTAAGTCCCTGAGAAACCTGACAATTTTATTGAATTTTCCTAGAATTTTTTTAGATAATCCAACTGAAAGCAGGTCATTTAAAAGAGCATCAATCAGAATCCTTTGTGAAAACCATGGTAAGAATCGTCAAATTGCTACTACGAAAGGACACGATTTGAGCAGATCAAACGAACAGAACTTCAATACTGAACTGAATGCCTGGTGAACTAAATGCACGTGCCACGCCTACTTTCAATAGCGAATACCGATTAATTCCTGCTTATAGCTTAAGATCTCTGAAACTGATCTAACCTGAAATTATATACCCGAACCCACCCTCTCAAACTGAAATGGTGAGTAAAAACGACGAGAACAAGTAGAATATAATAATCATGAAATTCGACAAGAATATTCTTCATCTTGTAGTGCTCTTTGATATCGAAAATGGAAAAACAATCGGACCAGTGTCACGCCTACTATTTAAGCGTATGTTAATGCATCCGATTAGAGAGCCGAAGGAGTGTTCCAGGTGACGAAATCCACAATTTATGGGTTTTTATACCCTACACCTAAGGTTAAGGGTATATTCACTGTGTCACGAAATGTGTAACGCATAGAAATGGAGACGATAGGTATAGAAAAGCATATACATATATTCTTGATCAGCGTGACCTCCTGAGTCGATTTAGCCATGACCGTTCGTCTGTCTGTTGAAATCACGATCACAGGAAAACCGGTAAAGATATCGTGATGAAATTTTGCATAAATATTGGTTCTTGTGGTGTTCAGGTTGGTATTGAAAATGGGCAAAATCGTTCCACGACCACGCCTATTTTTTATTAGAAATGTGATATCAGCGTTCGTTTTTGAGTTATGACAACAAAATTTCATTCCTAAGTATAGAGTAGAATTATCCGTTAATATGCCAAATATGGGCGTGATCCGCCCACTTTTAGGTTACACGGGCAAAAGATGGTTATACATATTGTTAAATATATAAACTTCCTGAATAAAACTTTAGATAACAACTTATTTTCCAGTAAAGCATTATAAGAACAAAACTTGGCGAGGTCCGCCCACTTTTACACTACTTATACAATATAGCTCATGAAAACAAGTTTGTCACCACGGAAATAAAGTTTAAATTTGAACACAATAATAAAACAACTAAGCTAGTTATTTTGTTTTGAAAAGGGTAATGACCACGCCTACTATTTATAAAGAGGCGTAGCTAGATCTCATGGAGCCCGGGATGGTTAATCAACTTGCAGCCCCCAAAAATTCCTAGAATTCAATCAATCAATATTTTATTTTCAAAATGCCGCCCTCGAAATTGTGCCGCCCCGGGCGGACTGCCCCAATCGCCCCCTAGCTACGCCACTGTATTTATACCCGTCTGTGATTAAATGTGATTATAAGGTAGCTTTCCTTATAACCACATATTTCCTCTAGTTTCAGTTTAAATTTTTTCAAAACTTTTAGGTGTAGGGTATCTAAGATTCGGCCAGGCCGAATATAGCTTTCTTACTGGTTTTATTTACATTCTGGAGGAAAAATTAATTGTTGTTAGTCTTTTATTGATTTTAATGATGTCAACGATAAAATTGTTGATTTGAAAAGAACGAAAATGGTTTCTATATTGAAAAGATTTCTTTCTGAGGTACGATAATGAAGTTTCCACAATAATTTTTGACAATCCCAATCCTAATCTTGAACACCTTCGAGTTTTATTAATTCACCGGTTCACGAGTTCACTGTATGTAGTATTTTAAGCATTTCATTATGCTTATTTTAACAATTTTCAATACGTTTTTATCTGAGACAGTGGACAATATATTATATAAATACTTCATTGGTGTATATAGTATAAATAGTTTAAAAGAATCTTTGAGCTTACGTACATATTTATATGATATTCACGAGTATACACGGTGATTCACCTGCTATTGATTTCATCATTATGAAAAAATGTTTTATCATCAAAGCATCGATTGCTTTTTCATGAATTAATTTTATGAAACTCAGTAATCAAAAAAATTGCACATCAACTTTAAAACTACAATAATACAATAACAACAGAGTGCAATCGTCGGCCTGGCCGAAGCTTGAATACCCTACACCCTCACGATATGTATCGCATCGGAAAAGTGGGCGGGCCACACCTATCTTTGGATGCAATGTATTGTGAAATGAAATATTGATCCTTTATGTTTGTATATTATCCAAAATATACAACAAGAAGTTTTTCCTAAATAAAAAACATACCCTCTTCAATTTTATTGGGTTTTTTATTTAGGATTGTGAATGGCAATTATGCCGTTTTCCCGATTTCATTTCTTATGTTGTTTTTCAGGTTGCTGTCATAAACTTAGGTTTTCCAAATAACCCCATGGAAAGAAGGGGGTCAAATCACACGAACGAGGTGGCCAATTCACATCACTATTCCTTGAAATTCATCGGCCATCGCATTTCGATCGCAATAAAGTGATGTTTTCACGCGTTGTGTGTGGCGTAGCTGCATTTTGTTGAAAATAAACATTGCTTAGTTGGATTCCCTTTAATTTCAGCCATAAATAATCAATAATAATTTCACTGTAATGTGAACCATTCACAGTAACTGCATCTTCATGCTCCTTTTCGAAACAAATCCACACCAAACAATAATTTTTTCTGGATGAAGTGATGTTTCCTGAATGGCTCCTGGATCCCTACATCACCCGATATGGGACAATTGTGCTTATTGACGTGTTCATCTCGTGTGAAGTGAGTGTCCGCTATGTTTTCGGTTTAAAGCGATTTGATCACATGCACTCTAACCGGATCTCTATGGTACTCTATCTTTTGATCTCATCTTCCATGCTGATTTTTCGGGCGTTCGTTTGCCTCGATTATCACTCCTGGGCAAGTCTTCGAATGTAGCGCAACGCAATAGTGCCCTAATCTGTCTCAGATACAAGCACTTGGTTCCACAGCGCCACTTCTTCATCTCTACTCTCAGGCGAAGGAACTTGCGAAGTATTCACTTGCAGAAAATCATCAGTACATCTGAATTTAAGCGGAATTTGCTGGAACCAACTGATTTAGGATTTTCTCAAAATGTTAAGCGTTTTATTGTTTTTCATAACCGGCATTAAATAATTTAAAAATGAGTTAATATACATACATATATATGGATATAATTTCGATTACGTAATTTACAGACGTAAAAAGGTTGGCAGCCCTACGAATTAATTTCCGTTCGCCATGTTGTCGTTGAAATTCTTCATGCTGGTCGTAGTTGCATGAACGATGGCTTCATATTGCAACCAGCAACAACAACAAAACCCCCGCGAAAGGTGGGGTGGGGGGGGGGGGGGGGGGGAATCGATAGAGCAGAGCAACAACAAGTAGACATGAACATTTCTAAATCAGAGGAATTTCTACGACAGTGACGACGCTGGCGACATCGTGATTTCTTCTCGTCGCCTTCCTTTTGACGCGTTTTCCTCACTTCTTTCACCGCCACTATTTTCACTTCCCATCGCATACTTTCTGCTTTCACGCTTTCTTCCTATATTTAGTTCTTTTTATTATCAACGTTCGCCGTAGGAAGATTAAAAAAGCATACATATCAGTTTTGAGAGATTTTACAATACAATAAAACAGCAACAACACGTTTATGTACCACGTCGTCCAACCCGACGACCATTAAACAAACCTACAGTTTACGTTGACGTAGAAACAAACACGTTTCCATTTTTTCCTCTGTATTTCAATTAAAACGTATCACGAACGATGAACGAAAGCGAACCAAGAGCAATGCAAAAACCAACCAGAAACAGTAAAAAGAATAAAAGCAGCCATCGGAAGTTTTCCGCACTTTCATATTCTTTTTTGCTCCTAAATTCAACATTTTCCCTCAATTTTTTTGCATAAAACTAAAATCTAAACATCATATTTTATTTTAGGAGTTGAATTATGGTCGAAATAGGTACGGAAGTTAGTGAAAAAACCTTCTGAAAATCGGGAAAAATTCAATATAAATTATATCAATATGGCCTGCGATGATAGCAGCCAAAGAAGCGTAGCAGCGGCAGAGCAGTAGCTGCACGCAAACGGCATGGCATAAAAACCAAGCAAATCAACGAACGACTAACGAAGCAACTTCGTGTGCACTCGTAAGTATAAATATAATAGCTGCTTCGTATGTGAAACGTAATCAGTCAGCAATTTTTTAGGTTTTTGTTTGCTGAGTTGTGGCGACGCGTCGCTGCCTGCGTCGCTGCAGCATATCAAGACCTAGCGACTACTAGAATTCTCCTTCATTCTCTTTTCATTTTTCTTTCTTGAAATGTTCATTTTTTTGGCAAGCACGACGAAAAGCGGTTACAAAGAGAAATGTCAGAAATTTCTTACAAAAGATCAAGTTTTGATGGTTCTTGTTTGCGATTGTGTTCTTGTTTTTCCATACTTACGCTGAGTTGCATGCTCACTGAAGATTCTCACATCTTCACCTTCTCTCTGGACGACCATCTGGAGACTCTGGAGCTACACTCTCTGCTCCCACCGGAAATGAAATGTTTTCCACTGAGTGGTTTCGTCGCTTTTATGTTAAAATTATGGCTGTACTGCATTCTTTCTTTGCAGACAGACTGACCTCCGTTTCGTGCTTTGAATTCACCCCTTCAACAACACGAAACAATGCAGCAGTAGCATCTGCTGACGTTAACGCTGGTGCTCCTGCTGCGTCTGTTGCTTTCGATGGGACGCGTGGGCTTTTTTTTAAGATTTGTTGCGGTATTGATTAGATACCGAAGTAAAAGCGAAAGGACTGGTCCCGGTATGACAAGAGTGAGTGAAACGCATTCCGGCTCAATGGGTAGAGGAATAAAATGGCAAAAACTCACACAATTCGTTCAAAATGTTTACAGATATCGCAATGAGTGAGTAAATAAACGACCAGGGACGGAGAGGCAGGGGTGAAGACAGGGACAAGTGGGGGAGGGTTGATAAAATGTTGTTTTTAACATTTTAATTCATTTAATTCCTTTATTTAAACACCCTCCGAAGACTTACGAATACAACCTTCGCCTCAGTGATTGCGCATTTCCGCTCTGCCACCGACGATCAACCGATATACCGATATACCGATATACTGATAATTTACTTGACTTCAGTTTTGAAAATAAATAAACCATAAGATATAGAAATTAATAATTTTTATAGAAAATTTATCCGACCTTCTTAGATGAGTTTATAGGGGAATCATAAATATGGTGAATTATTACTATAAATCAACTTTCTTAGACATTATCCTCAGCTAAACTTTCTATGTATGTATATATGTAAATATATATTTAAATTATAATAATTTGAATAAATCGAGGAAGGGATCGTTGATCTTCAAAGGAGGTTATTCTGTTCTCTTTTTTAATTTTTTTAATTTTTAATTTATTCATTAAGTTCATTGCTGACCATCGTAGGATTATACAGTCTTATAAATTAATGGTAGCCTATACAAATTTAAATTACAAATGAATACATACTTTTAACAAATTATCTAAACGTAAACCTAAAAAATAAGTACAAGAAGGAGAGAGAGTATTGGGAAGAAGAGAAATGAGGGGAGACAAAAGATAATAGGAACGGGGATTAGATCTTCCTCTCTCTAAATCCAAAAAAATCTGTAGCAGTGAGATAGAGACATATACAAAGAAGGATATCGTTGAGTTCCTTCTTTTGCCTGCTGAACTAATCCTCCATAGAGCCTGGAACCTCCACATGGATCATAACACCAACAAAGGACAAAGATTCTTGAATGAATGGTTCAAGAAAAAGAAAAACTATAGAAGTTTCATCAGAGGATGTTCTCACCGGCTTTATATATCGTACTATATAAGAATGGAAGCCAAGGCCAGTCCAATCAAATAGGTGTAAAACTGGTCCCCTTAAGAGACATCAGTCTATTGTCACCCGGGTTGTTTCACCCGGGTCGCCCAGAGGGTTCGAAATGCCACTGAAAGACGAGTTTCTATACTAACGCAGAAAAGATTGCTTTTGAAAACAATATCGAAATCACTGTTGATTATGGGTACAAATAATATTATCATATCATAGTGATCATGATTTAAATTATCAGTGATTTGTGCAGATAAATCGATCATCAACACCAGTTGAGAATAGTGATGATAACAGTATTGATGCTCAGGAAAGACTCATCAGTATTTCTACATTTGAGGTGAGACATCCTTCACATTGCTAGAGACATCCTTCACAGAGGCTGGCGACGAAAAGCTATACAAAATAATAAGCGACAAAAGGCAAGGACTTGTAGGTTGGATTGACACAAGTCCTTAACCTGCTTTTTAAACTGAGTTTCTATATCATTCAGTTTTTGAAGAAATTAATGCCAAATATGAAATTTTTACAAAAATTTGGTTTGTTGGTTGCAATTTTCGTTTAAAATTGGGTTAATATGTATAAACTTTTTCCTCTAAACTTTTTCTTGTTTCTTTTAAAATTGCGTTAATATGTATAACTTTTTTCCGATCACAAAATTCTCTTGTACATTCTATAGAAAATGCTTCAATCAGAAAGAAAATGATAGTATACTTTTCCCCCAGAAAACTCTTCTTTGCTGCACCTGATTGCAGTTTTATTTGAATGAATAAACAATATGTTTAAATTTAATAGCTTATTTTAACAGCTTTTATTTTCTTTAAATTATTGTCATTGTAAAATATTATATTTCCATATAATCACCTTTTTGTGAAAGTTAAACTGTAAAAAAACCAATGCATTGCAAGTTTGCTTCATACTGGCTTTTTCAATACCTTCCTTTGATTTCAACATTCTCAACATTGTACACATATTTCTTGAATCCCCACGCAAAAAATCCAATGGATCACGTCTGGTGATCTTGGCAGCCATTCCGTGGGACCTCTACTTCCTATCCAACGGTTACTGAAATGTGAACCGAACCATCTTCTCAATGCAACTCCCTGTAATGATGTAACAACATGTGATACTCTGGAGCAACTTCCTTAAAATGTATACGTTTTCTTAAAGAGTCCTTTTATGGATGTGTTCCTAATGCGACAGCTATGGCGAACCATGTGCTAAAGGTCTTAAAAACCGTTCAGAAATGCTTAGAAAAGCGGATGGAGTGAGATTGCATCGGAGTGGTTTAAGCTTTTATTATATTTGTATGTTATAAAAAACTTATTAAAAAAAAGGTTAATCCAATGTTATTTTGCAATCTGCTGCACAAATGCACAAGAAGTGTTTTCTGGGGAAAGAAGTATACCTCGTAATGTGTAGTTGGTAAATGAAACATGATTTCTTGAATCCATGATTTCTTGTAAATATCCTTTAATTGAGAAACTAACTAAGAAGAAAATATGTAATGGGTTCGATTATGTTAAAGTGGAGAACCACGCCCATTCTTTAATAATATCCGGCACTCCGATACTCCGTATACTTGGAGTGGAATTGATTTGCTAATTTAACAATACCAAAGAATTCTCATACAAAGAAAGTCTTATATGGAATAGGAAGGGGACCACGCCCATCCCTTTTCAGGTGTACAATATTACGATGTAAATTGATTTTGGAGCTTATTTCAATCGTAATCAAAAATAAATCTATGTAAAATTTTGTATATAAGTACAAAAGTGGGAGGATCACGCCCATAAGTGGCACTGACATTAGAACTACGTATATTAAGCTTGTTATTCTATTCTAGTAAACATTGGAACGTTTTTTATCTCTAACCCTGGAAAGGACAGATAATGAAAATGTGGGCAATGAAATGATCATTTTATTGGGGTAATTAACACTGAATCTAAATGTTGGGAAACTAAATTTTGTCCTAATAAAATACTTCCACGCTCTGTGACGCGGTTTCAGTACCGCGGTTACTTTAGTTTTTCGTTGAAAAGTGGGCGTGTCTTTTTTTCCCATTTGCAATCAAAACTGCAGTATCGCAACAAAGAATATGTTCTCCGAATTCCATCAGATATCTTTATTCGTTTTCTGTCAATCTTAATTTCAAAGACACACTCAAGAAATGGCAGGAGGTCAAGAATTAAAATACTTTTCTATACCTGCCACGCCTCTTTTTGTGCGTTACTTACGTAACACATCCTTTCACCTTGGATGTGGGGTAGAATGTGTCATTTCCAGGCCCGTTCCAAGGTTATTCCGCGGCCGTGAGCTACTAAAAATGAGTCGCCCCTTCATAAGAAAGTACAAGGGATGGCTATAAACGGCACTACAAGTTGGGTCTCCCAAAAGACTTGCGGCCCGGGGCACATTTAGCCCTGTGTTTAGGGTGGCCCTGGACATTTCAGTCCTTTTTTATAATGTATGAAGTCTTAAATTCTATGAATTGATTCACCAATCATATAATCGAGTGTCTACTGTAGATGTACTTGTGAAAGGAAACTGAACTAAACAACAAGAATAACTAAACCGAAACAATAACTAAAAACCGGTTTTATCAAAAGAAACCCGTTTTAAATTTTGGAAATGAACATAAAGAAAGTTGATGAAAACTCCTCGAATGATAAAAACTTTTCTTGAATTGTGAAACGAAAATCAGTAGAACAAATTTGCATTTTAATTCAAGTTAATTAAAACATATAGTAAGAAACCATAACCTCAAAACTTTTGCTTAAGGAAAAACAATGAGAACTATAAAAACCATGATAACGGTTCTGTGTGTGTGTCCACGAGTGTTAATCAGAGTTTGTTTAGTAAAAACAATCAAAACAGACTCTTAAATGACTCAATCATTAGTAAAAAGGTGTAAAATCGTAATCTTGAACACAATAAAAAAAAAATCATAAAACTGCTTCAAAGTATTAACAACGAATCTGAAGACGATTCCATGCTCCAGACAAAAGAATCGAACACTGAGAACAGGTTCCGCTAGCCAGGTACTAAGTAAGAAGAAGACAACAACAAAAATAAAACGGAACAATGAATGATAGAATATCGCGAAAAGTTATTAAGAACAATAATTAAGATGACTTCCACGTCCAGGTGTTCGTGCGGAGTTCGGCGCTCTGGGTGATGATTTGACCGAAAATCTTCTACCTGCATCACTCTGAATCTCAGACATTCGCTCTCGACTCGCTCCTGGCTACTTTATTTTACTCAAATAGCAAGACTTTCAAATGTACCCTAAATGAAAACTTTTCAACTGATCCTTGGATATCCTTCATTCACATGTGCATTTAAACAGTGATAAATCAGATTATCCTATAGTATTGTAAATAAAAGAGTAATTTGATTTTATAAATTATCTATAATAGAAATTAAAACAACAGATAAGATAAACTGAGATAAGTTAATATTTGAAACCACATGTCTAAATGCGTCACCAAGGCCACCCTACGGTTTATTATTTTAGATGTTTTCAAGTGTTTTCTTTATTATGCTATCGTTTTATTGACAGCCTCCCCGACTGTATTCCCCTCGCTTGGTGGGGAACACTGGCTTTATTCCTCTGAAAGTTTTGTCTAAACTTCGTGTGGTGTGTACAGAAAATTTAAACATTTGTAACCTGTTTGACCTTGAAAAGTGTTCTCAGACTAAGCAAACTTTCTCTAATCCAGATTTGCTCGGCCCCGTTTTTCTGCTGCAGGGGCGTACAGCACCCCAGTCACTTGTTTACTTGAATGTAGAGAGCTCAGCAGAAGGACTTTTTTGGAATTCCAAAAAGAAAACAATTTTCGCTCTTGTTGCTGATAACCTTCCGAATTGTTAAGAAAGTCTGCCCATATTGCAAACGAAAATAAACAAAAGCTTTTCGGTTTCCACGTAAGTACGTACGAGTATATGCATGTGTGTACGAGTGTGTTGGTGTTTCATTGACGGCGCTGCGCTGCCGAGTGGCCTCGTTTGTGCAAATTGAATTACGATACTTTTACAAAAACAACAGCGACATGCATCGTGCTTTCTCCTACATATCGCCGAACTACACCTGAAGCAACACCAACGAAACTACTGACAAAGCATTGAAATGACTAAAATGTCCTTGAATTCAAGGATAACACAAACAAGGCAAGCAACAAATTGACAAACGTAAGGCAAGCCAACGAACGAACGCAACTTCAAAAAAACAGTCAAGAAAAACTAAAAGGAAAATTCCAACGGCGAGAGCAGAGCAAGAGTTCAGAGAGAGCGACTGCTTCATGCCAGCTGACAAATTTGAGAAATGCTCTGTCTTCCGCTTTGTGTTTCTCATTCGCACAGCCATTTTGCAGCCACAGCCACCACTACATTCACAAGCTAAATGTCAAAACCTCATCCGTATACGAGTGCAGAGAGAGAGACTTGGCTTGTGTGCGACGAGAGTTGGGTGTTGTTGGCGCACATACAACGCGACCGACGATTTCTCGGCTACTCAGCTTGCTGGCAACACGACAACGATTTAGTTTTATTTTCTACCCCCGACGAAGCGGGCAAATGCAAATCCTTCGGCAAGTGCTTTTGTCGCTGTATTCCAAGAAGAAAAGGAAAAACACTCGTTCGTAATACTTGCATATCAAAGACAAGCCACGAAACACGATACAAAAGAAACACGAAAACATTTTGCGAAGTCAACGGCGCAGCAGTGGCTGACTCTAACGTAAGCAGCGGCGCTGGCAGAGACGCTAACAGCACCAGTTGTTGCTTTTCAACGATTTGTTGTTGTTTGCTGCTTCGCTCTTTGGGTTTTATGGTTTTTTCTTTTATTTTATTTTTTCCACACTGGTGAGACGAATGACGGCAACGAAGTTTTTGGATTTTTGGCTTCTGCTTCTATGTTCGTTCGTTGTTGTGCTCGCATGTCGATGTAATTTTTTGGTGAAAATAAATTTGAATCGCCGTGGAAAATTCAGCTAAAATAAAGGTTGTGAATTAATAAAATAGTTGTGGAATTGCTTATTAGCAGTGCAGTACTGAATTGCCAGGAAAACTTTCGTAAAAACTGTATAAATTTTCAGTTTTGCAAATGTTCGTCGCCGACATCTAACGACGGTACCGTACTTCGGGTCTGTTTTTAATGCTATGTTTGCTTCGGCTTCGGTTCGTGTGCTGTTCAATTGTTTTGTCGGTGAGTTCGTTAGTGCGTTGCTCAGTCTGTCGGTTGTTCAGTCGTTCGTTCTCTGCTTTCGTTTGTCGAAATGTCAACCGAAATGAGTGTAGAACAGAAAATATAAATCAAAGAAAATGCATAATTTTCATTTTCATGTTCTCCTTGCCTGGTTTTCGTCGAGTTTCAACGCAATGATTTTCTTGAGCAGTTTCCGTTTCTCGTCTATTTCCTTGAATTATCGTATTTTACAGCTGTCTCCATTTTGTTACTTGATTTCGTCGTCATCATTCAATAGTTTCGCGTACGCTCGGCTCTTAACTCTAACTGTCTATTATTGTAGGCTCGGCAAAGTTTACGCAAAGTAATAACAACAACAATAGCATTAAAATGAAGGCATTTCAATACTATTTGTTGGAATGCAAGGATATTTAGCTTTTGTTTAAAATTAAGAAGTGTATTGTGTGCTTTTAATCATTATTGCTTTTGTTTCGTTTTCTCTGCATACTCCAGCTCTATGTTAACAATTGACACTTATAATGTTTGCCATTTTTTGAGCACTCTACAAACTAACCAAACACTTCGCTGCTGCACACACTCGTCGCCGTTTCCACTTTACTACAGTTTAATTCGCTTGAATTACTTTTCCTCTTCGCTGTGGTGAGAATTTTCCAAGCCTGATTTCATGCCACGGAATGTCTGATGAAATTTTGGCAAACTCGATGCGCATGCGAAATTAACTGAGAGGGTGAGATTACTAATTAGTAAAGATCCTGATATTCTAATATTTCTCTTTGGTATAAGTGTATCTTAAAATCTATTCAGAACGGCACAGAGTATAAATATATTACTAGTTGAACATTATTGCACTATAAATCACGCTAAACATAAATGAAGTTTTACATTTTTATCCCATAAATTAGCGTATCATAACAATGAAAATATCAGTTCAACGAAATAATCATATCCTTTAAGAGATTTTATTAAATGAAGGAGCACAGAGCTTTAGGGATGTTCAAGTTTTCATAAAAATTCCGCTATTCCAAAATTATAACAAAACTTAAGCCCTCCACATGAAAAATGAATTTCGCACTCCTTTATTATTAAAATTGATGGAGTGAATATTGATTTTGAAGTTCCAATTGTATGCTGTCCTCTCCTTCAAGGTATGCTAAATGTATCTTAGGTACAATGAATCTTAAATCAATCCTGGATGTTATCAGAGCGGTGAAATTTACACCCTTGATATGTTCGAAGCATATGTAAGTACTTCTTATAGCATCGTCCCCTTAAGAAAAATAATATTGTGTTCCAACCTGCAACTATTGGAATATATTTAAACTCAGAAATTGCTACAAAGTATTGATAACCACACCATGGACCAAAGAAATGGTGTGTACATATAACTTAATTACGTAAATTGAAGAAAGTTTCTTACGATGCTTACGATGTCCATTACAAAAACAATTAACAATTAACAATTAACCCAGCTATGGACGGAAAACTATAAACTTGTCTTGCAAGAACTTCCGTTGTCGTGTTTCCTCTTCTCACACTGCAGAGGGCGCACATGGGTTTGCGAACTAACTACAGACTGCTAGAGAGAAAGAGCGAGATGAAAAGATGAGATATGGCACGAAAAGAGCGACTTAATTCCGTGTGAGCCAATTTTCCCCCAAGTGATGTGTAATAATATAATAACAATACGATGAACATGAAGTCAAATGTTATTGGATTTACCGCACATTTGATTATAACACCATCCCGAAGTAAGCCTCGATTCAGCTGTGACAAGAAAACACCGATTATAAGGAACTTCGGTCGTTTCTTGCTTTTATTGTATCTCGGTTTGTTTTTCCTTCGCTTTTGTTGTCTCTGGTTTTGTTTTTCCTTTGGGAATATTATCTAGATGGGGTGGAGGCGGGAAGGGTGTAACAACCAGCAGCTTAGCATCCATCAATTGTTTGGGCCACAGACAAGTAAGATTATGTTGAGTTCTTTGCAGTTCCTTCACTTCACCCTCGTTGTAGAGCACAATCGTCAGCACGTGATTCAGGAATTCTTATTCAGAATGCGTTTTGAGGGTTTCTATCCATTTGAATTATTCATAACAAATAATATTATGTACTTCTCTTTAATAGAACGTCGCGTTAATAGAACCATTAATAAAATTATATTAACCAATCGAGTCAATTATGAATTGCATCGCGCTCCTCGAACAAAGTTAATTCATAGATTTAAAGGAATGGGAGTATTTTTAGTGGCTAATAATGTCATTTATTTCTGTTTCGGCTTCACCACATACGATGGTGGTATGTACAAACAGTTGGCAACGCTCTCATCACTTGTATACTCCTGGCGATTAGGAAGAACGCGGAGCTGCCATACGGATGCTCGGGTTGCTGGATGTGTGTGCGGTTTGCTTGTTCGGACGCTCTGCTGCGCTCTGTGCTTGTCGCCCCGCTCCACAGTAGTTGCCTTTGTGTTTCTTTGCAGATTATTTTGATTTTAGGCATTCTTTGTAGCTTCGAGTTTGTGTGTTTTTATTGTTGCTGCTTCTGCTGCTCTACTTACAAGCTCAACTCCAGTCATAGAAACCAGTTTTCAGGAGGTGTTTCGTTGAATTCGTTGTTGTTGCGAATTCGTTGGCAGGACTTGTTGCTGTTTTGTGTACGAGAGCATCGCGTACCAAGCAGTCACAGCAGAGGGAGTGCCACTAGCTGTTGTTAGTGTTGTTGTTGTTGTTGTGGTGGTGGTGGTTTGTTTTTGTGATGCCGCATCATTTCACATAAAAACCCATCGTTGGAATCAGAGGAAACACATTTGTTGAAGCTTTTTCGAGTTTTCGGCTTTGTTGTATATTATTTGCACCTGTTGTTGTAGGTTACACTTGAGTGTTTTTGTTTTGCTGAAACCGCGATTTATATATCTTGAGTGCCTAAAATTATGCTATTCAACATTTCGTATATTGTTTTTAATAATTTGTTTAATTTTTTTTCTACCAACAAATGTAATTATTTTGAAGATTAATAGCTAATTTTACGCTATTTCAATTTCTTTTCAGCACCTTTTAAATATTATATGACACACGTTTTCACACAAGATCATTACTCCACTTGGTGGAAACATTGAAGACTCTATGATTTGTTATCGTTGCATGCTGTGGAAATTCAACGAAAAAGCATCACCACGCATTGCTGCAGTCCCGAACCGTTTGTCGCACCAGCACGATGTCGACACGTAAAGTCGTGGTGGCAGTAGCGAAATTAACAGCGACAGACACAGCTTCATTATTAGGGACTTCAACAACAGAGGCCAAAGCCGATCATGCAAAAGCTTCAACAGAACCAACACTGATACCAGAACCACCTACCGTAAAATCATCTGCATCCGAGGTACTCGATGAGACTGATCTGGAGATGGGTACAACCGCATCTAGTACGCCGGCATCGAATATCGATGAACCAGAATCCACATCAACCACGCCTACACACAAAGAAGCTTCGGTCGCAAAGGCAGAAGCCACAAAATTAGGCGAAGCTAAACGCATTCTTAGGAACTCGCCTCTCCCGCGAAGTTCGCCCAGCACAAGCGACAGAAAAGTCACCGACTCTGAACCCACGAACAGCGAGAGCGAAGAGGGCAGCACTAGTGGACCTGCCCCAGCAGTCAGTGGCGTCTCCGTGAAAAAGGGACATATTCGTGGACGAAAACCTCTGAAGGAAGTCACAAAAGACACAAAGGATAACAGCACAGCAACAGCTCAGAAAGAGAAGTCTTCAGAATCTGTTGACAGGGATATTAAAGAGAACAAGGACAACGAAATCCGAACAAAAGATTCCAAAGACTCAAAGGAGCCAAAGGATTTTAAGGAAATCACGAAAGAACTGAAAACGAGCTCCGCCAAAGAAACCTCTGCCGCGGCCTCACCCACATCAAGTTCCACCACAGCCACAGTGGTCACGAACACAGTTTGCAATAGACTCACGCGCAAGTCCGCCGCTCAGGATCTGGCTGCTTCGACACGAGTCACGCGCAACCGGCAAGCCAGTGGCAACTGTTCGGATCCAGCCCCAATAGCTGCCGTTGCTTCCGGCCGTGGCCGTAAGCCGGGCTATCGCAAAATGCCCGTTCCCGCTCCCGTGCCGGAGACAACAGCAAAACGCAAGCGTTCAGATGAGGATGCCGCTTGCACCAATGAGCCAGGGGCTAAGTACATAAAAATAGAGGTCAAGGATGATGAGGATGATGCGGTCTCCAATGACAGCGTGAAAGTGAAGCAAGAATTAGTCGAAACCGACGACACAATTGCGGATGTATCACCCACATGTCACGCGACTGCAACAGCGGCAGCAACGCCTACTACACATTCAGGACGTGGTAGAGGTCGCTGGGGTCCACGTAAACCAACGGTCGCCGCTGCCAACTTACAGAACTCACCAACAACGCGCTCCACGCGCCAAAGCAAGATGAACTCGCCTTCGCCCTCTCCGTCGGTGTCATCGACCGGCAGCGATGCGAAGCGCAGGCGTACGGCTGCAGGCACTCCAGCCGGCACTACAGTAACACGCAGTTCATCCTCAACCAGTTTGTTAAAGACTAACCAAGTACACCTCGATGAAGACAGCAAGGATAGCATGACATCATCTATGGACGAGCTGTTGTCCGATATCAAGATAGAGAAACTTACGCCGGAGATAGAAGACGAAGATTATCACATGGAAGACAAGGAAGAGCCACTGCAAAAAATGCAGGCAGAATCCACTTCAACGCCAGTTGTAGCCGATGGAGCAGCGGCGGAGCAGCGAGTCGACAAGGAGAAAAAAGATTTGACTTCAAAGAAAGAAACCACGAAAGCTCCTTCAAAGACTTCAAATGGTGTGGCCGGGCCTCTGTGTCTGGATATAAATGTGCCGGCAACTGAGCCAGCTTTGAAGACACTGGGGAGCAGTGCTGCTGTATCCAATGCGACAGCAACTAGTAGCACGTCGGTGTCCTCTACAGACAAAGCAGCCTCGCTGAGTCCGGATCTGGTCAGTGAAGGCGTGTGCGAAATTAGCGTCAAACAGTTTTATAAGAAGCCAAAATTTCTGGAAAATAACTTGGGCATCGAAGAAGACCCCAAGCTGGGAGAAATAGTTCAGCAGGTGAGCACAGCGAAGACGTCTGACGAAAATCGGGCGGAGGAATTGGAGAGCGAAGATAATCTGGATGATGTAATCAGCGCAAAGTCCTTAATAGAGGGGGATCTGCTAATCGATGAAGGCGCAGGCCAGAAGACCGAAGACGTGAATGAAGACTCCAATCGTTTGAGTACGGAACAGTTGATAGCTTTGGTCTTGGATGAGGACGACGAAGATGAAGAAAATGTACTCGTTGTGGATGAAGCACATGTCGAAGAGGGCGAAGATGAACCTGAGGACGACGACGCCGCGACTGTGGAGGAAAGCGAAACCATATCGATGGATAACAATGCGTCAACTGAAGATGTGCGCGGGAATATAGAAATGGAAGCAGTGGAGCAGATAGAAGACAAGGAAGAAGGCGAAGACAAAGTCAGGAAGACATCGGAGGATACATCTGAACAAATTTGTGATAAGGAGGAGCTGAAGAAGGAAGAAAAACCAGCAATAAAAGAAACCAGCGCTAAGATAGAAGCTAAGCTTGAGGGTGGAGAAACAGTATCACTAACGACTGCTCCTGTGAAGGAGTTCAAAATTAAGCTAGAATCGAAGGCTTGTTTAACGAAGACCCGGAATACTGTGGCACATATAAAAAAAAGTAAAGAGCAAGAAGGAGTCATAATTATTAAAAGCGGAGGTGAAAAATTAGAGCTCGATTTAGACAACGATGAAGTCACCGCGAAAATAGATTCAGAACTTATAGTAATTGGGGTGAACAAAACGGAACAAAAAGGATTCGGAAAATCGACGAGAAGCTTGATTAAGCCAAGAAAAGACACGGATGTGCCAGTTGCAGAAGAGGCTAAGCCAAAGCCACAGAAAGAACCACCGAATGAAAGCGCCGAAGTAGAATTTGAAGTGGAGCAGAATGACGAGCCATCACAAGATGAGGTGTGACCATGAATTTTGTTGAATATTTGCCTTTAATGTGCATTAATGTTTAAATTATTATTTCAGTTGATATCAAACGCCGATGTTGAGGAGGAGAGCCCAATCAAGATAGTGACAGTGAAATCTTTCTCATACGTTTCTCCGACAAAATCGATCAATGCATGCCTCAGAGAGGAAGACACGCATTCCACTAAGTCGGGGCAATCGACCGATACAAACTCCTGGGTAACACTCGACCTAGAATATGATGAGGAGACGCTGCGCCAAAAGGAGCAACATTTGCAAAATCTCGGTTTGCTAACGCACAAAGCAGCCGAGCAGCGCCGTCAGGAGTTCATTCAGAGTTCAGCTGCAGCTGTGGAGGCCTCACACAGACAGGGTACAAACAAGCGCAACGGTAAGGCTGCGACTGCGCATGAGTACACCGGCACCTTGAAAACGGTGATTAAACTAAATCGTTCAGCGCCTGCTGGAGGTGGGCCCAGCACTTCCAGTAACGGAGGCAGCCGCAAGAACACTTCCGCCGCTCCTTCCAAGGAAGCGGCCGTCGGCTCACGTCGCCAATCACTCAAAATGACATTCCAAAAGGGACGTGGGCGTGGCCAAGCCACAGATCGAGCCGCTGATAATCACACTCAGCTGGAGGATTCCTACTACACAATACAAAATGAGGTGGGTGCTTCATGAAACGAAATCGCTTCAAACGATAATAACAATTCTTTTTTTCCTCCTTCCCATCTCCTGCAGAATGAAGGTGCGCCCAAGAACACTCCTGTCACGGAGCATTCGCATTATTTTACGCATGGTAGAAAATCATACAGTCGATCTAATAATCCCAGTTCGAATACTATTATTACTACTACTACTACTACTAGCAATTCTTCTACTATTGGTGTGTGTTGTGGCTTGTAAAAGCTTGTAGTTTATATCACTATTAAGACTATTTATTATTATTAAAATACTAAAGTTGTTGAAACTTAAATTTTATCAGTATATAGTTTTTATAGTATAGTTTTTGCGCTTTAGAAACTTTGATTAAAAATCTTAACTGTCACGTTTAGAGTATTCAGTATTTGTTCGGTATTCTCATCTTTTTTAATTTCTTATTTGGTATAAACTAATAGTTTTTCGATAAAATAAAAAAGGAAATCCGACAGTGGAAAGTTCCCGATCTTTTCGCTTTCCGTCTAACTTTAGAATTTAACTTTGTAGCATAAATAAATCTTTCGATTATGTATAATTTATTTGAAACTTTTCCATTTCTTAAAATCCTTTTAGTGGATTTTAATTTTTAAGTTTAATCTTTTTGTAATTTCGTTTTTTTTTTGTTTTACTTTGGATTTATTTTTTACTTTGGATTTATAATTTAGCAGCACGTAAAATAGTTACTAATTAACCTAAAATTTTGACTAAATAATAACATCTGTAATACTAAAATTGATTTCAAGAAGGCATTATTAAAAAAATCCCTGATCTTACTATCAAAGACTCCTCACACTCGGAGGGACTGGATGTGGCAAATGTTGCCTCCGCCAGCGGCAAGAATCCCGAAAAGGAAGAAATTCTCATACCTGAAAAAGCTTCGTCGTTTAAATTTCACCCCGGGCGCTTGTGCCAGGACCAGTGCTTCTATTGTAGCGGAAAATTCGGGCTCTACGACACGCCCTGTCATGTGGGTCAAATAAAGTCAACCGATCGTCAGCAAAAGATACTCGCCAGTGAGTGGCATTTAAATTTAATCCCATTAACACCATCTTTTAAAGTCAATGAAATAAAAATCCTCTCCTCTCGTAGATGAGGAAAAACTCACCGTGGACAATTGTCTTTGCGATGCTTGCTTTCGACACGTCGATCGGCGCGCCAACGTGCCCTCTTACAAGAAACGCCTATCAGGTCCCGGCCATCTGGAGTCGGCTGCCTCCTCGTCCTCCTCAGCTGCCGGTATTGCGGGCCACAGCGTGGACGACTTGACTGATGGCCAACACAGCGCTGCATCCGGTGAAGATGCACGCCGGTGTCTGGTGCCCGAGTGCGTGCATCCCGCCGCACACTCGTTGCGCCGGAAATGCATCCGCAAGAGTGTGAAGAAATTCCTGCTGAACTTTGATATGCCTGCTGCGGGCTCGTATGTGTCGCTTTGCCAGGCGCACTACGATGCCGTCATACAGTGTTCAGGATGCGTGCTCTGCAAGCGCCGATTGGGCAAGAATCACATGTACCACATAACGTCGGTAAGCATTTTAGTCTTCACTAGACTAAAAGCCTTCATAGTGAAGTTTGTTGAGTTGTACAGCAAAAAGTAATCGTTACTTCTTTGTTACAGGACACGGATCGCTTGGAGAAAGCTTTATCGGAAATGGGCATCCCGGTTCAACTGGGCATCGGCACCGCTGTTTGTAAACTTTGCCGATACTTCGCCAACCTGCTAATGAAACCGCCAGATAGCAGCAAGTCACAAAAGGCTGAATTCGTCAAAAACTATCGCAAGCGGTAAGCGGATTATTTTTAATAGAGCTTTATTCCAGTGTACTTCAATTATAAATGATAATTGGAGTTGACTTTGAAGCCATCCAAATAAATCGAATTTCAATCTGTTCCTTATGTCTGTTTTTTATAAAACCTGCTAATTTCTAAAGGCTGCTACAATTTCATAACATTCACGATGGCAGCAACGATGCTTCTGAAGCCGACGATGAGGAACATAATGCAACCGCTCATTCCTCTGAAAAAACACCACAAAAGAACTCCAAAGCAGCTGCTCACGGCACCGACAGCGAATTCAACGTAATCACACCCAGCATTGAGCTGCCCTCCCCTACAGGTTCCACTGGCTCCTCCGTGGAGCTCATTGACGATTCCTCGGAGACCACTGCAGCTCCTATTGCATCCAGCAACAATAACAGTACCACCGAAATGCAGCTGGAAAACGATGTGATGGTCGATTATGATGTTCCGACGATTTCATCAGAATCCAACATTTCTTCGCCCTCGCCGCCAGTTGCGACTAACAAGAACAATCAAATGTCCAAGTTAAAAGCCATCCTGCAGAGCTCAACGACAACATCAGCATCTTACGACGAACGCGCTGACATCTCGAATGTGCTGCGCTCCAATCCCAACATATCGATGCGTGAACTGTTCCCTGGCGAAGAAGATCTCGGACTACAGGTTAGCAAAACTCTCTTTTCTTTTAAAGCGCCTCTTTTTACAGCCTGTGCCTTTCATTCATTTAATAGTTCAAGGCTCCTTTTGGTAGCAGCACCTCGCAACGTACTCCAGAGGGCTGGACGCGAGTGCAGACATTCCTGCAGTATGACGAGCCTACGCGCCGTCTCTGGGAAGATCTGCAGAAGCCGTACGGCAATCAATCGTCATTTCTTCGCCATCTCATTCTGCTCGAGAAATATTTCCGAAACGGAGATCTTGTTCTTACGCCGAACGCTTCCTCCAACGCTAGCGTCTACACGCAGACGGTGCGCCAGCGTTTAACTTCGTACGACAAGGGACACTGCGGTGGTTTGGATACAGCAACAAAGGCTTCTAAATCGAGTACAAAGCCAGCGCAGGAAACTAGCATGTGCGATGACGTTATTGCTGTTGACGAATCGAACGGTGAAGAAGAGGAAACTGAGGCCGACTTACTAAGAAAACAGTTACGCACGCGCAGCATCTCGGTCGATAAACTCGCCAAACAGCTGAACACCAACGCTGTCACAATCACTGCGCGTCCCAAGGATGTCAAAGATATGGCCGCGTCGCCCTCACCGCAGAAGTCGTTGCTGTTGGGCCAGAATAATTCGTCGAAGGAAAAGGAGCCAGCAGTAGCTATAAGCACACTGACGACCAGCGCTCCCAATCTAGCAGCTGCAGCTGCAGCAGCCGCCGCCGCTGTAGCCTCCAGCAGCACCAGCAACACCGCATCCGCCTCCAGTAACAGCCGCAGCATCCTCAAGTCTAACTTGTTGGGTCTCAACAACAAATCAGTAGAAATCGTGCCAATATCAGCCTCCAAACAGCCACCAGCGCCAGCCTCCGAGACGAAGCATCAAAAAATACTCGAGGTCGCCAACAAACTGCTTGGCAATCAGTTGGAAGCTGCTGCCGCTACGAACTCCAGCACCACCACCTCGGCCATTGCCAACAATAACAAAAATGGCTCCATCCTTTCACTTCTCACGTCACCGCCCGAGCTCGTCAGTCTACAGCGACGTGCGTCTAGCTCGGGCAGCACTGGTGTCGTCGCTGTCAGCAATCCCACTCCTCCCGCCGCTGCACCATCCACCGTTGAGAGTGTTTCTACCGCCGCTAACTTGACCAACGCAAAACGTTCGCATTCATTGCCGAAAGCAGCTGCACCAACCAATCGCTCGGCACCTCCGAACGTCGTCATACTTCCAGACACTCTCACGCCGCAGGAGCGCCTGCAAAGCAAGAGCTGGCGTCCTACTCTGATGCCAGTCGAGGAGAACCAGCACCTGGTGAACAAGGCGGGACCGCTGTATCAGACAGCAGACGGGCGTCGTTTACCCGCTCTGGTGCAGGTGCAATCCGGCGGCAAACCGTTTCTCATCTCCATATTCGATTACAATCGAATGTGTATACTGCGACGCGAGAAGCTGCTACGCGACCAGATGCTGAAGGCAACCAAGAATCGGCGCGAACAGCAACAGCAACATCAACAGCAACGCCATGCGGCCAATGCAGCAGCTGCTGCTGTTGCCGCTCAAGCCAATCTTCAAAATGCTTACAACAATGCAGTCACCAACGCAGTCAACAAACAGCAGCAGACCGCGCAACAGCAGTTGATACACTTGCAGATCATGCAGATGCAGAAACAACAACAAAAGCATCAGCAACAAGCAGCGCTAAAATCCATTGCACGCTATCAGCCGATTGCGCCCAAGCCGAACGCATCGTCAGCCAACAGTGCTGCTGCTACGACGAGCACGACAACGGCTTCGACCAGTGCAGCCGGCGGAAGCAACAACAGCATGCAGCAGCAGCAGCCAAACTTTGCTGCTCCCATGATGCCGTTGTTAGCCAGCGCCATAAACAGCGCGGCCAATGCTAATGCCGCTGCTGCTGTTAATCCCAACAGTGCTGCTGCCGCGGCGGCCGCTGCTGCAGCGGCTGCTAATGCATCCTGGTTGTGGAACAATTTTCCGGATGCCAATCAGCTGTTAATGAACGGGGCAGCTGCACCAGGCGGGAAACAACTGCCACACCTAATGTCGAAGTCGGGAGGCGTGAATTTCAGTTTAACGGCAAATAAACACCAACAACAACATCAGCAACAAAATCAACTTTTATTGGATAATACGTTGATGTCAAAAATTCCGAAGAGTTTGACTGTTATACCGCAGCACAAGTTGATGGCCGGCAACAACGTTGGAGGAGGAACGGGCGCCACCCAAAAGGATTGATGATTAAACTGTTACAGGACTGTGAAGCGGCGACGACGCTGCCATCAAAAGAAGTAACAGCAGCAGAAGTCAGACTTCTTTACATTTTCTATGTAATTTAAAATGCTTCCTTCGTTCCTTTCTTTACAATGGATAGATAAGTAAACTTGTCTAAGCAGTCTGAGATTCAAATACCATGTAGAAGTTGCCTTAAAAGTACCCACAAATGCAAATTCAAACAAGAACAAAAAATACAAAGTCGCTTTGTAAAAACACTTACAAAACACAACAACAACAAAAACTCAACCCAAGCAAAATTTTGACTTATTGTAAAACAGCTGAAGTAATACATACACAAAAATTTTAAGTTTAAGTAATAGTGCCTAAACAATGAAGTTATACATATATACATATGAAAACAAACCGGAAGAACCCGGAGCACCCAGCAAGGATGTGTTATTCTAGAACAAAACAAGCAAAACCCAACCTCAGATCGAACCATTTAGCACGTAAGCCAAACTGATCACATACATATTAACGTTATATAGTGGATATGTACATCCTTTAAGCCTCGTAGACTTAACCATGTATACACATATACAACAATAGCACTGCTATTGTATTTATATGCCGAACGTATATTATTAATTGCTTTGTATACTTTTGAAATTAGTTGTAAGTTGAAAGTGATCTACAAGTCTCTAGATATGCAGTATCTTTCAGAGAGAGGAGCTGAGCAAATAAGAAAATTGTATCTATAAGAAAGTAGAAGATACTTATTTATGATCATAGGAAGTTAAACCTATTTTATT
The DNA here is from genome assembly GCA_949629155.1 of Myopa testacea. Classification (NCBI taxonomy): domain Eukaryota; kingdom Metazoa; phylum Arthropoda; class Insecta; order Diptera; family Conopidae; genus Myopa; species Myopa testacea. Next base: position 29,466,313 of record OX451345.1, read on the forward strand.
TAAGAAGAAATCCGGCAACAACATCAACAACAACAATAATAATAATAATAGTATGTATAAATAATCATCCTAATTTACATTTTTATTTAATCCTAATTCCAATTTATATTATATTTAAAAATACTTATTCTCACTTCGTCATCTTAATTGTCATCTCAGGTTTCTTTCCCGCACAGCAATAAAATATGAATTTTCATTTCTTTTTCAAATATATAACGTCTCTTAACGCATTCGTAATGAAAGATTTCACTACGATATTTTATTAAACAATGAATTTAGCTATGATTAATACGCGAGAGCAAAACAACGGATTCCCTTCAAATACAAACTTTATTAAAAATATTTATAGGAAAATTAATAATCAAAATTAAAGCAATAATTAAAAAAGAAAATATTGTATATACTGGAGCAAATGAAAATTGAAGAACCTAATTAATTAAAAACGCATAATTAAAGAAAGATGTGAAAGAACTAAATGAATAAAATTTTAAATGCAAAAATTCTAAACGAAATGAAAATACTTGTAACCCAATTGCTGATCCTTTTTATATTCGAGATTTCGGGCTATTAGTTTTTGTAGTTAATTGCTATGAGTTTTATATAACTTTATTCGATTTCGATATTTATTTTTATAGCATTTTTTGTTTATCAACTTTTATTAATATTTATTTAAAAAGATTGTTTATACATACATTCATTTCGTTTTAAAATATTTCATTCCATTTTAATTCCAATTCAATTAAATTTATTAAAAATTTAAATAAAAAGAAACAATTAAATTTAAGAGAAAACAAATAAATTTATTTCTTCAATTTCGTATCTCACCTGTTTTTTTCCAATTTTCATAGCTTTTTTCATATTCATTCAATATAATGAATTTCGTTTATTAATTGAATTATTAATTATCGTATTCTTCGAAAACTTATGTTCCTTGAAGACTTTTAACGATTAGATGAGATGACAATAAAAATGGCACACTTTTTTTCAGATGACTTCAGGTCGGAGATGAAGTACGAAAGATTACGATAAAAATTGTATTAGTGATAAATACATTGGTAGATATCTATATCTTAAAGCAATATTTTGATTTTCTATAAAATAATCAAGTATTTGAATTATATTTTGGGCTTAATTTATCATTAAAATTCCTTTCTTTTTAACAAAATGTTAAAACATTTTCGTTGTATTTTATTTGTAAATATGAATACTTCTTTTTTTTATGCCTTTCATAAAGTAAATACAGTGGCGCAGCGTGGGGGGTCAGGAGACGCCATTGCCCCGGGCGGCAGAGCTATCAGGGGCGGCCGAAGTGGCTAGTTGTATATGCGGAATATTTCTAACCTGCCCCGGGTGGCAGAAATTCACGCTACGCCACTGAGTAAATATATTGTATAATTTAATTATATATTTTATGTGAATCACTTAAGACATTTTCGTAAACCAGACGACATTTTTGTAATCTGTATCTTTTGAAGCTAATAACAACATTAATTGTTCTCAGCAATGAATAAATGAAGTTAATACAACGGTTAAGATTGAGCTTGTGGAAAAGTATCTTCTGTATCAGGCATAAATGTATACTATACAGGATATATTATTGAACTGTTATTCTATATATAAAAATTATTCATACAAGTTTGTTAAGTAAATTAAGCAAGTTATTTGAGTCGTTGATTTTGTAGTTACGCCGAATATAATACATTTTTTGGCTTTATTATAAAGAAACTTAAAAGAGCAGCAAAATTCTTTGAAATTATTTATTATTCAAGCGTGTTGCCTGGAAAAAAACTATAACCGTTATTTGAATTCACAAAAAAAGAATATACAAAAACTACAGACAGACAAGAAAAGCAAAGCAAACAAAGGCACTTCTTTTATTGGTCCTTAAAACTTTAATTGAGCTTAGCGAACCACACGAGAAAATTAATTGTTATATTCTAATTAAGTCGAAATTGCTTTTAGTTGTTATAGACTATATATAAAGAAAAGTGTTGAGGGAAAAACCAAATTAATGGAATATTTTTATATTAGCTTTTAGTATTGTCAAATGTTCATGATGATAATCAACAGTTCATTGTCATTATCAGTAAATCTATAAGCAATTCTTTTTTATTTCTAAGCCAATGCAGTTTTTGCATTTAATATTTGTCATTTCTTGAATTTTTTTCAAATTATTTACTGAATTAAATTTTATATTCAATAAGCTATAAACACATACAATATACTATATATAGAGATATATACATATATATATAGACCAACAGCAACAACATAATCATTAGCTTTAAGTTGAGTTTAAACACATGATTTAAACAATATTCAATACAAATTATTTTATAAACTAAGTTCACTATAAATTATCTTATTAGTTCAATACATTAAATTATATTAACATTATTATTCTGAAAAATTACTATCCATTATTGTAATCGTAAAAAATAGTAAACAACAAAAAAAAATGAATAAAATTTCAAATTGTATATTAAAAAAAACAAAACAAATTCGTGTTTTCGTGCTTTCGTCATTCGTATTCAAAATTGTTCTCGTTTGGATCTCAATGATAAAAGACGACTACCAAATTAAGAATATCATCTGAATAGCTTTTCTGAGTGTTAGAATCAGTACACGAATAAACGGTAACCATGAATTTTAACGGATGTAACAGAATAATTAATCCATATTTTTCCAGAAATACAATGTTCGGGCCTGACTGAAGCTGAACCCTATGCATAACTTCTTGCTAAAGATATTCTTATGGGTATAAATGGATATGGATATGGATATATATATGGAGTGGATGTACTTCCTGCTACAGTTTGATTAGTACAGAGTCTGGATACTACGCCCACTGATCGGGTTAAGTGTTCGTAGCAGTGCCATAGCAATGTTCTACAAAGATGTACCTATTAAAGGTCATAACGTGGCATGGCGGGCGGGTCACGTCCATCACAGGCTACTTACTACTGGCACTGGAAGTATGTATGTGTGAGTATATTATTGCTTTTGATACATATACGTTTACGGTAGGGTTCAAAACAATATATGCTATAATATAGGGTATTCTTCATGTCAGTTATGAAATCTGTCCCTTCGCTTTTAAACACGGCAACGAAGAGCAGTCGTTGGTAACTTTAATATAGTATTAAATGCATCTTTTGCCTATATAAGTATGTATCTAAGTCGAGAGTTGACTAATTTTAGTGTTTAGCTAAATCGAATCCTATAAATGACCCTGATGATTATCAGCTACTTAAAAATTGTAAGTGAAACAAAGAATACAAATTCGCTGCTCAGATATTTTCCCCTTATCGTTTCGTTTAATAGCGTTTTTTTCTTAATGAAATTAGTAACACTTCAGAAAATTCAGTATATCGGAAATACTATTTTGAATACATTTCTTTGTTCTCGACTGTTGTTTGCTTTGATTGTTTCTTATTTCTAGTTCGCATTGAAATCTATTCTACCTTCTTAAATAGCTTCTAATTTTTTGTTTAGTTAGTTCATTTATTTATTTTAAAATTACTAGTATAAATTAAATAAATAAAGGTTCAGCTCATTTATAGTTTCTGGTTATAGACACCCCCTCCCCCCCCCCCCCCCCCCCCAACGGCACCCCAACCATTGCTATTCTAATACGTCTGATGCTGTTTGAGACACCGTCTTTTTTGCCTACCACATTTAGTCACATGAAATTTTTAAAATTTTTATAGTTGAATTGAATATTCATGGTTATAATTTTTGTGTTTTACGGAACAAATGAAATTTTGAAGTCGCCAATTAATAGCGCACACGTGATTCTTATAACTATCAAAGCGTTCGAATTGCGATTTCATGGCTGCCCGTCGACGAATACTCCTGCTGTCCATAAAAACGCCACTGCTGCTGGCCGTAGCAACAGTTATTGATCGATTTGCCTCAGCATGGAACTGTCTAAGTTGGCGCTGCTTGTGCTCTGCTGCCTTCCCATATGCGTTGTACACGCACGCACCGACCAGGAGATCCTGGACCAGTTCAAAGTGAAGTTCATGGAGTGCAACAAAAACGTAGGAATCGTTTTGCGTAAGTTGAACGTTTGGAAAAAATTCTTCGCTATTTTGTTGAGTTCATTGAACATTGTTGGCGTTCTTTGTTTTTTTTTAACTTGAAGCTTCGATTGACAACATGACCGAATTGATTAAGCAATCGAGCATCTTCAACAAACAGTGCTGGCGCAAATGCTACTTGCAATCGGTTGGTTTGGTAAGTTGGCCAGACGAGCTCACGACCTCGGCACTCAGTTTACACCTTTGGTTGCTCTCTTCTGTAGGAGAAGGCGGACGGAAAGCTAAATGTTGATTTTGCTGTTGACCACGTCATCAAATTAGCAGGCGCAAATAAGTACGTCGTTGACAAGGCCAAGGATATTGTGGACGCTTGTACGACGATGAAAGTGAAGGACGACCCTTGTATTGCTGGTGTCCAGTACATGAATTGTTTATCTAAGAACATAGATCGACTTACAATTCTGAGTTATTTGAAAGCTCTTCTCTTGCGGGAGAAGCGCAAGTATCTTACTGGTCAGAATGGAGATCAGCCAATGGCGCAACAGCCGCCGGGATTGCCCATGGGCGGATTCATGCAGAATCAATGGGGTGGCGGTTACGGACCGGCAGCGATGCACCCGGGCATGATGGTCGGATTCGGACCACAATCACAAGGAATGAGGGCTTAATATGGAGTACCATTTGGTCAATAATATAAACTAAATATTGAAAGTACATTTTATATATCCTTTGATTGCAAAACGAAACGAAAGACGACATAAAGAAGTGAATAAATATATTAATTTTGCAAAGTTGTATCAGACAGACATTTACAGTAGATTTTTGCATTATTTAGTTTTAATTTCTATGTTCATATCATACAAGCAACTTATATAATGTTTAATAATCAAATTATTAAGAATATAAAAAATATACAATTGATCGTTCGCAGTTAGTGTTTCTTTTTAGATTCTGTTTCGTATTTCGAAAGTATATGATATAACGACTAATATTTCATCAGAGCCATGCGATTGTTTGTGATACTAACTACAAAATATTTCCGCGACACTAATCTAAATAGTAAGTATTTACATTTGCCTAAATTTATTATTGCGTTAATATAATAAAATTAGAAGTAAAGAGGAAAAGAATAATAGCAAGGACGCGCCCCAACCCAGAAACAATCACAGTTCATCGCTGTGAAAGCAACTCATACATAACATTAAACATTAACTGAAAATGCTGCGCGTGCCTTCGTTAAACTGGAACGTGGTCACTTCTCAGGACGCTGTTAGGAACGCCTGTTTACGCACGAGCTCCTTAAAGATGCCGGTGTCGCTGTTGATAAGGTTCTCGTAAGGTCCCTGCTCACAAACTTGTCCCTTGTCGATTACAACGATTTTATCTGCGTTCCGAATGGTGCTCAAGCGATGCGCTATGGTCAACACTGTGCGTCCTTTGGCCAAGTGCTCCAAGGCATTCTGTACCAATTCTTCCGACACAGAATCCAAGGCGCTGGTAGCCTCATCCAAAATCAGTATGGTCGGATTCTAGGGTGAAGAGATTAAAAGCGATTACATAGGAGAGTAGCTAAAAATGTGAAGAAGGTTTCGTGCAAAAAATAACGAACATGTTTTGTATATCAGTATATAAAGTTTGCAGCTAAGAGTCAGATGCGACTGCTGACATGACTACAGATTTGATGACGTTCACGTTCTTCTGTGTAAATGTGAACTGTTTATTGAAATGTAAGTATTAAATACTATACAAGTTGTATGGAATTACATACATAACTATACAGGAAAGTGTTATCGTCTGTTTCTTTAACTCTTGCAGAGGAACAGCTTTTGTTGATTACCTTTATAAGAGCTCTTGCAATAGCGACGCGTTGCTTTTGTCCACCACTCAGCATCATGCCGCGTTGGCCCACAATCGTATCAAGACCCTGAGGCAGCTGTGACACGAATGCATCCACATGCGCCTTGCGCAACACTTCTTGGAAAACCTCTTCACGAACGGGTGTGTCTGGGTTGGCTCCATACATAATGTTGTCGCGTATGCTGCCAGAGAAGAGCACCGGCTCCTATTATGCAGAACGATATCAACTGTAGGTAAGCCACAATAGATACAGACTAGAAACGAACCTGTAGAACAGCTCCAATGTGACTGCGTAGCCACAAAGGATTGAGTTGTCGCAAGTCTATGGAGTCCAGCAGAACCCGTCCTTTTAGTGGATCATACAAGCGTAATAGAAGCGACGCAATTGTTGTCTTTCCCGAGCCGCTGCGTCCCACAACCGCCGTCGTCTGACCCGGCGAAAGCGTCAGGTTGAAATCGCTAAGAACCGCGCTTTCAGGACGCGTGGGAAAACTGAAGTGTACTTGGTCGAATGTGATTTCGCCGCTAGGTTTGCCTTTCGGTTTCATACCGATATTTGGAGCGATTGCATATTTGCGGTCAAGGATCTCCCAGATGCGTTGTCCCGAGCCTACTCCTTTGTTTAGCTCGGTGTAGAAGTTGCTCAGCCCGTTGATGGAGATGGCCGAATAGGCTGCATACAGGATGAAGGAGGTGAGGGCCCCAATGGTTAGAGCATCGTGAACCACCAGACTGCCGCCGTAGTAGAGAACAGAGACGATGATAACATTGCCGGCCAAACCACTCTGAAACAACGATTACGAATGCATGATAAAGATGCAGGAGTGAGGAAGTAACATAGAAAAATCTCACGAAGCCAAAGAAAAGCGAACGCGCTAAAACTTCCTTATAGCCCAGCTTCAAAGCATCGTTCAGCAGGTTGTCATAAGTTTTGCATTCCTGTTCTTCCCGGCAAAAGGACTTCACGGTTTTTACGTTGCCCAAACGCTCTTCTGCCGCCTTTGCGATGTCGGCGAATTGGTCGAGCAGACTTCGTGTGATTGACCGCACGTAGCGTCCATAGATTACAGCGACGCCCGCAATACAGGGTACCACACAGGAACTGATTAAAGCCAACTGAGGGGAGGTGTATATCTGTGGACAAGAGTGTAAATTACATTATAAAATAGCTTTAGTGCCTATTCTTTAGACCCACCATCATTGTAGTGCCAGCTAAAATCATGACCGTGGAACGCAATCCGTCTGACAGGTTCTGACTTAACGAATTGCCCACCAAGTAGGTGTCTGTGGACAAACGATTGATCAGCTCGCCAGTGCCTTTGGTATCGAACCACCCGATTTCCTGATTAAGCATGCGATTATAAAGCTTCGAACGCAGGCTGTTGACAATACGCAGCGCTAAACAAGGAGACGGAGGAGGCATGAGACGGCATGAGCTAATGCGTTTGTTATCATCTACACTTACATGCGCTATTAAAGAGATAGACGCGACCGAAATTGGCCACACCACCGAGAAGGAACACGCCGCACAGGATCAGTGAAAAGCTCTTCAATGTTTCAATGGTACCTAAACCGGCGTCTTCTTTTTGAAATATAATGTCCAGTATCTTGCCCAAGGCAAAAGGTACACTCATCGTAATGGCACTGGATACAATTAAACAAAACATGGCAGCTACAAGGAAGCGGATGACGAACAGTGACAAACAAACTTAGATAATCGGTGTCTAACCTGCCAGCACCAGTTTTTCCGAAGCGGCCAGCTTAATGAGACGCACTACATCCTGCTTTTTCAGTTTCACTTTCTTGGCGTTTTTCGCCAGAGCAGCGTTGTTGCTGCGGCAGCGGAGTAGACACAGGTGCGGTGGCCGTCGGAATGGTGATGCCAGCCATGCGCCCAAACGTTGTGCAGGAAGTGGTTTTATTGTTCTTGATTTGCTTCCGAGTAAGCCGATGTGCGTGCCGATGTTGCGTTTACTTTGCCATAAACTAGGACTCGTTGGGCGATGCAAATAATGAAGGATGCTTGGCGTCAGCTTCAGGCGCTGACTGATGCGTGCACAGCTGCTTAAGCAGTGAATTAACATTACGGAATTTAAGAAATATTTGAAGCTAAATTTTTTGAATGCGTTTGCTAATAAACAGTGGATTTTGATGAGCAAAAAAATATGAAGGAATTCGAATTGCTTTGTCTCAAACAGCTGATTGGATTGTCAAATTGCTTTAAATACTCTCTCTCAAAACTTACGCACTCACAATTGGCCCTGGCCACACATATGTTTAAGGTTTATGAGATTTCAAAGAAAAGCGATTTCACGAAATCTCCGGTTTTCGCAGTAGCACCAAACGTCGATTGCAAACATCTAGTATGGTTTTTGTCCGAACTAAATATTGTACATTTTATGAATTTTTAAATAAATAAAAAAAAAAATATATATAATATATAAAAAATTGAATTAATATGAATTGAAATAAGTAAAAATATATAAAATATTTATATTTAAACTAGAGTAACCCTGCCCGCGTTGCTGGACAATACAATAACATACGTTTACGTCTTTGTATTAAAAATTAAATTTTCTAGAAAGAATAGACATTTTCCTGAAAAAGAAGTGCAAAAATAATATACATTTTTTAAAGTGAGAACATCAAAAAGGAAAAAATTTATTGCAGAGCTTGGTGGTAAACGACATTTTTAGTATTGCCATTTTCACAAAAAATGAATAAAGACGACGGCTTCCCAACACGTGAACATGCAACATACAGTTGACCGTGTGAAAATACAGGAAGTTCTAAATTTATTCCGCAAACTTGCAACGAATGGCCTTGAGCTTTATTAAGTCATTGCAAAAGCCAAACGAACGGGAAACTGTAAGTTCTTCTCTTTGTTTTTGATTTGATTTGATCTTGATCGTGCCATTCGTTGCCTTGCTAATTCATTACTTTCTAATCGCTGTTCTGATTAGATCTATTTAAACATATTTGACTGCTGTGGCGAGTTCGTCGGCCAATTTGTGAACGTCTTCTTCGCGGCATTGTTGAATAATTTTTTTAATTGTTTTTTTATGCAAAAGATTTTAATTTTAAGTGGATGATTACAAATCAATAATTAAAAAATGTCAATGCTCACACTGTAAACTTAAATGACAATCAATAAACACACAGAAATTAAATAAGTCAAATGACGCGAGCAAGCAGAGCCTTATACCGACAAAATGTAATTCGCATAAAAAAAAAACAATTTTATATAGGGAAAACACACCATCATAAAAGTGCGCGTATAACGCATATTCGTAGAAATTTTTCGATGTTTTTTTTTTATAAACCATCAGTGAAAGTAGACCTTTCCAACGCATGTACTCGTTTGAAAATCGGTTGAGTGGTTCTCGAGTTATAAAATCACGAACATAGGGCAACTCATTTTTATATATATAGATAGCTAGTGAAATTCGAGCTGATTTAATTCACTATCGTATTTAGAAGAAAAATAAAACAGTTTTCATTTGTGTGGTTATAAGTGTTTATTTTCTTTTATTGATCACTAAATTGTTGTTTTATTGTTAAATATACGTGTTATATACTCGTTTATATAAATATATTAATAATTATTGATTACAATTAAATACTACGTTTGTAAAAATTCAACTCGCTTATACAATGAATACAAAGAATTATTATTATATTTTTATTTTATTTCGATATCATAAAAATTCACATTACATACAGAGATGTCTTACTTGACGCATTTCATGTTCAAATTTGGCGAGTTTGGAGAAAAACTGAACGATAATAAAAAAGAAAAAATAACCGCAAATTAATATTTTTTATGAAATATTTGTTAAATATTTCTATTGTTATTAAAGGTTTATGCAAATATTATTGATGCCATTTAAAGTAGTATTAAATAAAATATCAAATGTAAGAAAATCAGATGCGAAAAGTGATAATAAGCTATTTTATTACATGTGTTTTTAATTAAATTATTAAGCGTTAAAATGCCGTTTTTTGTTCTAAGGAATATACGTAAATATCATATATGTATATATGCTCAGAATTTTGGGATTAGGAAGATTATTAAATAAATATTAAAATTATTATTATATTGTATCTTTAAAAAGAAGCAGAGAAACTCAAACTCAATCCTTTTAAAACTGGATAAGGACCAAAAATATAAGTTTTCTCCAAAGTCTCTACATATAATAAATGTTACATTATAGCTTAGTTTAGTTTAGTAAATGAATTGTTAGAAAATACGATCAAAAAGATTTGAAAATGTATTAAAATATCATATTACACTGTATATACTATATGCTATGTATGTATACTATAAAATAGAATGAATTATATTCTACTGAATTAAACCGAATTGGAGTTTAATTAATCATACATTTAAAATTCTTTCACACGAATCATTTCCTAGTTAAATTAAGTGGTTTCACAGTAATTCAACAATTTAGCGCATCTGTTGGCATCTCTGACGTGCGATCATTTAATAGTTAATACTTAAATAATTATGATATATAAAATATTTATGATATATAAAATAATTATGATATATAAAACATTTATGATATATAAATATATGTATTTCGAAAAAATGTTAATGACGATTATTGCATTGAATATTATAATGAATAATAATAATTTATTGCATACGAAGAATTGTTTTACTGTTTTTCTTTAAATATTTATACTGTTAACATTCTAAATTTCATTTAGATAATGATTGCATAATTTACAAATGATATAAAATGGGGAAGAACAAGTTTAGACGATGATGATGATGAGGTTTGTATATGTTATTGAAATGGGTTAAGAAATAAGTAAGGTGACCGATATACGTATTTATTTCTTAGCAATGTTAAGGTAAGTGACAATATTTAAACAACTGAAAAACTTACAACACTTGTGAGTTAAGAGTACAACAAAAATACATTTGTTACTGTTGAATAAATGAAATAAATGTGGGCTTTTATTATGATTTTTAATTTCTGTTACGATTGATGATTGTCGATAAACGATGAATGAAAGAGAAAAAAGAGTTCCCTGCGGAAGGAGATCTTTAATAGGAAAAGAAATCTCACACTTTCACAGCTCTCAATCATTCATTGAATGTCACTTTTATGGGACATTTTTCAACATTCACATAATATATACGAGAATAAAAATTCCAAACACTTTTTACGGTATATAATGCTTGTTTTGAGTTATATACTTTTATATAAGGTTTCGTTTTTATTTAAGAAATGTAAATGTTTACGAATAATGGAAACAGAATCGTTTAACAGTCGATTAAGATTCCATAAGATTCGATATACGATGAAGAACAACTGAGATTTCTGAAATGATGTCGATTCCGTTGTTTCAAGCTGAAACCGTGTAACGAGTATTTCGCATGTTTAACCTAAAACATAACGATTACTTAGGATTTAATTAACGATTAATCACATTTCTTGTGTCGTCTAAGAATATGAGCAGAATGAATGGGTTAATTTTGTTTTTTATATGTGAATTTATTGTAGTAATGGAGAATATATAATATACGTAGTATATATATTTTAATGTTAAAATGTTAAAATAGTTGCTACGTCGAATAAAATGTACAAATCTTAAATAACAAATAATTCAAATTATTCTCCGACATTAAAAACATTCAATTTATTAGGTTTAAAAAATGTACTTTAAAATGTACATATTATAAGTTTATTTAAAGAGTTTCCCTTCCTTTTTCTTCTTCTTCTAATATTTGTGTTGTTGTTCTTTTAATACATGATTTCTTTGTTCTTATTTTGTTTATTTGAATATTCGTTAAAAATGTATACACCAATTTTTTACCTTAAAATTACATTCTTTCGCTTTAAATTTGACGTTTAGTTTAAAAAATAAATATGAATATTTTCATTAACTTAATGATTAAATACTGTTTAGTTCGGTTAAAATTCTGCATACTTAATATTGTGTTTTTGTTTTTGTTTGTTTTTTGTTCTTCAATATGACGTCATTGAGCAAGGATTGGATTACACTTAAAATTACGCCGAATTCTTGCAGCGTAAGTCATGGAAATTGTTGTTGTTTTATACGTTTCTCCGCTTAAACTAATTGTAATCCATAATATTTGAATTATGATGAAACGACAACCTGATCGTATGCGTGGAGCAATTAATTGTAGATCGGCTGCGTCGTCGTCGGCCAGGCGATCTTCGCGTCGATGCGCTTGTAGGCCAGCATGCAGTGTTTGCCCTTCGCCGCCAGCCGGATGTCCTGCGGGCACTCGGTCTCGTTCAGCGGCGTCTCCTCGCCGTCCACGAGCTTGAACAGCGCGTAGTCCTGCGGGTTGGTGATGCGCGCCTTGTGTGCGATTATTCGGCAGACCTCGCGTGTGGTCGTGTGCGGTCGCACCGGCAGCGTGCGCGTCTGCAGCGAGCCGTTGCACTCGTCCGGGATGATGACGCGCAGCACAGAGGAGCAGGCGGGCAGGGAGGAGGCGCGCCACTAAGAAAAGTTGTGAAAAAAAAACGTATACATTTATATATTAGGTTTTATATACTCAGTTTAAACTTACGTCCAGGGAGCCGGTGCCGCTCTCGTTCTCCGAGGCCATGAAGCTCTTCAGCACGTGCACCGCGCTGCAGAGCGCCGTCAAATAGTAGCCCGGCTCGCCGTTGAGCAGCGTGGGCTGCAGCAGGCCCCACATGAACTCGGCCTCGATCTCGGCGCCCACGAAGCCGCACTTGGCCACCACGTAGACGAGTATCGGCAGGAAGTCGTCGGCGCCCAGCTGCTGGCCACGCGGACAGCCCGTCGCATCGAAGATGGTCGAGATGACGCACAGAAACAAGTCGAGCTTCTCCAGTGGCAGCTCGGCCTCCTGCAGACGCAGCAGCAGGCTGGAGATGGCGTGCAACGAAGTGGACGCGGGCGGCGTCACCGAAGCGCGTATGCCGAAGTCGGCCGCGTTGCGCCCGCACGCGTACTTCACGTTCTGCGCCAGCAACTGGATGTCCTCCGAGCGCGTGTAGTAGTCCACAAACATGCCGTAGAGGTGCTCGCGCAGCGGCAGCACCACCAGCTGGTGCATCACGGTCTCCAGGATGGCGTCCAGGTTCAGGAACTCGTCGGACTTCAGACGCGAGCGCGACGCCTCGACCTCCTGCTGGAACTTGCCCTCGCCATGCTTGACCAGGTAGTTCTTCATGCCGTTCATGAACTGGCGCATGTTGCGCATGACCACTTGAGGAGCGGCCTCGCGAGACTCCTTCGTGCACGAGATGAAGTTCTCGATGTTGCGCGCGAACGTGGAGCTCTGGTCGAGCGCGAGCTGCAGCGTGTACGCGCGCACCGTGTCGCCAGGACCGCAGCCGGCGCCGTAAGGATTGATTTTGTTTCGCGGATGACCTGAAATGGCATGAAAAGAGAAGCATAAAGTGTTGAATTTCGCAAAAAAGAACAACTATGGAATGCTGATGGAGAATGCAAAAGAAACCACGAATCGAAATGAAGACTACGGAAAAAGAAGGGTTTTTATCGGGTCTCATGAGGACAAGCTATTTAGTGCTCATTGGATTCTATTTTCGTTTCATTTCGTTGAGGATATTTTAGAGTTAGAGAGAGTATTCTTTCGCCGTCGATATTTTTGAATGCCTTCCGTCTCAAGGACTTCCCTGAGTATCTCATTCACGCAACTTCTTCTGGCACTCCTCGGGTATTCTTACGTCTCAGGGGCCTCGTTCGTCTGGTATTCACTCGCTTCAGGGGCTTCCTTCGTCTTCGTCTACTGTCCACAACAACTCACCGGTGAAGAACTGCCACAGAAACCGTAGCAAATGCTTCAGGATCTGCAGGCAGCCGCGCCGCTCGCAGTAGCAGCGCTCCTCGGCGCTGTTGCCCTCCTTCAGGAACCTGCGATAGAGGCGCTCGTTGTGCGTCACGTCGAAGCCGAACACCCGCTTCTCCTCGATGTGGTTGATGTTCAGCAGGATGTTTCCATTGTCGTCAAGTCGAAAAAACTTCTTGATGTCGTAGTGATCGCAGCCGCTCCAGCGCCCCGGGTGGCAGCTGTCGCCCGACTGCTGTATGAGATCCGCAATCGAGGAGCGTGGCGTGCCGTCGCGGTTGGGACACCGGCCGATGGCGCCCATGATGGAGCCGGCCAGGGCTTCAGTCTTCAGTTGCGACCGGTCGATGGCGCAGTCCTTCAGCACGCGCTTCGAACAGGTTTGCGGTCGCGGCAGGGGCTTCGGCGCCCCGTTCACCAGCAACTCCACTTCCGCCGGCGCCTTCTTAGCTTTGTGCGTCTTGTTGATGCGCAGCCGCTTGGGCAGCGCGATGCCGTTCTGAATCGCATCGCCGAAGAGCAAATCGCAGAGGCGGCGTTTGCAAAGCAGGCGCTTTTGTTGTTGCTGCCGCTTTTGCGGTTCGCCAGCCACTTGTTGCGGCGCCGCTGTCTCAACGATAAGCACGCTGCTGCCCACACTGCCGCCGTCGCCATTCGCAGCGCGATAATCACTTTGATTCGCCGCCGCTGCTGGCTGCGTCTTGCGTTGCAGCAACTCGTCCTCGAAATCCGCGGAGAAATAATTATCGCTGTCGTGCCGCGTCGGACGCTCGATTATCTCCCACTCAGCCATGATGTTCAAGAACTGGGCTTCGGCCTTGTAGTTGCGCACATGTTCGGGGTCGTGGAAGAAGTCCTCCGGATCGACGACCTCCGTCCGGCGGTGTTCCTGCAGCGAGCCGAGCGCCTGACTTGTGTCCTTCTTGCGTTGCGTTGCCATCGCTGAGCGCTGCAGCTGCTCCTGGCGGCGACTACTTTGGCTCGCGACTCTTGTGTTGTACGACTTTCTGAACCAGCTCATGACTGATACGGTAACGATTTCTGCCAGCGACTACGAATTGACGGAAACGAAAGTTTCTCATGGGCACCAAAAGCGCATTCGCGAGTTGCGATCGCCTCGCAATGAGTTGCAGCGATGAACTGAGCACTGAGCGAGTGAGACAGAGATAGAGGGAGAGAGAGAGAGAGAGAGAGAGAGAGAGAGGGAGTAGCTGAGTAACTTAGTTGACGGAGTCACTCGTCGTCCGTTGTGTTTCACGACGCGTTCACCGATCAAAACGTTCTCAAGAGTAGTTTACACTTTGCACCAAAAGGAAATCCGAATCGCCTCTGAAGACACTGTTAATTAGTCACTCGCTGTTATCACTGTGAATGCCAGATACGTTGTGTTGCGTTTTCCGAGCCGCAAAGTGATTTTATAAGCGACGACATTTCAGAGGCAGAGAAGAACTCCGATTATGTTCTTTTCCTTTCTTTCTATCTCACTATCTAGCTCTCTCCCACTCTCTCTCTCTCTCTCTCTCTCTCTCTCTTTCTTCATTCCCTCTTTCGTTGGGATTTCCCTATAATTCTAAGCAACTTCATATGCAAACTTTTAATGGCTCTGTTGTGAGACAGGAAGGTCGATGTCGCTGCTGATAAGCGACGAGTACCTGTTGATTTATGCCGTTATTAGAAGGAAAGATACCTGGTGTAGGTACCTAGAACTTATCCACCTCTAGGCATCTCTTATCCACATCTGTTGGTACCTCGAAGGTGGTAATTTAAGAGAGGATGCAAAGATGTGAGCTGCATGCATCAAAACCAGAGCTACATGTGTTGGTCGGTGTGTCCGCTTTTGTTGTGGTACAGTTGGGCTTGAAATACGCCCCGTTGTTCTCCTCAATAAATTGGATTAAGGAGTTCAATGGCTTGAGTGTAGAGGGGGAGGTGGAGTTGCTGGGCGTTGAGTTGAAGCAGGTTTACAAGGTAATGTTAGAGCGATTGACGTTGAGGATTCGCGTTGGTGGTACTCATATTCATCATTCTATGTATTGATCGTCCAGAATGTCGTCTAACTCTTTAACAGTACTTTTACCTCTTTAACGGTATTTAGTATACAAAAAACATATTAAACTGTCCATTTATTGATAACTTTTTAAGTTTTCATAAGTTTCTTTACAAATGTCCACTCAGAATGGATATAGACCACTTGACTACGATAGATCAAACTGGAT
The DNA here is from genome assembly GCA_949629155.1 of Myopa testacea. NCBI lineage: Eukaryota > Metazoa > Arthropoda > Insecta > Diptera > Conopidae > Myopa > Myopa testacea. The sequence continues at coordinate 29,482,260 of OX451345.1, forward strand.
ATCTCAGGATTATTATAAAGGATACGCAAGGATTAAGTTCGCTGCAGTGGTTCTTCCAATTTGACACTCTACACGCCCAATCGGATCTTTTTAATGGACTACTAGGATCACACTGAAGCTGAATATAACATAAAATAGGGTTTATTTAACACCTTCGACCCAACTTTTGTGGAGCGTTCTCTCGAATGTTATTTTTGAATATTTAGGATTGAAATGGAATATATTCGGGACATTCGTGTCCCATTAGGGTAGAAGGGTGTAAAGGCCATCAGTGTACCTTCCAAAGTCTGTCAGTTTGACCATCAAGAGGTCAAAAGGTCATCAGGTATGACATTTAAGTGTTTTGGGCCAGGTCAAGTTGACGATAACGCTTTCTGGTTTTCGATTTTAATTTGTTTTAAGTACATTTCATGTAGCTTTGCACTTCTAACGTTGCGTATAGTATTTTATTCAATTTTATGTAATTCTATTGTTTTTATTACTACTCTGAAGTTTTATTTGATTTTTAAATACTCGTAACTTTATTGTTTTAATTCTTTGCGCTTAGCTTCGTAATGAAGCACTGCAGTTAATAGAACAGAAGTATTTTTATCGGTCCCGTCCAACGTCCATTTTCTGTCGTATACGTTTAACGCATTGCGTATTGCGTCTTCGATCATCAACTGAATTAAAAGGCTTAATCAGCGGCTCGTCGGTGAAACTTGAGAGCGAGACTGCAAAAAAGTACAAAAACTGGGTTAAGAGGAAGTCGCAATGTCGCGCAGCTGACTTAAAAGCATCCAGTGAAAGAGAACGAATAGCAACTAATAAATAAGTGAATGTATATATAAGTATATACGTGGTATATACATATATTAATAAATATGATCTAAATATCTCTAATAAACTGAATGTAGGTTTAGCAACTGACTTTGTTACGAAAGCACATTTTAATTTGATAGTAAAAAAATAATCTCGTGCGATTTTTGGTGTTCAGATTTACGACTGAGCGATTTATTAGCGAAATTGGAAATATATGAGTATATACGAATACGAATATCATTGAGCATTATTGCGTACTCAATACCGATTTATTGATTATTGATTTAATTACTATAAACGATTGATTTAATGAGTATAAAACTTGGAACGTGCTGTCAACGAACGTGTGACTGAAGTGTCGCCTTTGAAGACTAACTCTATGACAACTCATAAAAAGGAGTTGATTATAATAATAATACTAATAAATAATAATATTTTTAAGTCATTAATTATTAACTAAAGGCATCAGTAACAAGAATCTCCAGATCACTATTTGAAAAAAGGACTTAATACTTGAAATATTGGAATATTTAATACTGGAGACATAAACATTGATTACAACCGTGTTTCTGTCATGTTTGATGTTGTCCAGAGAACCGGGAGTGTTTTAAAGTGAGTCCTGCTCCGTATTTTTGTTTTTCACTTAAAATAAACAATCCCACGATTTGAATACTGATAAATTAGACAAACAAAACTTAAGAAAAACAAAGACGCCGGATAAGAAACCATAAATTAAGGGAAGAGTTCAAATATGACCCAAAAACAATTACATTGTATAGATTGATGTGATTTAACTCGTAGTTCAGTTGTGATTTACTAATAGTTCATATAATAAAAATGAGTGAATCTTTCAAGTACAAAATTATAAATAAAAACTTGTTTACTCAGAAAAATAAAAAAATATAAAGAAAACGTTTTAATTAAGTCAAGGTTTTGTGTATGTGTGTCAAATAGCGATTGTAAAAGTGTAAAAATGTCTCAGTAATATAAGAAGAACAAGACAAATGATAAGATATAAGTTAGGATAACAGAAATAAGATTAGTTTAAATCCAACAACGCGTAAATAAGAATAAAAATGCGAAAATTGTTTGTACATTTATATATAGTAGTGTATATAAATTAAGTATATAAATCAAGTCTCTAATGTATGTAAGTATATAGTGAATTAAAAAAATATGAGTATCAGTCCCTATAACATCTGTAAAGTGTAAAAACAAATACTAATATACGAAGAATAGGAATACAGAAGCGATAATAAATCAATAATCAATGTATGTATGTATGTAAATATTATTAATTGAATTTTATTGTGGTTGTTGTTATTGTTGTTATTACAATGTTGATTTATTTCAATACATATGCATACATACATATGTATAAACAAGATTAACTAATAGAAAAATTATTTAAACAATGAAGCAATGAAAAAAGGTCATTTAAATTAATGATAGTCGAACGCACGAGCGCGAATTTGCTAGTTGTTGTAATTGTTGTAGCAAAACGCGTGTCTGTTCTCTGTCCCTCTCTATCTCACTCTCTCTCTCTCTCTCTCTCTCTCTCTTCATCAAGGATGCATATTAATTATTAATAAATACTAAGAAAATCATGAAGATTCGTTGACGACTGATGAGTATTCGTATTCGAGTACTGAGTATTCGATTTCAAATGAGTATTCATATCGAATCATTCACTTTTAAAATTAAAATTTCAAAGAAAATCCCATACAGTGGGTTGCAATAAATGTTGGATAATGCTGAGAATTAAACATTAAATACGGCAAATTAATAAATAAAAAAACATATACAAGTATATCAAATGTAGAGGCTAAAGAATGACGTCTGTGATTAGAAGTGGTCTTGGAAATAGCAAAGGAAGTAACTTTGTATATTAATTGATGTATATACGTACATGTATAAGACTCATAAGCGACTAAATAACAGTATACGAGTAAAAAACAGCTGTACAGATAGTTTCTCTCTGTTCATTTACGATGTTTGTCATGAGGATATTTTTTTCATCATGATTCATTTATTTACATTGTAGTGATTGTTGAAAAATAAAATCGATTTTCTGTCGTAATTGATTTCAGAGCTTTTCTGATTTGACACACTTTTACTTTTACCCTGCTCTTCCCTCTCTCTCTCACTCAGTCTCTGTCTGTCTCTTTGCCTGTCTATTGTGTCGCTTTACACTCCGTTGTTCAGCTTCTTATCAGCCAGTCTGTTCTTTGAGCCAGTCTTCATTTCTAATCTTCTCTAATTATTGATTCAGCATTCAAACTAATTTCAATGTTGAATTTATTTTTCATCGCCGTTAATTATTGTAAACAACTGTCGCCGTTGTAAATCTTCTTATTGATGTGTAAACGATGATCGATTAGTCGATAGTTTCTCTAATTATTTATTTTTAATAATTTTATCAGTGAATTACATCGAACGATATACAAGTTTCTTTAACGATATACAAGCGTATATACCAAATGTACATACATACATATATACATGTATTTTATTGGACTTTCCTTTTATTGGACCTTTTAATGAATACCAAGTCACTTCTTTTATTTTCCTGCTTTCCTGCTGAAAGTACCATCATTAAATTCCATGATAAGGCTTCAGTTCGGGACTGAACCCCACCACTAAAAACTAGTTTATTTACCCTTTAAAAGATAACGAAGAAAAAGTTCTAAAAAGGTTCTAAAAGAAAGGAAAGGATGCTTCAAAAATATGTACATAAATAATAATATTGGAAAATAATTCAATCTGAAACAAAAACAAAAAAAAGAAAACGGTACAAAAGAAAGGGAAAGGACGGAAAAGGAAGGAAAGGAAATGAAAGGAAAGAAAAGGAAGGAAAGGAAAGGAAAGGAAAGGAAAGGAAAGGAAAGGAAAGGAAAGGAAAGGAAAAGGAAGGAAAGGAAAGGAAAGGAAAGGAAAAGGAAGGAAAGGAAAGAAAAGGAAAGGAAAAGGAAGGAAAGGAAAGGAAAGGAAAGGAAAGGAAAGGAAAGGAAAGGAAAAGGAAGGAAAGGAAAGGAAAGGAAAGGAAAGGAAAGGAAAGGAAAGGAAAGGAAAGGAAAGGAAAGGAAAGGAAAGGAAAGGAAAGGAAAGGAAAGGAAAGGAAAGGAAAGGAAAGGAAATGATTCCCCAGAGCATCGGTGAGTGCAACAACATTCATCACGCAGCGGCGCTGATATGATCTAAAAATAGCCACAAATATCTCGATGAAGAATTTAAAATTATACACTCCATTGAATTTGCAGCTTCCCCTGTTCACCCCTCGCCAACCCTACCAGCAACACTCTCGATAACTCTTTACAGAGTCTGTCAGTACTGATTAATTCCTGAATGGAATGAACCATCATGGGTTGTTGTAGTCGTTGTTAGTGTTGTTATTGTTGTTGGTGGTGACGATGGACTACGATCCGATCCGTTCGTTCACTATCGATAAGCTCGGTGACATCGGTAAGCGTGCGCCTGCTTTTTTCAATTTATTTATTTATTTATATTCATACATTTATTAAAGTATCTGCGCCTGAGTTCTAATCAACCTTATTTTTATCAATGTAGTTTATTGCGACGCAGAATTCCTCGAGATATTCGTATATTCCTGAGAATATTGTACTATATAATTCAGTTATTCAGAGTTATTTGGTTTCGTTGTAGTTTTCTATGCAGTTCTTTTAAAGTTCTTCGTTGTTCTTCCTCTTCGCTTGGTTTGTTTTCATTTTCATTTAATTAGCACAACGAAAGCAGAAGAAGGAAGAAAAAATTGATTGCGACTTTTGCATAACATGAAGATGATGATGATGATGATGATGATTAACTGGACTCTGGTTCTGGTTGGAACCGGAATTGGAATCAGAAATGATTGTGTTACAGCATGAGTCAGTTATTTCTTGCATTAAATTAGACGATTCGAAACAGACGCGAGACAACAACAAATTTAACGTGTCAGAGTTCGTATTCGCTTCTTTTAGCGTATATGAATTTTGTGAAAATAACCTTAAAACTTTTCATGAGTTCTTCTTCTTATTCTTGTGATGGGTTTCAATCGTAATATGATGATGTTCTACTCACATAAGATTTCCCGATCTCTGATGCTGGGATTCCTCAAAATCGTCGCGACCTTCTGCCGTCCATGTGTCTTTCTGGCCTTTAAGGTGTCTTGATTGTGTTCTTTGGTGCTTAGCTCCTCGACGATGGTGTCATCCTCCGAAACAGCCGGCCGACATTTCGACAGATGTATAGAGTCCGAGGTCAGAGTGACGTCTGCAAAATTGAGAGCAGAACAGGCAACTTAAGCAAAGTCAATTTAATGTGGTTAAAATCTTACCGTCCTGTGGCAGAAACGAGTCCCATTGCGATGGGTCCCACGGCTCGGAGAATACCGTCCCGTCGTCCGATTGCGACGAGTCGATTCCATTGAAGAACGACAGATTGCGTTCGACGTTGTCGTACGAGGACAGACGACATCCGGTTTGACTGTCGATGGATTTCTGGCTGCCGTTCTGATGAGGTTGGTGTTGCTGCTGCTGCTGCTGTTGGTGTTGTTGTTGCGGCGTGGAGCAGCGCACCAGCTCCGGCAAGTTCAAGTCCGGCAATCGTTTGGCGATGATTTGATGGATCGTAATTGGCTTTTCCTTGACCTCCTTGTGGTTCTCCGGCCCCAGCGCGCTCTCCTTCTCTTGACTAGTTTGTGTTTGCGGATTCCAGTGATCGGCCGAGTCGTAGTCGTCATCGTCATCGTCGTCTTCATCGTCGTCGATGCCACGTTGTTTGCCCATGAACTCCCAGCTGCTGTCCAGCTGCCACTGTTCGAAACGAGCTCGGCCATGTCTCGCGGGTTGCTGATGCTGGTGCTGCTGCTGCTGCTGGTGCTGCACCTGCTGTTGTTGGTTCTGCGGCTGTGCTGGTTTCTTTTTCAGCTCGTCCAGGCTGCCGGCTACTTTCTCAATTTCGCCGGGCAACATCAGCGCGCACATCGCCGTGCGCATCATGCCGCCTTTGGGGGGCTCTGAGTGCCGATGATTGGCTGGCAAAAGAGCGCCGCGATGCGAGCGGCGCAGGATGCTGGCAGTGAGGCCCGCTTGGCGAAGAGCGTCGGCTGGTTCGGCGTAGAAGGGGCTGCCCTGCTTGCTGCGTGAGATGGGCGTTTGTTCGGTAGGCGTGGTGTCACCTTCAGACATCGACTTCAGCTGGTCCTCATTTAGCGATTGACTCATCAGGCTGGGCAAGAGGAGGGCAGCGCGTGAACGCGGCTGGGCTTGTCCGGGGCTGAGTTGTATGAGTTGCGGAGTGTCGGCAGTTAGATCGGCAGTGGGCGTGGGAGCGGTGTCACTGGCATTCGGCGGACTAGCTGAGGACATGCTGGAGTTGGCGGGGGAGAGCACGTTGCAGTTGAGCGAGGTGATAGAAGCTGGCGAGTGGAGTGTGGAGAGCAGAGAGAAGAGGGGAGGAAGGAAAATTAGCCCGAATTTGCAAAGTCTACACTGATTCAAAATACTTACGCGTTTCTGCAAGCAGATCCGGTCGCTTGCCCTGCACGCCATCGAGGTTTGGCTTAAAGCTGGTCAACAGGCCTGCTCGGTCGCTGGGGTCATGCGTCCACAGATCCTCGTAGTCGCTGAACTTATCGGCCAAGTTGCTGCGGCAGTAGATCTGAGGGCTCTCCAGTATGTCGGATTCCTGGTAGTGTTTCGACTCCTTGCGGGCCTTCGACTTGCGTGACTTGTTCTTCATTACGCCGGTGGGCGTGCCGACTGAACAGGGTGAGAGGATGTGCCGCTGACTGTTATTCGAGTCCTTGCTGCTCTGCGAGTGCCAGCGGCTGCCGGAGGAGCCCTGTGAGGAGAGCGTGTCCTTGCACTCGCCCTCCGGCGACAGACGTTTAGAGAAGGTTTGGAAAGTGGCGGCGTTCGTGTTGATGGCGGAGTTCATGGCATTTGTTGAGGGTGTGGTCACCTCTACGAACTGCGGCGAGTTGCTGTTGTCCACGGAGAAGGTGACGGTGGTGGTCACAATGAAGTTGTTGCTGCCATTTAGCGGATGCAAGCCGCCCTCGGGCGTGCTCAGGGGACTACTGGGCGTCAGGGGTTTGGACCAGCGCACCGGCGGTGCTGGCGGCTTGCGCAGATCCAGATTGAGCGTGTTTGGCGGAGTGGGACGTTGAGGGCGGATGCCGTTATCAGTTGAGCTCTTGTTCGGCTTGAAAGGCATGATTTGCGAGTTCGCGTTCGACTTGAAGGTGGACAGCAGGTTGGGCGGGTTGCCGATGAACTCGCATCCCGGCGCTGAGCCGTTGAGGGCGTTGCGTTGATTGTTCAAATGGTCCACCGGCGACATGGTGAGTATAACCGAGTCCACGGACTCGGGGGGACTCATCAGCTGCATCTGCTGGCCACCACTGGTGGTGAAAGAACTCATGCTCGAAGTGGTGTCGGAAGGTGTGCCGGCTTGGCTGAACATGCCCGCTATGTTGTTGGTAGGACTGAAGAGCTTTGGGCCCGTTTGTGGCTGGGGCAACTGCTGTATTTGCTGCTGGTGCTGCTGAAACGATTGTGGCGGCCCATTCGAGCTGGTTGAGTTGCTGAAAATGGTGGTGCCGATGCCGCTGGTTTCAGTCAACGAGTTGGGCGACTTGGCGTCCAGCAGAGTAGCCTCTGTTTCCTCCTGTTTGGGGCAAGACATGGGGTAGCGCCAGAACTCCTGGCCCAGCAGGGCCAATGAAGACAGCTGCTGGCGGTTCCTGGCCTCGCGGAGAGCACGAGGCAGCACCAGTTGTACCGGCAACTCGTCGCAGCACTGCGCATAGTGTGCGATCAGGGCGGGTATCGAGTTGAACTTGAAGCGTGAGCTCTCCAAACTAATGATGCCCTCGTTCGACTGGATCAAGTAGTGCTCGATGTAGGGTCCGGTATCCGGGGGAAGACGAACGGAGACAGCCATCGTGTTGTGTTGGCTGGAACCACGCACAATAAAGTTCTGAAAAGAGAAAGAATGAGTGATAAGAAAGTCATTCATGCAAAAGAGGGAGATACTCATATAATGGACAATATACCATCCATAGAAAATCGTGGTAAGAAAGAAACATGAACTAAGAAGCGTTTAATGTGGCGTTAACAGTTTCCCAACAATGATAAATTTTATCACGATTTAAAGGCCTGTGTACAGAGTTTATGGTCTCGTTTGGTAGCGCAGAATTCACGTTGCCATGAAAGCGAGGTTAGAAAGAGAGTGAGAGGGAGGGCGTGAGAGGGACAGGAGAAAGAAAAGCAGCGCGAATTGATGCTAGAGAAACTCTTCTTAAGGAAATTGCGAGTTCTGCAGCCTCCAAACAGCGACAACGGATGTCCTGGTCCTTTCTTTCTCTCTCTCTCTCTCTCTCTCTCTCTCTCTTTCTCTTTCTGTCTCTGCCTCTCACTGCCATTCGATATTGAAGAAAATAAAGAAAGCCAAACTTTACAGACAACGACTTGGTAATAATTTTCTGTTTCTTAATATTTTGGAGGAGGTCGAAGTGGTTGTTGGCATTGTTGTTCGTATTGTTTTAAAACTTCCTGCTGTTTCTAATGTTCCTTGTTGTTGGTGTTGTTGTTGTTGTTGTTTCTTTACTAACTTGCGTGTCGTTAATCGCTTTCGCGTTTCGACAATTGGTCATCGAGACGGTCGACGGTATTCGACGCAGACACTCGGGCGGAGAAGAACGTTCATTACATGCCAAAATTACTCACTTTTCCTTTCCTGTCGCCCTTCTTTCCGCCGCTGTTTGTGCCAATTTCAATGAGCTGACGGAAATAAAAGCACGAAAGACGTAATATTTAATGCTTTGTCTAACGACATGCATAGAAAGTCACGAACCAGTAGAGTTTATATGAAGAAGTTTCAATAATGATGATGGAGATCATTGTACTCAAGACATTAGTAAATACGTGTAAATGATTTAGAGTACTATAGAGTTCAATATCATAATCAGTGAATCATGATAATAATAAGAATATTAAATGTCTTTAGCGTTGCCAAAATAAATCTCAAGAAGGAGAACAAATCTCAAACATCTCGCAAAAAAATACTCCAAAATAAGACGCTGGAAAACCAACCAACATTTTAAAGGGGCGATAAAGAGTGAAAGAGAGGAATAGATTGATTGATTCATGACATGGCATGGTTTGTGACAGTCTAAAGTCGAAACATATATCCATCTCATTGAAATACATCGAAATCTTTTAAGTTATCCTACAAAGCATCATATAAAAGTGACGTCTGACAATATAATGATCAAAATACTTCTTATCATTTGTGCTCTATATTTTTTATGTCATTCATTTAAATAAATGGTCACTAAAAATATCGTTGCCAATTTTGAGGGTCTTTCAAAATGCCTCAAAATGTTTATTTAGACCGCATGATATGTTTATTTCTTGTCATGCTCCATGTGAATGCTAAAACTATAAAAATATATTGAAATTTAAATAGAAAAGAAAAAAGCCAAAGATTATTGGGTCGGTGAAGAGGTTATGAAGGAGCAGAAGGAGGAGGAGAGGTTATTAAGGAGGGGGAGGCGAGGTTATTCTGAGTAAAATCAGAGACTGACCATAATTTTGAAGCTGGCCAGACGAAAACGCCTGCGGATATGCATGAAAGCACCAAATAAAGTGGGTTGTATTTGCATTTAAAGCGAGTGTGGAAAATCATTGTGGCTCCAAAGAAAGAAAACCAAACTACACCGAAAGAAATTCCGTTTAAGAAGATGCTAAGGAAGCTAGGAATACAAACAAATTTTTTCTATTTTTAGTTAAAAAGATTCTAAAATACATATATAAAAATAATTAACCGGTTTAGATTACTTTGAAGAATAATATACGAGTATGAAGAAAAGGATTCAGGGTAGAGTTTAAATTCAGCAAATTCTTTGTTTTTCATGAATGTGCTTGAATGAATGAATTTTCATTATTAATGAAGTATTTTTTCAGTGCAATTCTCCTAAAATTATGCATTCTGATTTTTTATTGGCTCTTCTCCTTGAAGCCATTTTAATCTCAACACACATCTGGATCCACAGCAGAAGTACGAACCACGTGCCATACATGAAATCGTTGTCCGTCCTAACGTCCTTCTCGTCGTCCTTCTCAACCTCCTTTTCTCGTCCTTCATCCTCCTTATTATCATCCTTCTTATCCTTCTTCTTGTCCTCCTTGTCGTCGCCCTTCTCGTCGATCCGAAGCATGTCCTTTGGGCCACTTGTTACCACGATGATAACCTAATAAAATCGATACTCGATACTCAGCATTCAATGGAATCAGCAAACAACTTGATTATCAGTAGTTTTGATTCCGGATCCTTTCGAATTGTTCACAAAATTCAAACTCAATTTTATAAAAAAAAATCCCATCATCAGCGAGCCGAAGTGACGTCATTTCAAAGAATGCGGGTATTTTTTACAAAAGAGCACATACAGTGATTTAATTTCGATAAAACGAAGATTGAGTAAGACTGTATGTGGGTTTATGTGAGTGTGTGTGTGTGTGTGTGTGTGAGTGTATAAGAGTGAGTGTGTATGTTTCTTTCAGTTTCCTTGAGTGTGTGTTCGTTTGTTGGATTTTATTTTGTTAGCAATGTAAAGAAAACTAAATTAAATGATGAGAACTTAAAACAAGAGCGGAAGCGGAAACGGAAATGCAATTGTGAGTCTTCAAGAAAAGCGGACCGGAAAATACGATAGCAAGAAAGAATTCTTTCATGTTTTTTTTACATAAAAAGAGAGGTGGAGAGGTGCTCGCAGACAGAGTTCACATGAGGTACTTTGAGACAGAGATGGAGCCCGAAGAGCCCACATTTTTAGGGGCCCACAAAAGACCCGCCTCTCCGAAAAGAGCTCGTAACAATAAGTATAATGATAACAAAAGAGTGCTTTTAAGCTATTTTGCAGTGACAACAACAACACCAAAACCAACAAAAACCAAGAACACGGTCTTCCTACTGATTTTAGATCTCTGCAACCAGACAGCTTGTTAATTTAAAACTTGATTAAAGTCCGTTGATTTCATGACCTGTAAGGAGCATGTGTAGAATGTACACAGATGTACATACATACTGTATATACAAGTAATATACGACTAGTATACATATAAATTAGTGAAATTATTGGCAATTTGATGCTATCATCATGTAAGCCATCGAAAGGGCGTTGCTTATCCTTGCAAGTATCCTTGTAGTGTTTCAACTGTTAACTGCGGTGTGCAGTTCTTCGATGACCAACTCATTTCACCGTCTCATCACCGCCTCATCACCGCCTCATCACCGCCACACCATCACCATCATCGAAACACTTCACAATTTATGCTGCGATACACATCAGGCTGTAATGCGCTGTGGTTTGGTTTTGCATCGTCTGCTGCTTTGGTCTGTCCTGGTCTCGTCTCGTCTGGTCTGATGTGGATTCTTCTGGTGGCAGCATGCAAATAATATTCAGTGCATTCATAGCAATTGGCAACACTGCAGTTGCTGGGCCATAAACTATGCAACACATGTACTGTTGTGTTGTTGCAACGCTGGCTGCGTATTCATGAGAAGATTTCGAGGAATTTCGTAGCAAAATTTTAGTCTTTACTGAACTCTCTCTAGAAGTTCATTTGCAACGAAGCAAATTTATGCATGGTTTTTAATTGAATGGAAGGTTCATTGACAGTACAGTGAACTTCAAAAGTTGTTCGAAATACTGAATTTCATTTAAAAATCCTTGAGGGACAAGGATGGGCAATAAATGTAGGTATTTGTTACTATTAATATAAATATTATAATGAGAATTAAACATAATGATTATTAATATAATAATATTATGTCCCAGCGTGTATATTATGTCGCATAAAGTATGTTATGACTTTTCTAACTTAAATTATGATTATGTTAATTGATCTTGTGTGCGTAATCTGGCAACGCTGTGGCAATAAATTCCACAACGAAAACGTGCATCCTCCGATGTATGTAAATGACGACAATTGGTGGATTATTCTTGTTGTTGTTGCAGCAACAATGAAAAATGCAAGTAACATGCATTGAGTACTATATTGCGCTTACACACACAAACGCACACACACACACACACACGATATGTGAGTGTGTATGCAGAGAGGGCGTTAAAGATAACGTTTAAAATAGAGCATGATTTGCAAGAGCATGAATTTATGCACCGATAATAAACGCAGACTAATTTTTTACGGTGTCCGTCTGAGGCACCTACTTTGTTGTTGTTGTTGTTTTGTTATTGTAGATGCGTCTGAATGCCTGCAGAGAATGATAACAATTATTGCTGAAATTGTTGTTCAGTTTGTCAATGATGAAGCATATGCAGCCATCGACAATTGAAGGAAGGAGAACAAGGAATGAATGACGAAGACTGAAGGACAAAGAATGAAGGATGAAGAACTAAGGATGAAGAATGAAGAACGAAGAACTAAGGACGATTCACCAAAGGACAGAGAACAGCAAACGAAGGAAACAATATTGAGATGTGAGGTTAAATATTAATAAGTGATAAAATTATTCGCATTGTTTTGTGTTTGCATTAACTGTTTATAAAGAAGAAAAAGCTATAATATTCATACTAACGATGTCAGTAGTACCTTGTCAATTATGGGCGTGGCCCACCCAATTTTGCATGGGAAATGCTACAAGAGGTACGTTAAACAGATTTCCAAACAATACACGTAGTATTAATGCTGTATTTTCATAATCAAAAACAGATGTGGTCCACCCACTTCAACATAACACAACTTCCCATAAATCCGTTATGTTTTTATGAATATGAATATTTAATGACCCTAGGGGACTGGTTCCTGGTGCCATTTTAGCATTTTCTTGTAGATTCTCAGTTGAAGTATCTTTCAACAAGGGTCAAGAGTGTGTACGGTTTTCTCAGTCTTTCTGATTTTTCTATAATATAATATTTTTAAGTACTTTGAATACAATTTTTATAGATGTATGTACAATGTACGAGTATGAGCTGAGATATATACAAATGATTCAATTCTCTGGCATGATCTCATAATCTCACTTCTGAATTTCTTTTGAAGAACGAAGAATACAATAAAAGTTTTAATCCCTTAAAACCATAAAACGTTTAGAGAAACAACTGAAGTGGCCATGTTCCATGAAAATCCAAGAAAATAAGATTGTGAAACCATGAAAATCCATTTAATACTAAAGAAGAATTGAGAGCGACTTAAGTAGATTTCTCTTTATTATTGTAAATAATTACAACAGACTTTTTATGTGCTGTAGATTTCAGTTGAATTCCATTAAAACCATAAAATAATTCCTTTGAGTTTCTTTTCAGTTAATATTATGAATTCAAAGTAAAAATTAAAAAGAAAACTTTGGGAAAAACATGGAAAATGAATGATGTTTAAGTATGGATGTACTTAAACATCATTCATTCTTTCATTTTTTCTTGTTAAAACTTCGAAGTGATAAAATCTGTGATTATTTCTTCAGTGTTTTCTGTGGAATTTTGTGTATATTCATATAAAAATTAACCACTTTTTTATTTGTATCCTCCTCATCTTGTGAGGTGTGATCATTATTTGATATCATGATGTTACATGATTTGGAAATGATTTGCGAATTTTTATTTGATTTTACTTCTAAATTCGTGATTGCTTTCAAAGCGCCATTCAAATCTTCACAACAAATTCAAAGAGTTTTTCATCTGGCTCCCGGCCAAATGTCGCTGTTCTGATGGATTTAATTTAAGCCTAGTTTGCCCGAACTGGTGACTTGTGTGCACTCATCGAGAGGACCCTGCAGCAAAATGGTGGCAACCGCAAAACTGTTTTCAAGTTCAAAATGGCGTAAAGAAACAAGCAGACGTCGATAGAAGCAACAACAAGAGTAGATGTTAGCTCTTTGTTGGAAGGAGTATTTGATGGTGGCTCTGATGGACGGACGGGGTGTATATGGTATATCGGTATCCGCTGAGGGAAAACCTGTTGTTGCTGACTTTTTTGTTGTTACAAATGTCAAAATTGGTACACATTCAAATGCGATGGATTTCTAGCTGATTGATTTGCAAACTAAATTTGAAGTTCATGCATATGAAACTACGTAACACGTAACATGTTGGTTGGTTGGTTTGTTGGTGGCTTTAGTAATAAAATTAAATGTGAGACTAAATTTAGACTTGGAGTGAAATTTAGTCTTAAAATCTTGAGGCTGAAAACTAAAAGCAAACACAGAAAGGATAAAATATACTTAAATAATAATAATATCAAAAATGCTAATAGTGATATAAAGAGATTTGTCAAAACGGTTTTCTTGCGGTTGTTGTTTCTGCATTAAATTAAATTAAATTCAATGTAACCTTCTATTTATAACCTATTTCATTGGGTTTATTTTTACTTTATTTAATTTTTCCTATTTATTATTTATTTTTGTAAAATATTGTGAATTGTTCGATATGGCAACGCTTTAAACGTTCTGTCTGGCGTAACAGTTCGCAATTTAATATTCTGCGGCTGTCATTTTTGACACAAAACAGTTTGCAATGAAATCAGTATTGAATAATATGCAAAGTGTTTTTGTATGTGAATCGTTTATGGAGTGAATGGAAGAGAGAAGGTGGAGTGAGGAGGAGGAGGTGGATGGATAGAAATGCTATATACATAAAATAGAAATTAACTTTGATTCGAAATGAAATCAACTGCGACTTTAATGCAGAACACGTCACTAAATGACGACTTTTAAATGAAATGTTTTAGAATTTCGTATACTCTGTCTCTCTCTTTCACTCATACCTCTAAATGTCAATTTTGATGACATTTTCGAGTGCTTGAAATTTAAGCGAAGGATCTCTTGAAGCAAGCAAGCAAACGAAACAGAAATAAATATATGCTTTTGCTCTTTGTGCCGTTTATGGTGAAGGATGATTATTCCTCGTTATTGCTGTTGTTGTTGTTGTAGTTAGACTCGCCGGAAGTGTGTGTAATGCATGCATAAATAGATTTCCGCTCTCTGCACTGCAGTCATTCGCACAGCAGTCAAAAATTTCATATTTGAATACAACGCCAATGGCAACAGTCACAGCAAAAACAACAGCAACAACAGCAACAACAACAACAATGAAGACAACAAGAAGAGAAGCGGCATCACATCACGATAACCATTCGTCATGACAACCATTTCATCTGAGTACCCCAACAAAAGCCAGTCATGTGTACCGAGTACCAGAGCATTCAGATGTTAAAATTATTCATTCATGCAACATTCTCGATGATGCGATGGAACACCATGGAATGGAATGGAATGGAATGGAATGAAATTGAATGGCGTTGTTTTGGGGACACTCGAAGACTAGAAAGAGAGGATAGTGAATCCGCCAGAAGGGAAGGAGGCGGTTAAATTCGAAAATATTAGATCTTTATTATGCAAATGAAAAAGTTAAATAATTCAATTAGCGTTAAAATTGTGTGGGATTTAAATGGTGGAAGTCTTTAATTAACAGAGTTTTATACCGGAATATTTCTAGAAGTGCAAATATTGTCACATTATAAACTAGACACATATAAACTATACATGAAAGAAAAGGATGCCTTCAAATATCAGATATTCAAATAAATTTGGAGGTTGTTTAATAAAATCTATGAGTTCTGAAATAAAGCACTCTTTCAAGTCTTTCAGCTACTCAATAACGCTTTTTATAGGTCTTTCTATATGCTCTTATACGTTTTAAAAGGGTCTTTCACGGGGTCCCACTTTAGAAGCTCCAAAGAAAAGCTCTGTTTGAATTCTCAAACTGACACAGTTTTCAGTAAATATTAATTTTCTTCTTCTTATTTTTATTTCGTAGAAAGGTCGTTAACATCCAACACATAACATATATTTTACACTAACAACCAACAAAGTCTAATGACCCGTTGTGCTGATTTCTATAGGAATTTTGATGACAGAAGAGTAACGCAGGAGTAGGGGAGGAAGAAGAAGAGTGGAAGAGATGAGGGAGGCGTGGGCAAGAAGGAAGGAACCACATCAAGCAGTCTAAATGGATTTTTATGCAGCTGGCTGAGCGAGTAAATAAAAGATCACATAGAAAAACCAGAAGAAAAAATGCCGCGAGGCAACTCTACTGTAACACACAGTACTTGGGTGTATCGCACCCAACCAATCAACCAACCAACTCACCCATTTACCGACGTAACTACAATCTGCCCTTCGAACTCCTTCCGCACTTCGTCCAGGATACGCTTATATTCCATTCGTACATCAATCGTATAAACCAAGTTTTTCTTTTGCTTTGACGTAAATAAACGTCAGTCGCGCTGTTGGCAATAATTTCAAATGATGACGCTGTTTACATCCGGCAACCAACCAATCAACCGAGTAACCGCGGTCCTCGCTTCCCGGCTAAACCATAGATTTAAAGGTTCTGATTTACTGGAAATAATGATATATGCGGTTTATTAAGCACTATGGTAACCCTGGTAACTCTGGTAGTTCTGGTGGTGGTCTGGCAACTCTTGTTGTTGTGTGTTTTTCTCTTAAGAATCATGAATTCGTTAGCGCTTTAACTTTGCCCAAAAAGAGCTTAACTCAAACTACTGAAAATGGTTTTGATTACAATCTTTTATGCCATGCAATTACTTTGGGGCCAAGCAAAAATCACAAACAAATATTAAGAACAAACAGAACTTTGTTTTTAGAAATTGAAAAAAAAGTCGGGATGGTCAAAGATGGTCCAATTACGGAGGATGAAATACGCTAAAAGACAGACAATGTTTTACTTTAAACCAGATTCTGTTGAAACACCCCAATGAACGCTGAATGCATTTCTTTTTTACAACCCTCTATAAACTTTGCCAGATTTCTATAAGAGGATTACCGACAGAGAGGCCGGCATCATAAGCTTGATGACCAGAGGCAAGAAACGAACGGTTTATACATACTATGTTACCACCAAACATCAGAAATGAGTGAGGAATGAAGGACAAAAGAATCAGATTGACGTCGAGGCGTTACCTGGAATGGGTCTCCATTTTAAACCCTATCCTTGAGTGAGAGAGCCCGCTTTTTAAACCCAGTCGAGGTCACTTGGTGGACTTTGAATATTTCCTAAAAGATTTTTAACTTCTCATATATTATTGTTACCTCTCTAATCCTACAAATGTTTTTAATATAATGAATAATTTCACAGCTTTTCAATAACGTAACTGAATCTATAATAAAAATGATTACCCGAGACATTTCTTGGGAAGATTTATGTGTTGATATGACAAACGTTATTGCAAAATTTTTTCCAAACGATTGAACGTCATCATTAAAAGAATAAAAGCCACACTGAAATCAAAGATCAAATATAAAAGACCCAAAAGTAGTACAGAGGGAGTTGCGACGAGCGATACACGGGGAACAAGAGACAAGGGACTACAGTCTGGACCACCCACCAACTGGTTCATCTTTCATCTCCACTCCATCCATCACCACTCCTTTCGAATAACGAATGCTTCGGTAAAGCATGATCCAGGATGTGGTCAGAAAAATATTGAAAATTGGCAAAAATGGCCAAATACGACCACAACAAATAATAACAGAAAATAAAAAAAATAAAAAACCAAATCACAAAAGGCAGCAATATGAACAAAAACCACAACAACAACAACGACAACAACACTAGCCCAGACATAGGCTCAGACAATAGCAACAGCATTTATTTATCACTCCATCAGAGTGGATGCGGAGGCGATGCGGATGCTGATGCTGATGCGGATGCGACAAGTGATAAGCTACTCAAGCTGCCAGCAACAGAAGCGCATAAATTGCGACATCTGAGAGCTGACGAGAGAAGCACAAAGACGACTGAACCGGTGTGAGCAGGAGGAGTGGTGGGCGGGGGAGGACGAAGTAAGGATGGGAGTTTAGTGAGGAAGGATGGTAAAGTGGTGGAGTGAGTAAGCGTGCTCCGGCGTCACTTTTATTCCACTGAGTACTTTTTTTTCAGGGTTTATCAGTTTATCAAAGCGCGTTGATGTCATTTTAAGCACTCGAAGGCACTCGCACTAAAAATTTTATGACACTTATTTTTGTTCTTTCTATGAAATTGAATTGTGAATTTTGATTTTAGCGTCCAACATGTCTGTCTGTCTGCCTGTCTGAGTGAGTAGATATTTCAGTCATGACGTAGAATTATAATTGAAAGCTCTCAATTATATTAATGGACTTCAAAAGCAGCTAACTTCGGTTAGCATCCTCTGGCAATTTGATGGAAGGGAATCAGGAAATATGACCACAATTTTAAATATCGTACAATAAAAAACATGTTGCCACAAACAGTTGTTGACATCATTTGACAGGCGAGTCCATCCCAAGCAATGGCATTGCCGAAGTACGTAAGTCGAGTTCAACAGCATTAGCAACCATAAAAGCTTGTCAATTAGTCACGTTTTGCGTGGGTGTCACATGATATGAGGTGAAAATAACTGTATTGACAACACGCACACACACCCAGACAATTTGATGCTTCACAAAACATGAGAAAAGAACACTTGACTGTTATAGAGCCCAGCACTGTTGTATCACCTCTGAAATAAGAGTTCCCCCCTCACCCCACCCCCCTGATTTATTTTCTTTAATGTTCGAATTTGTATGGTAATAATTTTGTTTTAATGATAATATTTATCAAAGTTTTGTTCGCATTTAGTGGCTTTTCCGGATTGTATAACAATTCAAAACTTTGAAATGTCTAAAAACGTTTTCAAATTTTGGAATTACGATTACTCGAAAGTAACTGAATCGATTTTGTTTATATTTTGAAGAGTTACTTCACATGACATTAGAAATAGTTTATAGTAATCTTATAGTAAATCTTCCTTGGAATTTTGTATACCCTTGAATCAAGGATGAAAGGGTGTATTAAGTTTGTGTTTTCGTCTGTAACGCACCGAAGGAAGCGTGGGCAGTGTATATATGAATAATCTTGATCAGCATCATCTCCAGACTCGATTTAGACCTGGCTTCCGTACTTCCGTACATATGTTCTTGTTTCCACCCTTCTTTCTCTCTCTTTCCCCCTCTCTCTTTCTCACTCAATCGTTGACATTCGAGTCTAACTGGCACTCTACGAAGATAAAATAAAATAATATTCTCAGGTGTTATGCAAATTGGAAATGTGAGCTTCATTATTTTTGGGGGCTCACACTGGCCCACACACAAGCGTCTGTCAGACTTGTCAACCGAATTACAGAAGTGGTTTCGGTGGCAACGCTTCTGTAAGTAATGCGCAACGGGACTCTTTTTCGTGAATTTTTTCATATCCCTTTTTTTACTATAGTTTGTGGCCTTTTATTTTGTCCCTCGCTTCTATCTCTTCATTTTGAATCTTAATTTGGTTCCTTAATTTTGTCCCTTCCTCCAATTTTATTTTATTGGCATCATTGGCTTTTGTGGCGAACGTGCTGCGGTTCATGCTTCTTGCAGGTTTTGTCTTAAGGTATGTTAAATAAAACAGTCCACTTGGATGATCATCTGTCGGTTTATCTGTCTGTCTGTCTGTCTGCCCGTTTATCTGTATGCTTCTGTAGTTATGCTCTTCCGTTGTTGGGATGGAGTTCACTCAGTGAGGCCGCAACAGAAACTGAATCCTTGAAATCTTCCGTGTGACCAACTCGATTTCGTTCTGTCGTCGTACTACTTCATGAAGAGAAACTTCTAACTTGCAATTGTTTTTATATTTTTATTTCATTTTTTTTTGTTAACGTTAAGAGGATTTTCTGTAGCGAGGAAAATTGAAATTCGACGAAAGCTGCTTTGAGAGCTAGAGAAAGGTTTAGTTTAGGTCAAAGTGCAGCAAGGACTTAATAATATATCGGTAAAGGAAATTAGTTGTTGTATACTATTAGGGGGTGAACTACTTATGAGTATGGGTTCTGTAAGAAGAGCGACTCAATCATCATTTAAACTCTTAATAATAAAATAATCATCTTGAAACTGAACATATTTTAAATCGTATCTCAGAACCTTAACCAGCTTAACAAGTATCTAACATTTTCTTCATATTTCTTCTTCCATTTCCTCTTATTCGACCTTATTCAAAGCTAAGGTAGCTGAATACAGAATTTAGTAGCTTCACCTGCCTGTCAAGAACAACGAAAACAACAACAACAACAACAACGAGTACTCAACAAGCCAAGTCTTAATGACTTGTTAGACAACAACTGTCACTAATTACCGTTGTGTACCGCATGTCAAATCAGTTCGACGGACATTCATACAGAGGAACTGCATTTTTTATTTTGCCACCAACCAATCGAGTTTCACCACAGTTCAGCCCTAAAAAAGTAGGAAAAACTTTTCTCTTATTTTTTCAATAATGTGAGTAATGGTGATCCATGGCTGAATGGGGCTGAATGACGCATTCAAACATGTGCTACACGGAGATTTTACCGCATCATACTCTCTATTTTATGCTGCGTTTGCACATTATTTCATTCGTCCATCCATTCAGATATCCACCCGGTTATCCATCCACCCAGCCATCCATCCATTGAGAAATTAATTGTCCTGGCAACATTGATTTTGCATCCCAGCGTTGCCAACATTGGTTGCTGAGAACAGAAGAGACGAGATGAGAAGAGTGAGAATTGGTAGAGCCTGAGGATGAGAAGGCTGGTCAGGAGGGGGTGTGGTGCTGATGTTAGGAGAAGGTTGGCTGTGTTGCCAACCAACAATGATTGATTTTTAATTATCAACATTTTGCAGTTCAATTAAATGTTTTTGTTTGTGGGGTTTCTCTGGCCTCCTCCAATGCTCCACACCAGACCATACGCCTCTCCTCTTCTCCTACCCGTGTACTTCACCTCCATGTTTTTAACGATGGCGGAAAGCATCATCGTAGAAGAATGAAATATTTCATTAATTTGTACTTTGCTGTTGTTGTTTTTCTTCTTCTTCTTGTTGTTGTTAAATACCAAACAGATTTGTTTTCCCTACTAAATCTAAAAAAATAGGGGAAAAACATCATCACAACATCACAAAACATCCATTAGTGCCGCAATCAAGCGTAAAGAATGATTGGGGCGAAAAACCCAACAAAATGGCCGCAGAGTGAGGCGAAATGAAGCATTAAAATAGCCACGACAAAAACCATTGAGCAAAAACTTTGTGGATAGAACATTAACGGGAAGCGAAGAACAGGCAACGAGTATGTATCATGAAGAGATTACAAAGGCGAATTCAACGCTGAGAAATTTTCAACATTAGCGACATCGATCAGGGACATACCGATTGGTTGGACTCGAACTACGTTTGATGCTTATAAGGTTGTTGAATTCTGTATGACTTCGTATGTGAATATGCGTAAGAAGAGTTGATTCATCGAGCACCCGTTTGCCAGATAAAGTGTGAAAGAAAGAATCCATCAATTTTTTGCGTACAGCGGGGGATGAGAAGAACGGTGCAAGAGAAGAACGATTCGTCTTCGTTTTGTTTTTTCACAATAACAAAACATGTACAGCCGTCCGTCCGCCGAATAAACAGATTTGCTTTCAATTTTACATTTTATGGCTTTTGAATGAAATTCTGCTTTTTCTAGCTTCGTTCTGCTACTGTTTCAGTGTCTAAGCTTTGTAAAGCGCTGGCACGATCTACGTTCCGAGCATAGCGTGCTGTTAAAGAATTTGTATAGGCATTGTACATATATGTTAGTCGGCATATCAATTAATTGAATACCTTATACGGGTAAGACTAAAAAGTTAATGAAGTCAAATTATGGAAATATTTCAGAGGAAGTCTATTTTTTACAATTATTACATTTATTTATTACATGTCTATTTATTTTTATTAATTAACTCGACTTAGGATGTTATGTCTTGTAGCTACAGATATATATAAAATTATGCCATTAAATTTAATTTGATTTTATGAAACCAGAACATAAAAAACAGAGTGTGTCAAAAACTATTGAACATGCTTTACTATTTGAAATTAATATCGGAAATATTAGTAAAACCTTAGTAGTTAATACATGTACTATATTGTATTATCACAAGTATTCGATATAAAATAATAATTTATTATGTATGATTTCTACCTATCTTGTTTAATTGTTTTCTTTGATGACTTATTAAAAATTACTCGTTTCATCAATTATATGGTATGCAAAAATATATATCTGTAGCTAAAAGACATAACATCCTAAGTCGAGTTAATTAATAAAAATAAATAGACATGTAATAAATAAATGTAATAATTGTAAAAAATAGACTTCCTCTGAAATATTTCCATAATTTGACTTCATTAACTTTTTAGTCTTACCCGTATAAGGTATTCAATTAATTGATATGCCGACTAACATATATGTACAATGCCTATACAAATTCTTTAACAGCACGCTATGCTCGGAACGTAGATCGTGCCAGCGCTTTACAAAGCTTAGACACTGAAACAGTAGCAGAACGAAGCTAGAAAAAGCAGAATTTCATTCAAAAGCCATAAAATGTAAAATTGAAAGCAAATCTGTTTATTCGGCGGACGGACGGCTGTACATGTTTTGTTATTGTGAAAAAACAAAACGAAGACGAATCGTTCTTCTCTTGCACCGTTCTTCTCATCAACCGCTGTCCGCAAAAAATTGATCGATTCTTTCTTTCACACTTTATCTGGCAACCGGGTGCTCGATGAATCAACTCTTCTTACGCATATTCACATACGAAGTCATACAGAATTCAACAACCTTATAAGCATCAAACATTATCAAACGTAGTTCGAGTCCAACCAATCGGTATGTCCCTGATCGATGTCGCTAATGTTGAAAATTTCTCAGCGTTGAATTCGCCTTTGTAATCTCTTCATGATACATACTCGTTGGAACAGGTTCTATCTATTGTGCGAGGGAATAAATACGATATATACTCGTTTCGAACTGATTCCGATCCGAATCTTTTAATTAAAACCCTTGCATGCGTGCCTCTTTTACTTTTAAACTTTTCCAGTGAATGCTTTCAGATTTTTTTGCTTTATTTTAAAGCTATTGTTTTGCAGTTGCAAATTTGTGCTATTGTTGTTTTTATTTTTTATTTTTCTTTTAGTTTTTACGGAGTTGAGGCGATGTTTTAAATTTGTATTTCTATATCCTTCACTTGGTTTTTAAGATGGGGCTTTTAAAAGATTCTTTGAAGATTTAAAAGTCTCTGATGCATTTTTAAAAAATTTCTGGAACTTTTTAGAAGTATAATATATTATATATATAGTATATTCGTGGGAATGAATATTTTATAGAAATTCAGAACCTAAAAGAATTCAGAACCAGTTATTCGTAACGTATGTACTTTGGTTATCTTTCTGTTTATCTGCTGGTATTATAGCACTCGCTGGCAAGGATATCAATAAATTAGGGTTGCCAGGAGTTCATGAATTCAATACTTTAATTAAATGAGATGAGTGCCGTACAAATCATGAGCTTGTAGCGTTGTAGGGAGCTTCGGCCTGGCCAAAGATAGCCCTCTTCCCGGTTTAAAGCTTTGTTTGTTCATTATTTAATTTCCGTTCGAAGCACCCGGCTGTTTTTTCTCATCGTCCTTTCAACGGCTCTTCGTTTTGCATACTTTTGCGATTCAAAAAGCGTCCACTTGGGCTGCATCGGGCTCCATTGTGATCTTCTTCTTCTCCTCCTTCTTCTGCTGCATGCGAATCCGGAGCATATTTAAGGCCAACGTATTTAGTTGCCTGTTTTGTTTCGTCGGTTTTCATTGTTTGTTGGGTTTAATTGATTGCGATTTGCGCAAATATATTTTAGCAAATTGCGTGAGTCTCTCCGGACCAGAATGTACTGGACCCGAGTGGACCGAAAGCCAACTCAACTCGATTCGTTTGTCACGCTTTTAATATTTGTCCGGATCTTTTTCATGGATGCGTTCATGCGTGCGCTCGCATGAAAAGCGTTGAATTGTGAATGCATCATAAGGATGTGTTGAGCGCTGCATGAAGTGAATGACGGACTGGTGGAAGGGTCGGTGGAGTGTGAGGAGTGGATATTTTTATTTGAGTAAGAAGAGTGCATTATTTTCATATGAAACACGGTGTTAAAGTTTAGCTTTAACTTGCTATTGTCACTATATTATTACTATTGTCTCTATATTAATGGTATTGTAATTATAATTAAATGCTATAAAACATTGAATAATAATTCGGCTTTTAAAGTTTTTCTTTCAAATGATGATTGTGGTTTTTTGAGCGTTTCATTCTTTTATTATTTTTTATTTTCACAGTATGTATCAATGTTTCCCTGAGCAAAAATGGAAAATGCTTCTTATTTTGTATTAATTAAGTTTGGGCTTTAAATACAGGAAGCTACCATAAAAAAGGTGTTGTTGATTTTTAACAGGTTTTATTAAAATTCGAACATATTGAATGCTGTTATTATTACATGTATGTATGTATATCATCCCTGTAAGCGGGCAGGGAGCCGGGGGGGGGGGATCGGGTATTTTTTTTCGGTGCTGTTTTTATCCCGTCCGTGTTGCACACACTCGATGTTTTTTAAATAAAAACCAAACGTTTTTTGTTGGTTTTCAATGATATTCAATTAAATGACAAATTGTGGAGTTTTTGTGGTTATTTTATTTTGCATTTCTGTTGATGTTGTTGTTGTTATTATTTGTGTTGTTATTGTTGTTGTTATTATTGTTGCTCTTATTATTGTTGTTGTTGTTATTATTGCTGTTGTTCTTGTTGTTGCTATTATTGATATTGTTATTGGGAGTAATTCAATCAAGTGGTTGTCCAGAGAGCGGAGTAAATAAATAAAAAAAATATAAATAATATAAAGAAAAAACTACAAACCAAAAATGGAAAAATTGCATGAAAATGAATAAAATTCAACGAAATTCAAAACAAAATTAAGAATTAATATTAAGTTTTTCTTTTAAAATTTCTCCATTTAATTTGTAACTTCATAATATTCCAAAAAACCACAGAAAAAATTACTCTGCACGCAGCAGGATCTGTACAGCATATTTTCCAAATATTCAGCTTATTTTCCTTTGTTGCTTAACGGTTTCTGGTTTAAAATGAGTCTGGCTGCTGTTGCTGACAGCCTGTCAGCAAACATTCAGCAGCGGTGCTAACAAGTATTCAGAAATGTTAATCTTTGTCAAAAATGTCCACGTCTGTAATAACAAATCTCCACCCTTCCCCCGCCACCGTCGAATATAAAATCCTTTGATGGCTTTTCATATTTGGCAATTTTCCAAAAAATGTTGCGGAGAGGAAGAAAAACCAGAAGAAGGAAAAAATACGTCCTTTTAGTAAAAAAAAAGGTTAAAATGGTGTCGATAATTTAAAGAGTATTTCAACAACAAAATATTCTCTTTAGATGTTGATGTTGGCACCCATGAAAAAAAAGGTTTCCGCCTATTCTACTGCGTTTTTCTCCTACTTTTTTCCTTGCATTTCTTACTTACCCCCTCCTCTTTGCTTTGCAGAAAATGCACTGCACCGGAACGCTGGATGCCGGGTAGAAACCATACAGGGTGCGTCAGCATCAGACGCTCAACTAAACCTAAATCACATGGTGGACATTCATCGGAGCCGCGAGAGGTTTCGCTCGACGTTTCGCCTTCGGCCAAAATGCCGCCATCCGAACTGGAGACAAGAGATGTGCGTGACTGAAACAAGAAACGAGAGAGAGAAAGAGAAAAAGAGAGACATATAGCAATCAGTACTTGTTAATTGAATTCATAGACTCACTTAAAAACTACTTAGAATCGAATTTAATTATTAACTACTTACAATAATAACTGTTAAATTTTAATACTTTACATGTTATTAAGATACTATTAAATATATGGACAGTATTTTCGTTTTCAACTGTAGAGCGAGACGAATTAAAGAATTTAATGGAAATAATAGAGTAGACTTTACCAACCGTTACGTTGAGCTGTCAAATTTATCTGTCAAAATACAGAATATTAAACACAAATATTTGTGTTTTCAATATTAGATCACCCTCCTCATCCTTTTCACCACCCTTTTATGAGTTTTTCTCCTATGACTGACACTTTGACTATGCTGTCAAAATATTCACTTTACTGTTGCCACCAACACAACACACAAAATGTTGAGAGAGAAAGTAGAAAGAGAGTAACAAAACACATGAAAGTAAAATATTCACTGCCAAACAATAAGTGGCAACATCTGCGATGACATCCGTCGCTGTGCTGTGTTAATGACACTGAATTGGAAGAAGTTTTCAATGTCTTCAGTCAAAGTGCCACCTGGTTTTCTTTCTCTCTCTCCTGAATATCGTCTATAAAAAAATGAGTTATTTCTCCAAGCTTCCTTTCATCTTTACAGGCAAGCTTAGAATTATTTTGGTTACGAAATGTAAAAGGGGAGTGAAAACAGGTAGAAGGAGAAAAATGCACTAAAGAATAAAGAAGGGATTCATTCTTGCTGCTAAGGAAGGGCTTCTTTTTTTCTATGCGTAAATGAAAATGTAAAATAATTAAGTACACGAATTTAATAAATTAAAAAGGCAACATAAAGAATTAAGTGTTTTATAATAGTAATAATTTTCTGTTATTATAGATTTCTCTTTGAAGATTTGGTTTATTAATTTTTTTTTCTTCTTTTCTTTTATCCTGTTATAAAAAAATGTTGTTTTTTCTTGTAAAATTTAGTATCTTTATATATATACTTTACTTATAGTATCTTTATATATATATTATATTTTCTGGTAAAATTGTGGTTTTATTTTGTGTTCAAAGCTAAATTTCGATAACAGAGCTTTTTAATTACTGCTTTTGTAATTTTAGATCCTTCGTATTTTTGCCTGCTTTCTGTTTCTTTTTTACTTTTCTATTAAAAAGAGCAAAACATAGAAGTAAACACAATAGTGACAACAAAAGGAATAAAAACAACAACAGCAACAACAATAATAGGAATTTTTTAATGAAAAAGTATTCATTACTGATTTCTTTGATGTCGTTTCATTGAAGCTCATCGTCAACTTCAAGAATAGAAGCCTCAACTTTATCAACATCGCTCTGTCTCTCGCTCTCTCTCTCTTTCACTTCCTATCGTATTAGTGGATGTTGGCAACGCTGTCAGCTGAGCTGCATTTTTATGACAATTGCTTGACAAAAGATTAAGACGAAGGATTTGGACGGAGGGTCCATATTTATACCCTACAGCCGAAGGTGAAATTAGGTCCTATATTATGTCTGTTCTTCGATTTGTAACTCACAGAAGGAGGCGTGGCAGGTATAGTATAGTCACATGTCTACACGTGGCTGGTGAAAGTATGAATATTATTCCGCCTATCTGCATGTCTGTCGAATAAGTAGGCGTGGTCCACCTACTCTTGAAACATATTCCAAAACCGGGATCATCGTTGAACATATTGAAGTGAGGTACAGAGACAAAATTCAATATTAATAGTGTTTCTTGTTTAAATTTCTCCACCATTTTCATGTATCATATTATTTTTCAAGTTTTTATATTGCACTTCGTTGGAGTTCTTTTAATTAAAACAATGCTATTAATTTTTTCCTCCTTTCCACTTTCCGATGCCTTCCATAAAACTTGCAATAGACCCCAAAGAGTGGTGGTGATCTTTTTTAAATGTTTCTAGTTTTATTTATAGAATTCCTTATATTTGTTCTGCTATGGATTAAATATCTATTTCTAGAATAGGATGGGTTGTTATAATAAGCAGCATCCTTGATGTTACGTGCTCGAAAATAACGTGTTTTCTCGAGTGCTTTTTTAGGGAGTGTCTTGCGTGAGCTTGCATCTGAACCACGAGTGTCTCGAATGTCTGCAATGAAGAGCAGCGCTGTTTGTGGTCTGATCCAGACTCCACACTCCTCCCCCTTCACTCTCTTCTTCCGTATCCATATCGTTTACCTTTTCGTCCTTTAGGAAGCGTCCTTTAAGAAGCACCTTTTGATGGCGCTTTCAAGGTTTTGTTTAGGTTGAAGTCTTTTTTCTCCTCAGTTTCATTTGTTGATTTTTCATCGTTCTCAAACACGCACACACACACAGGAACACACACACATACACATACATACGGGGACAGACAGCTTCATCCTGTTTTTGATTTATTTATACGTATGAATGCATGTCCTCCTGCTGTGCTTTGTTCTTCATCGCCTTTCTCATCGCCATCTTTTCTTTCTTTTTAATTTCTTCAGCTGCTTGAATTAAAAAAGGGAACTCTGCTGAAAGACTTCTTTTTTGTGTCCTGATCTGGCAACGTTTCTTAATATGTTTTCTCTGTCAATCTGATGGCAACACTGTCACAACAGCAGCCAGACAGTGAGTTGTTTATTTTTTTAAACGTTTTTATGATGAAACTTATTCGGTGAATTATTATTATTTAATCTAAGAAGAATTTCTTCTGAAGGAATTCGCTATTGTATCGATCCTCAGTTTGAAATAATGGCTTTTTTTGGTTTATTTTTATTTATTGCTCGAAAAGAAAAGAAAATGTTGCTGCCTCAGGACTCAGAGAAGAATTCACGAAAGCTTTCAATGCTGCATTCGGTTTAATTGAATCATCATCGTTTGTGAGTAACGTTGGCGAGTAATGCGACGGAGGGAAGGGAGGAGGACGGTGGAGGAGGGGGTAATCGAGGGTGAAGAAAGAAAAGCGTTTTCTTTTCAATTAAACACGCACTAAAGTGATTTAGTGACAGAGCAGAGGAATGCAAAGCAACAAAAAAAAAAAAAAGAAAGAGAGACGCAACAACAACAACAGTAAACAAAAAACCGGCGCACTTCGCAGGGTTGCGTTTCTGTGTGCTGCCAACAACGCTGTAGGCTGGCAAATTGAAGTGTTGCTTTTGTAAAAAAGGAAGGAAGGGAAAACTTCGGCTACAACAATAAGAACAACAACAAGGACATCAACACGAACAACAACGTTACAGAACACAGAGCAACTCAAGTAGCTACAAGAAGCGTCTGGCAGCCGCAGGACATCGATTCACATACTCACACACTTAAACACACACGCACATGCACGCTGATCATAGGTTGTCTGTGTGTGTTTCTGCTTCTGTCTGAAAAAAAGCAAAAAGAAACCATCTCAAATAAAACTGAAAAGCTTGCACTCAGAAAGGAAACCATAATAAAAAGCATCAAAGGAAGGAATAAAAAAGTAGTAAGAAAATAAGTATGTGGGAAAAAGGTAGAGAAAGTAAAGAGGAAGAAATTAAAAAATAAAAATCACAAAAGTATAGAATAAAAATATAAATATACTATAAACAACCAGTAAAAAAGGGCGTTAGAAGAAAAAGTAGAGAAGGAAGAGAGAAAGAAAAGGATAGAAAAATTCATATATACAAATTTTAATTTAAATTTAAACAGAATCAGAAGAACAGGCAGATAAGTCTGAAAATACGTTAAAATCTTTCTTTTCAATAAATTATACAATAAAGAATGGATTAAAAAACCCGAGAAAAGGCTAAAAATTGTATAAATAAAAAATTAAAAAAGTGCACAACGAAGAATTATGAAACTTGCAAAGACTACGAAGCGAAAAAAATTTACACGAATTTTAAACCAATAAAATGAGGAAAAAACAACTATTAAGAAGAAGATGTTTGAAGGAATACGGAGTAAATGCTGATGAAGAGGAGAAGAATAGGGAGATAAGAGTTCAGAAGTATTGTAAAAGAAAAGAAGAGAAGAGACTGAAATAAAAACTGATTGGAGATTCGAATAACGTATAATATAAAAAATTCCTCAAGAAATATTGGTGATTAAATGGAAAGAATTAATTCAAGATATCAGAGTGGTAAAGAAGGCAAAAAATACTACTCTACCATAAAGAAATCGAATAGAGTATGGAAACGTGAAGTGAATAAAAAAACCATGATTCATAGTTTACTCTCTCGAACACACAAACACACACAAGAAAAGCAACGAATACATGTTAAAAAAATAAACACGATATGAAGATAAATCAAACGACGTCAAGACAAGAGTAAGAAATAAATAAAAATCATAAAGAAATAGAAAACAGAGAAACCCAATAAATAGTTACAAAAAAAGTAGAAAAAAGAAGTGGCAAAAAAGGAGTACTAAAAATAAAAATAAGTACAAAAAAAAGTAGTCGCAAAAATGAAGTAGCAACAAATTTACAAGCATTTTTTGCCGGCCGGCGCCATTTATTGATTTTTATTACTTTTCACTTTTGTTGTTACGATTATTTATGTTGCTGTTTTATTGTTGTTGTTGTTGACGTGATGCTGCATTAAATACGTCGCATCCTTGAAACACAAAAGTTCAACGGCAGCCATTTCAGGATCATGAAAAGCAAGAGTTTTGTGCCGCGTCCGTGTGTGTGTTTATCACTTTTGTTGTTGTTTTATTCATTTCCAAAAAACCATATTTTTCTTCTCTTTTTTTTTTGGGCAACTGTTTTGAAAAGTCTTTTATTTATTGCAGTCGAATTTTAGATTTTTTTACTTTCCGTTTTTGGCATTTTCAAGAGCAACGCGTAGACAACAAAAAAAGCGCGTGTTTTTTTCCATGGTTTCCTGTCGCATCTGTATTTTTGGATGTTGTTGTTGTTGTTTTTGTTATGTTCCCTGTAGTGTCTAAAACAAACTGCAAAAGTCAACGCGCTCGCTAAACAAGGACAGGAGAGAAGAGGAGAGGAGAGGAAAGGACAGCAACAACTGTCTGTT
Source organism: Myopa testacea (assembly GCA_949629155.1). Taxonomy (NCBI): domain Eukaryota; kingdom Metazoa; phylum Arthropoda; class Insecta; order Diptera; family Conopidae; genus Myopa; species Myopa testacea. The sequence continues at coordinate 29,512,733 of OX451345.1, forward strand.
ATGAGATTCGTTGCTCACTCAGTATTGAATAACTGTTTTAGGTTTTGGAGCATCCTTTCATCCCTCACCCCACCTCCCATCTACTGTCACTGTATTATTTTTTGTTTGTGGTATTTGTTGTATGCATCTTCTTCTTCTTCATAATCCAGAAATTTGTGAACAAGTTTATGGGATTTAGTAATTATTTTATGAATGCGGCATGTGAAGCATACGTTTTTAATCCTGGAACTTTTGAAAGCGATGCTTCGAGGAATTAATAATTGCTCTTCAGGGGGGGGGGAGGGGGGCGGGGAGAAGGTAGGTGGGGAGGGCGACGAAGAGGTGGAAAACGTGGACGGGAGATTATAGAGAAGGGATTACTTTGGAATTTCTTTTTACTTTTCATAAAAGTTCTCTACATTCGGGATTCCGGCATCGTTTGCTGGCGATTAACGAAGATAGCGATATTAAAAAAAACATCTATGGTGCATAGTCCCGTTATAAAGTGCATCGCATGTAGAGGATACTTCACCCTACGTACATTCAATCATTGTTCGTTGACTTGATATTTTATCACGATTTTTATATCGTAAGTTTATAATATATATTTTGTATACATATATATTGCATTATAATATTTCTTTCTTTCTTAAAAATATCAATTTTCGATCTCTGAAGTTAAGCTTCAATTAACTTCAAAATCTGGAAATTGTAATTAATTCTAAAACAGAAACTTGAAACTTTGGAAATTTAAAACATATGGAAATGATTGCGAGATGCTTGATTAAATATTCTGGTACTGAAACCGAAGGACAAAATTACTGTATCCTGTACAGAGTCGTACAGAACGGAAGAACATTTTGCGGGGAAAGAAAAGTACTCGGTACAGTAAACAAACAAGCGAACAAGCAAACGAACAGCAAATCCAGATATCGTCATCCTGATGAACATAAACAAGCAACGACACGAACTAATAAGGATATTCAATTCCAAGGCTTTTCCGATATGCAAAAACAAAGCCAAGCGAAACAAGCACAATGTGGACATTCTTAAACAGCGAATCCTAGACGAGGACACACAATAAACAAACATACAAATAAACGAACGTACTACAACAACAAAGTGACATCAAACGGAAAACAACAACAACAGCAACAACAACTAAGATGAACCACCACATCATGAAATAGGAAACGATGAAAAGTTGTCCTGAAGTCACACCCATTAAATGCAAGGAAGGCACACAAAATCAAGTTGGTACATGTATGTACATGAAGAGGATATTCTTAAAGGACATACGTACTTCTATGCGAATATATGGAGCTATAAATAAAGGATAAGAGCTCAAAGGAGTAAAAAGTGCAGCACAGGAAATAATAGATTATGGAAAACTAGAAAATGGGCGGAGCTGAACGAAGGACTTCAACGGATGCTAAGGATGAAAGATTCTAAGATGAAAGGATGAGAAAAGATGGATAGATGAAAGGGTGACAAAAGATGTATCAATGGAATGGATGAGTAAAAGGATGGGGTCAGAACCGAGCAGAAGAAATCAAAAACAGTAAAAACCCAGACAGGAAGATGAACAAAAAATGAGACGAGGCTGGTTCGGGGACAAAACTATACGGAAGAAAGAATGCGATGTGGTCAGCAGGTGAAGAAGAAAGAAGAGAAGAAGGGCGAAAGGGATGAAGTGCGGCAAATCGTATCAACGTCGATAACCAAGTGAAAAAGTGAAGGACATCAAAAATATCAAAAGAACGTAGAGATACGGCGCTCCATCAAAACAAATACTTGTTGTGGAGAAAAGATGAAGGATGGACGTGTAGATGTAGTGAAGAAGGGGCAGATGCAAGCCGGTGACAGTCAAATGTGACAGGACGCTCTGAAATGTAACTGAACCGAAAATAAAGCACTCAAGTGAAATTGGGCTCGAAGGACCAAAAATTGCCAGAAAAAAGCACCGAAAACCGATGGTGATGATCATCATGATGATAATATCATAAATATAACGATGATGACAAGGAACTTAGTCATTAAGGAGGAGGAACATGACTTTGATTATGATGAAAACTAGGTTAAGGAAGAGGATCAGAACTAAGGTGATGATGATGGAAAAGAAAGAGGATCAGGATTAAAACAATGGCTACACTGAGGACTGGAACGAGGATGAAGATCAGGTTGAGGTTGATGTGGATGCTTAGAATGAGAGTGAGCATGATTATGAGGTGATGAAGGTGAAAAGATGAGGTTGAAGTTGAGGTTGAATCTAGACTCCAAATACTCTTACACGTTCTCTCCTTCTCTCTTCTTCTCACTCCTTCTCACTCTCTCTCCTCAGAGCCGAACAGCAAACACTTGTTTTAAGTTGAAGCGTGAAGTTTATTAAACAAAAACTTCACAAACCACTTGAACTTCAACAAGTTCAAAAGGACGATAGCAGCAGCAACTACAAACAACCCAACACCGTCAGCAGTGACAACAAAGCAATATCATCATCAACAACAACAACAACAACAAGAATAGCAGCAGGATAAAGTGTAGAAAGAGAAAACCGATGAGAATAACGCACCCAAACAAAGTGGTCTGGCAGCAACAATTTGTTGCAGGTGTCTCTGTTAAATGCGGATGTTCGAGCTTTTAACCCATCAGCTAGCAGCAACAACTGCTGCAGTCTTTTGGATTTCTGTCCCTCTCTCGCTCTCTCTCTCTCTCTCTTCAAGTCTCTCTGCATCTGTTACCACTCTCCTTCTGAGTGCCATGCTAGCATTTGTTGGGAATAAAATAAACGACTGCAACAAGATTAATAATGAGTGCCGGCGAATCTTCTTCATTCAGAACAAAAACAACAACAACAAATTCTTTACTTGTTGTTGCTAATACTTGTTAGAGTTGCAATGCCGGGATTTTGTCGCGTGGTATTAAATGGTCACTAGAGGATGACAGACGGGTCGGAAGGTGGGGAGGATGGTAGGGAAAGAAAGGGGATGCCGATCTTCACTTAAACTGAAGCTCAGCTGTAGAAAGATACAAGAATCAAACACCAGCATCTTTTAACATGTTTTGTAGCATTATTCTCTCAAAAGATTTACCTCAAAAATTGTTGTTGTTGTTCTTTTATTCATACTTGTTTTTCTATTTTTAGTTCAAGTTCAAGTTTTATTTAGCGATTTAAGTGTTGGTGGTTTCGCCTGACTTGAGTGAATTTTCAGTTCAACTTTGTTGCTATAAAATATATCGTTGCCGCATTTTAGGAGCTGCTATAAACTACAATTGCGAATTTCTGACATCACAAACAAAAATTCAGCCACCAAAATTTATTGATCGCCATTTAAAAAAACGGAAAAAGACAACAACATTGCTGTTGGAAAGCAGTAAAAGTGACTATGAGAGAGCCAGACTATATAAAAAAATCGCATTCGACCATAGAAATTCTCTCGCAACCAGCGTCCATGAAAAAAAACCACAAAAACCAACAACAGCAGCAGGCGACATTCTTGTCGAATGGTCGCAGCTGCGATGGGGCAACAACAACAACAACAACATATGAAAGTCTAAACTCTAGACAGGAACAACGACAACGAATTTGATGGTGAGGTTTGCTGGAGCATCAGCAGCACGGAGGATGAAATAAAATAAGCACTCGAAGCGCGTTTGATTGTCGGAAGAAGGATCCCAGAGCCAGGAGGGGTGGCGGTGGTGGAGGAGGATATAAAGAGGAGAGTGAGACTAAACCACTGCATCCAACAAGCAGGAAAAATCGCATTGGCAACACTGCAGACTACAAGGAAATATGAAGCACATGTTGTGTAAATTATTTAGCACGACATGCAGTCAGACGGAGAGAGCGGGAGAGACACAGGGCGTGAGCGAGAGGGAGTCACTATTCACTATTCGAGTTGAGATTTAATTAAAATCATTTGTAAAATTTTTAAAGTGATTATGTTGGATATTCAACGAGTTCGAGTGGGATAAATTCATGTACTGTATATCGCGAGTAATGTTCATGAAAATAATTACGTATACGATGATGATTACTTCAATGATAATGCCTTAGCTGTTGTTGTTGTTAGAGTTCATCATGAGTGCTGCTTTCTGATTTCCTTGAGTTTGCTTGTCACTAAAAAGCTAACAGCAGGTTGTGGATCCGAAGAAAACTTCAATCATATGGGTTTACACACGGTTGCTTTTATTTATATATTTAAAAGATGTACGATACATAAAATCTGATTATTTTCATTTACTGACTTGTTAGCAAAGTTTTCCAGGAAGGATTTTAAACTATTCTGTGTTTTTTAATCTTTCGGTCGGAGTCACCTCGGAGTTCGTCAAACTGACATCAGTTTCACTTCAGAGAACCGTTAATTACACGGGTTTTCTCCTGGCCCCTCCTCTCTCTCCCCTCCCCTCTCTCACCGTGATGCGCATACCAAGGATCAAACCCTTGGAATAAAAAATTAAAAGCGTTTTCAACCCGCACATTTTTGAACCATTTCAAACCAGTTGCTGTTATAATTAAGTTGCATCGGCCCAAAGAGAAAAAACAGTCTCCTCTCTTCAAATACACTTCTACTCGAACAGAAACCTGGCAACACTTCAATCTTCAGGACCTCACAGCAAAATAAATGAATATCTATTTATTATACGAACTCGTATCCTGCCGTATCCGTTGCCGTTGCCACTGCTTCTTCTTCTTCGAATTCTTCTTCTTTCTCTACTTTATTATCCCAGTCGAGTGGCTTGGCACAGGTTTAACTCGCTAAACCGGAACCGATGCCAGAAAAAAGTCAGCCATCCCCACTAATTGAGTTATTTGTACCTCGAGGCTGGTTTAAGGTTCACTGCGCCCAAAAATATTCCCTTCGTAAATGAAAAGTTATGATTTCGTATTCATTTTGTTCGTTCTTATTTTATAACGTACTACAATAAAACGAAAGCTATTAATTTAATTTTTTACAGAAGATGGGTTTGAATGTGGACCAGCAGGGAGGAGGGAGGACTTGCAGAATATTCAAATAAAGAATAAGAATATTTTTCAACTGCGACATTTTCAAATATTAGCGGATTATTTGCAGGAAGCTTTTTCTTCGTTTTCTTCTTTTCGGACACGCCTTTTTTTGACGGTTTACTGGGCTAGCATTGTTGTAATACAATTCAAAATTCGTATACTATAAAAGTCGCTTTTTGTGACTTTTGTTGTTACTTGAATCGCTTTAATAAACGGGTACTTTTTTGCAGGTTTTTATTTTCAAAGCCTGGCTTTTGAGAGGGGCGGGGCAAATATACATATATAGTAACTGTTGTTTTAATAACGGTTAAATTTAAAACATTTTTATATATGATTCTCTTTATCCCTTCCTCATGGTCCCCTCCCTCTCCCGTTTCTTTTTTCCTTACAATTACATAACCACAACGAATTTTTTTCGAGCGTAAAATTACGCTGATGAAAAGCAAATAAACTCAATGAGCGAACAACACAATAATAACAACAACAATACTACAAACGTATATATAATAAAAATTGCTTTAAAGAATTCTTTAAACTTGAATATAAAGAAGCCAAATCCTTTCAATGTGTGGATATAGAATCATCCAGAAATCTACATTTTCACAGAATTTACCAGATCTACGAAGCGCACCAGAAAAAGTAGTGTGGCGGTGAAAAACAACCCTGGATTGTTCGCTAAAAGAAAGAAACACAAAAGCAGTTGAGCGAGCAGATGAACAAGAAGAAGATTAATACGAAGAAGATGAAGAAGAGGATGAAGAAAAGGATGAAGACGCCGTACGAGCAGACAGATTATCTTCGAGGTACATTCGAAGCTGCACATTATAACTGTAAGTAATACAGACCCTTTAATCATTCTTTTAATATTTGCAAAGTGCCGTTGTAGTGTACAAGTTCTTGCTTGTTCTTATTTATTGTACCCCAATTAATCGAATCTATCGTTTAATGGTCTGGATCTTTCACGAAGTCGATGAATTGACGAATGCCGAGATGATTGTCGTCTCATGGAAAGAGTTAGTAAGGAAGGTGAAACGTTGGTGAGTTACTAAAGGTTAAAAATGATTACTCCAAATTATATTCACTCAATGTTTATTTTATTCAGATATTTACAGTTAAATTAGTTTGCAATACCTTAACCCATAGCAGTAGCAGTTCGAATAGCAGCAGAAGTAGTAGTAGTAGGAGCAGAAGTTTTCAAATTTTCAAATTTCAAATTCAAATTTATTTATTTCATTTTTTACAATTTACAACTTTCTTTACATTATTACTTATGATAATCATATAGTACTCCTGAATTACTCTAGTTAAATATCTATAATAATATTGATGTAGTAATATTGTATTAAGTAGCATTTAATGAGTATTTAATTATTCTCATAATCTTATTCTTATTCTCTAATCTAAGTAATAGTAGTAGGAGCAGGAGTAGTAGTGGTAGTAGTAGTAGTAGGAGCAGAAGTAGTAGTGGTAGTAGTAGTAGTAGTAGTAGTAGCACGAGTAGTAGTAGCAGTAGTAGCACGAGTAGTAGGACGAGTAGTAGCACGAGTAGTAGCACGAGTAGTAGGACGAGTAGTAGCACGAGTAGTAGTACGAGTAGTAGCAGGAGTAGTAGTGGTAGTAGTAGTAAGAGCAGGAGCAGTGATCGGCCTTCTTGGACAATATTTAACGTATCCTAAAGCGCAGAGCTTACTTCTGATCCTTCCCCTCAAAATGCCGCCGTTGCCAAAAAGTCGTCCAGATGACATCGAACACATTGAAGCGGCCACAAGCATTAAACAGATAATCTTTACAGACATCATTTCGTAGACGTAGAAGCAGTAGTTTCTTAAATTTGAGTTAAATGATGAGGTGCCGAGACCGCAAACGAGTTTGATAGCAATGTAGTGAAAATTCACCGCTTTTATAGCCAATAAAGTTCTTAGCCCTTCAGCATAGACAAACTACGAGTACAACTGAACAAACAAACGTGGCGAAAGAGTTGGTTTGCTCAAATGGGCCGAATATGGGTCATGTTTCGAATGCTGAACGTATCAATGAATGTTCCATCTGTTGCCCTTCGAATTAAGTTGAATTGCGTTGTGTGAGGTTTGGCTATCGAAGAGTGCTTCTAGAAGAAGTACAACAGACTATCGTAATCAGTTCGATGAAGCGATGAAGTTTCGTTGTAATGATCATTAACCAATCGTTGATTAGCTCAGTTTATACTCAGTTATTTGATAGATATTAAATATTAAAAGTAAAATATTCCTGAAGTAAGCTCTGTTAAAAGACTTCATTACTTTATTTATCTCTTGTCAGGCTTCCTTTTACAACTGATTTCCCTTGCCACTCCCTCTCTGCCCTTCCTCCCGCAATCCCTTCCTTCATTCGAGAACAGTTTCATCTCAAGCGAAGTGTTTGACATATCAATTTGGTCAACGATAGCTAAATATTCAAGGGGAAAATGTTGCAAATTGTGGAAGCATGTGGTCGCCGACAACAACAAAAACAACAACAACCGAGCCCTGTTTTAGAGCCATCAGTGGAGGTCTCTGCGTTCCCTGCTTTCCCATCCATGCGGAAGCACAACCGATGCACGAGTTAAGCTAAATAATTCTGTAAGCGAAGGAGTGCAACCGAACCTCAACGACTTTATTTGGAATGACAGCATATCAGAATGACGGGTGGAGGGAGAGGGTGAGGGACGGTGAATTAAAAGAAGGACTCACAACTGCACTTATTTGAAAATTAGAAGTGTTTAATATACCCCCCCAAGAGTAAAACTCAGCTTGGCGATGAGTCACGATGGGTGTGTAATTCATTGATACAGAATGGATCCGGGTCTTGTTCCTGATGTCGACCATCATGCTTTTGGTTCCACAACAAGTGCGGTTAGCATTCCTAATGATTCCAACCAGCAGCAGCTTTACTGGAAATTCCTGGTGGTTTCCAAAGAGGCAGGGAGCAGGATGGAAGGAGGAGTGAGACGAAAATCGGTGCTAAAGGGGTGAAAATGCTAATAGACATTGAAGCATGTGTGATGTAGGCGTGGCAATGAAAAGTGTTGCTAGTAAATGCAATTTCTTCGCTTGATTTCTGATACTCTGGCAACATTGTGTAGGATGATGTCTATTTTCGCTCATCTTCCACTCTACATCCCTTTCTCCAGCCCCATTCCTTTAATGAACGGTTTCTACGGGATGGATCTCAACGATTTAATAATTAAAGTTTTCGCCTAAAAGTGTGCGCAGTTTTTTGTTCAATTGTAAAACAATTGAATTAGCTTTTAATACACTTCCACAAAATATAAGAACAAAGTACCAAATGTACATAAAAGCTTGTATGAGTAGCTTTCCATTACCTCTTGCCAATTCCCCCCCCCCCTCCCCCCCTCAAAATCCATCACATGAGCCATAGCTTCACTTGAGCTCAACTCAACTCAGCACTCAGTGCTTAAAGAAAGAAAGAAAAAAACAAATAAATAAATAAACCCCGTGAATGCGTGAAAAACCCTGAGGGACGTAATTTTATGTCGAAAATTACCTCATTGAAAACCAAGCATAAAATCCATTGAAGTCGTAAGCAAAGAAACCTTACAAAATAGAAAAATCAAAAAGAAATGAAACAAACAGAAGCAAAGCAAAGAATGCGAAAATGATGGAAAATAAAAAAAAAACGTAGAAAAATACAATAAAAAATAACAATAAAAAAGTTCAGAGCGAGTGCTTTTTGTGGTGAGGCAAACAGAATTTCAGGTCGGGGTTGAGGCAACTAAGAAATAAAGTAAGCTAACCTGGTAATAACAACAAAAACAAAACAACACAACAGTGTTTCGAAAGAATTCTGGAAAATATACAGCATAGTTATAGTTATGCACGAGTATATAGCGATCATAAAACTTGGAGTCACAAAACATAGCAACTTCTTTGAGGTTGTTTAAAATACAAGTAAATTTATTGTTAAAGTTGCTTTTTGGCTCTTATTTAATTTAAAAATATTGTAGAATGAGCTCATAAACGTAGTATTAATAGAATATGCGTAGAACAAAAACTGTTAAAAAACAAAAAATACTTTTAAACCTGAAGCATTGAAAAGAGTGCAACTTTTTATTTCTGCATTGCGAATTTATGCATGCATCCTAAAAGTATGCAATGCAAATATAACGTGGAGTCGAATTCTTGTCGTCTTTTGTTTGTTTTTGTTTTAACTGTCGTCAAAGTCGTCTGAAAGCCAACAAAAACAACGCGTCTAGAGTGATGCATTTTTGTTTCATACATTTTATTTAGACTTCAGATGGTTCTGGTTTTTCGCATTCGACCGACAGCGCTGGAAAAAAAACCAACCAGCGAATCGCGTTGTTGATGTGATTGATTTATGAAACTTGAATTAGAATTCTCGATATTATTTTAAAAAATAAATTAAATAAATGTTTGGCATATAGTTTTCCTTAAAATGTTTTCTTAAATTTATAGATCGTTCGTGTTCGGTCTCCTTCATCTGCGTTCACACTACTAACAACAACAGCAATACGAAGAACACAACCAACACGAAGAACAACAACAACAACAAGTTACACATCAACCAAGTTAAAGTCTGACTGCGAGTCCTTCGAAATCCCAGTGCTTTCCGTGTGTCCTTCAAACCACTCTACAACTATTTCGATCATATTCCTTGAGGACATTCTAGAAACAGTTTATTTAAAATGTATGCAAATCGGAGTTTACTATATTTCAGGGTATGTAAACGCACACTCACGTGCGCACGTCCATATGGACGCGTGCGTTAGAAAATTTTTTAAGCGAACACGACCGTGTGCGCGTGCGCTTAAAAAATTTTCCAGCGCACGCGTCCTGTTCGCTGACTGACTCACGTGCGCTTAGCGCACAGGACGCGTGCGCCAGAAATTTTTTTAAGCGCACGCGCACACGGTCGTGTTCGCTTAAAAAATTTTCAAGCGCACGCGTCCTGTTCGTTAGGTGACTCACGTGCGCTTAGCGCACAGGACGCGTGCGCTAGAAAATTTTTTAAGCGCACGCGCACACGGTCGTGTTCGCTTAAAAAATTTTTTAGCGCACGCGTCCTGTTCGCTAATCGACTCACGTGCGCACGCGTCCTGTTCGCTAATCAACTCACGTGCGCACGCTGTTGTGTGCGCTAAAAATATTTTTTAGCGCAGGCATTCTCGGCTATAGTTTAATGAAAAATATTGGTTCACAAAAAGAAGTGAATCCATACTTTAAAACGAAAGGTTGAACTGTAACAAAAAATATATTAAAAATAATTAGATTGATTGGAACAATCTGCATATGTAACAATATACTAAAAGCAAGCGTATGTTTGTGTAAAATGAAACGCAGAACCGATTTTAATGTAATTTCAACATCATCTCGTAGACTTTAATCGCAAATAACATAGGCATTTACGACATATAAGACGACATTTATACCAAAAAGATACCGCGAAAATCATTAACCTGCTGAAATTGTCTTTTTTTAATGAGCTGAAATGTGCGGATATAAATATCTAAAAAGTAGGTATCACAAAAATTACAATGTAAATTTTTTACTTGTAATAATACAAAGGCCATACTGTGTAACCCTTTCGATTTTTTCTGAGAAACCATCTTACAATAGCTAACGTAACCACTCCTATAACAGTTCATTGTCTGGATTTTATTGCTTAATTAGGGAAAATCACAAACGCCGTATACAGTAGCCTAAGGACGAAAGACTCTTCCTAGACGAAATATTCCACTTCCTAGAAGTTTTTGTTTTTCAACAAAAAACTTTCCGGCAAGAGATCGGCAGGTAAAAATGCAAGCTGTGGAATGCATTTAATGCAGCCCTCTACCTGCTGCTGATAAAAGGTGAAGACATTGATAACACATAGTCATAAAACAAAATCAATAATATTATTTTTCTTGTTTCATTATTAAAATTTTATTTAATGCATTGTCTCCATAATCACTAATTTTGACGAGCAACTAACTCAAAAGTAAAGTTCCAATAATTGTTGTATTTTTTCAATATTTGGGTTTTTTCATTTTTACAAAAAAAGGCTTTAAAGAAAGTCTCAAAATGTATTGGCTTATTTTTTCAAACTATCTATTATTACCAAAAATCTAGCGGAGAACGCGTGCGCTACAAATATTTTTTTAAACATAAAGAAATAAAACACAAATATTTTTAGCGCACACAACAGCGTGCGCACGTGAGTCGATTAGCGAACAGGACGCGTGCGCACGTGAGTCGATTAGCGAACAGGACGCGTGCGCTAAAAAATTTTTTAAGCGAACACGACCGTGTGCGCGTGCGCTTAAAAAATTTTCTAGCGCACGCGTCCTGTGCGCTAAGCGCACGTGAGTCACCTAACGAACAGGACGCGTGCGCTAGAAATTTTTTTAAGCGCACGCGCACACGGTCGCGTTCGCTTAAAAAATTTTCAAGCGCACGCGTCCTGTGCGCTAAGCGCACGTGAGTCAGTCAGCGAACAGGACGCGTGCGCTGGAAAATATTTTTAGCGAACGCGCACACGGTCGTGTTCGCTAAAAAATGTTCTAACGCACACGTCCGCGCACGCGCACATGAGTCGACCGCGTGCGCTCGTGAGTGTGCGCTTACATACCCTGATTTTTTATTTATTTTATGAATAAAAATGCCATATATCAATTGATTTAGTCTGAAGCTTTCATATTAAGAATTTTGTACTTTGTTCAGCATTTTGGTAAATTACTCCTTAACAAACATGCTCCTTAAATGTTTGTAAATTACTTCTAAGCGATTTATTGGCGGTTTAAGTGACTGCAATTAATTAACATAAACGATAGTTATAAAATGTTCTACTTTAAATTCTTACGTGAAATATAGGAATAATAGGATTTTTACGAAACAAATCGGATTTTGTGCGAACTATTAGTACATAATATACATTGAGCTGAAATAAACCAAATTTTAGCATTGAATGATTAACAAATAATAATCAATATTAAATCAAGATCGAAATGAACATATTCGATCTGCTTAAAATATGACATCAGAAATGATTTTTCTTCCAACGAAAATTCTCGTCTAAAGTTGATTTTTCGATGATTTAATAATTTTCATACATCAATACTTACATCCTCAATTACCTCATTAATGCACACATCAAAAATGTGCGTCCTGGGTATGAATACATTTGTCTTTCTCGATGGGAAACGAAAGGTTTGTAATTGCAGACCAAAATCGCGACAGAACAGAATTTTTTCTGAAAATTGATGCACTTTATA
>OX451345.1:29525165-29558297 GCA_949629155.1 Myopa testacea
TTGATTTTCACTACTTTCAAGTGTCATTTTCAAAGAAGAGACGATTTTTCGAAAGCATACTTTTAGGCAGTTCTTTTATTTGATGGCAACAAAGTAAAGGAACCACATTATATTCATATGTATGTTCGAAATTAAGTTAAAAGATCCTTTGAAATGAAACGCAGATACAGACACATATACACAAACACACATACACTCATGCTTAATCTAAACGCGTTGTTGGTGGTATTTGCTTTTTTTTCATTACCCTCTTCTATTCTAATCAGCCAACCACATGCACTTCAATGTTCCTCACGTGACTGGTTTCAAGTGGTCGCTGCTCGCCACGCACACACTTCAAAGGATAATATTTGCATGCTCCCGGGTAATTAAGGACACTCAAATTGGCTGCTTGAAGTCACAGCTAGCACTCATTAAGAAACTTTCGTTGATTGCCACTTTTTGTTGGTGAGATTTTCTTTTCCTTTTATTTTATTCCGTGTGAAGTACTTTCGTACTCTTTTTAATATTTAACATTTTTATTGCAAATGATTTCATATTCTCTTGGATTCAGGGTTGCAAGGAGACTCTTTTGAGGTTCCTTCCTTGAGTGGGTTAAAAGGGCGAGCTTAAAGAAGTAGAAAGGTACAATAAGAAGGTCAGGCCAAAAATATCAGCCCTCTTTAAGGTTTTAAGTAGCTACGCTGCATGAAGCTAGAAACCTACTTGATACCTTGATACCATCACCACCAACAACGCCACCAGACCCACTGACAACACCACCAGACCCACTGACAACAATAACAACACCTTCAATTTATAATGTAAAGTTTACTTAATTTAGCCGGCTATTTTTGTTGTCATGTTTGAGAGCTTTTGCAATTTTTCAAAGGGTTTCCTTTTCCTACCTTGTTGAATATTGAGAACATCTCTCAACGTGCACATTTTTTACATTCACCTCTTCTACCTTTTCTACTTCCTAACAGGGTTACCACCTCTACTACTTTTTCTGTATTTGGTTGTTGTTTGTGCCCTTATTTTCTCCCCACGAAGCATGGGTTGTGTAAAAGACGTTGTTGTTGCTGTTTTCTAGATTAACTTTTTGTGTTTTAATGATTATTTGTTTGTTCATATTGTTGTTGTTGTCGTTGTTGTTGTTGTAGAAAATTAAGTAGGCCAACAAGTTGCTTAATTAAAACTAATGATGTTGTGGCTATTATTGTGTCTTTATCTTTATTGATGGAAGTACATATACAGTAGATATACTTATGGATGTGGCAAAGCCCGCTGGAGTTGTTCCACTTCCGGAGGAAATCATAATTAAACATGATGAGCAACCTTTTAAAATAGGTTTTTCGCTATAAAAGTCTTCATTAAAGAGCTCTACAAATAAATGAAACCTCAACTTACATCTTAATCTTGTTTAATGTAACTTTTATGGTGCTATTTGTTGCTTTTTTAATCTGTTTAACCATTAAACACTTCTTCGAAAAGGTGGATCCACTCTACTGAGGATTAGTCAAGCTTCTTCAGGGCTGTCTTATTGTTGAACCCTTGACTTCTGTTTAATAGTACTTAAATTCTTCACTTAATCAATCTTCAGCTTTAATTCTTGTCTTCTTCGCCTTCTTCTCATTTGAACTCAAGGTTGAAGCAAAGCAACGAGCAGTTGTGACATTTGACATTTCTGACACTTGCTGCTATGCGACATTCTGTGCCTTTTGGCACCTTCTTTTTTTCCTCCTTCAGCTTCTTCCTGTTCGTCTTCCGTTTCTTTTTTGCGACATGTTGCGTTGATAAATGATTAGCTTCACGCTTCATTTTCACTTTATTTTTGTACCATTTTTTATTTTGACGTGTTGTTTTTTAATCTCTTCGCTTGCAAACTGCGAGCACTTTTTTCTTTACGGTACTTAATTTGCTGCATTGAAGTGCGGGTTGCCATTGCAATCATTTTTCATTTTTCATATGTAGCTTTTTATCTTTCTTTTGGCTCCGAACACATCACTTCACATCATTTCGACATTTGCGAAAAGTGACACTTTGTTGGCGTTCATTTTTTTGGGTTGTCTTCTTTTCCATTCTTTCGTTTTGTACGAGCAGCAATAAAAACGTTTGTAGGGGTTTTTTTTGTCTATACGAATATTAAGAAATTTCGGATATTTAAAAGTGTTTACCAACATTTTTGTTCGGAGGTTTCTGTTTGTCCCTCTCTTTTGTAGAGTGACACGATCAGAAACGATTGATGTAGAAAATAGGGCAGAGCTTGTAAGTTGTTTCAACAGAGGCCATATGTTGTTTCTTGTTCTTCTTCTGCTTTTTCCCCTTCTCCTCCTTCTCCAATCTTTCTTTATATATGGCTTTTTTTAGATAAGTAACTCGTTACGCTTCGTTTGCTTCATAAAATCCGATTAAATTTATGTTCACTTCATAGTGAAAAAGTCACTTACAGTTGCTTGGTTTCTTTTTTTTAAATTTTTTGTCATTGAGTGGGTAGGAAAAAATTGAGTGCTTCGGCTTTTTGTGCATGACTTTAAACTCTGACTCTATTAAATCGCGAACTTTTAAAAAGAAATCCTTCATCGATCGACTGATTCTATGACAGAATGCAAATTAGTTTGTCTGGCAACCGAGGACAACAAAAGGAATCTCCATTCCTTAAAAAAGCATCTGAAACCATAACGTAAAATAATGCATATAATAATGCACTCACAGATAAAAGTTCAAAGCCAAAGTATCAAAGTAGATACTTCATGAAAGTCAAGAAAGTTCAGTGAATAATAATAAAAATAAAAAAGGGGAAAATGGAGAAAGACACTGAATAAAAATATATCCATAAAAAGATTTCCATAATATATAAAGAGAAATGATAAAAACGTAAAACTTGAAAAGTTTACTCAAAAATTCGTAAAGTTTGCAAATCTATCGTGAAACTTTGAAGTTCGACAAAAATGCATCACGGAAATAAAAAAAATGGAAGGAAAAAATGCAAGCATAATAAAAACTTTGACAAAAGAGAGAAATAAAAAGTTCAAAGGTTAAAAGTTAGAAGTTGTAATTGCACGAGTTCGGTGAATGTGGAGTGAAGGGGGAAACGAGCAGGAGATGGAATGGGAAAGGAAGAGTAAAGGTAAAATAAGTGTAGTTGAGACACAGGCAGAGAGAAAGAGGGCGATAGAGAGGCAGACAGACAGACAGAGAGATACGGACATTGTGTAACAGAGAGATACAGATAGAGAGAGTTGGGGATAGTAATATAGAGAGAATGAATGAGAGGCAGTGAGATAGAGAGATAGAGTGAGAGGCAGTGAGATAGAGAGATAGAGTGACAGAGGGAGAGATGAATTGAGGAGTGGATAATGGATAAAAAGAATGACCCTGGTGAGGAAGGTAAATAAAACAGGAGTTACTCAAGGTTAAGCAAGGTTAAAGAAGTACTTCTGAAAAAGTGTAAATCAGTTAGAAAAACTATAAACATTCAACCTCTTTTATTTTATTAACGTAAAGTGAATATAAACAAATTTATGTTATTTCAACAGCGTTAATTTTAATTGTAATTTATTGCTTTTTTAGGGCTCTTCGAAGTGTCACATTTTACACTATCCCATAAACTGAGTCATCTATTTTTAAGTACCGTCGAATCGTTCTTACAAAATTAAAAATAAAATAGAGCGAAAAATGTTATGATCGCGATGAACACATGACAAGGAAGAAATGAAAAAGAAAGAGAGTGAGTGAGAGAAAGGGAAATAAAGAAGGAGAGATAAAGAGATAAATATGAATAATTAATGAGAACAATTTTGGGTAATTTTTCAGAGTAAAATTTATGACACCGACATTAGGTGGGCGTGAAATAATGTCTCTAAATATTGTAGATAAACACGGAGAAATGGAAATAAAAACCTGGAAATGAAAGTGAGTGAAATACTTTTGGAAAATAAAATAATCATGCAATTAAACTAAGAAACTGATTTAAAGTTATATTAAATAAAAATAATTTTTGTGTTATAGGTATATAATGATTTATAGACACGTGTATGTATACATATAATAAATAAATGAAATAAAATACAGTGTAAAAGTGCGACATCATCGCTTAAATTGGAAGTAATGAAATGAGTACCCAAGGAGTCAGTGTACTCGAAAAGAGTGGTTGCAACAACAAATTTAATGAACTTTGAAACAAACGAAATGCAATTAATGACGAACTGCATTCACTGGCTGAAGCTCCTGAAAGCAGACTGCGGACTACAAAAGCTCTCGCCAGGCACAGCGAAGCAGCATCGATCGAGAGCTGCAATCAAAAGTTTGTAGCTAATCGAATTTAATTATTAATTGAGTGCTTGCCATCGAACGAAGCGAGTGGGAGGGACGAAGAGGGGCGGGGAGGGGAGAAACGCTGTATCGTGGTGGTGCTGGTGACTTATTTACGGTTATTTAACGAGGTTACTTAAGAGAACTTTTAATGCATTTTATGTAAATCTACGCAATCTTGAAAGGTGGATAAGAAAAGCAAAAATTCAAATTAAATTTAATTTAATTCCTTCAGTTTTCGTACAAAAGTTGAGGGGTCTTCCAAGATTGTGTTTGTGGAAACTCGTTGTTAATTTTTTTGCTTTTTTACTACTTACATCAAGTGGGCGATCGCCTTCCCCCGCCCCCTTGATACACCACAGCATCTCTGCTCTTTCCCCCCCTTGATTAGTATGGTTAGTTTTATTGTATGCCATATTTTTTTGGCGTTATTTATACACACTTGTAACTTGATTTGCGTGGCATGCAACAAGCAAGAAAATTGCTCTGTGACACGCCTTTTTTCTCCTCTCCTTCTCTTAAGCAATTTATTTACGGATGTTTCTTTTGCTTCTTTTTTTCTTCTTCTTCTTTTTTTGATGTGCTCCATATGGCGTTAATTGTTGGTCATAAATTAAGCGAAGTTCATAGAATCTACAGAAAATCTACTAAATACCCGTTATAAATATTATTTAATTTACAGTTATAATCGTATTTTATCTCAGATTGTTTTTAAAACTTTTTTATGATCTTTTTACTTTCCAATCAATGAAAGAAAGATTTGACTTTCTTATTTAATCATTTATCATTTCGGGTTTAACTTTAGCAGGCTTTTGATTTGGTTTCGAGATATTTTTTCCTAAATTCTTTATTCTTCTTATTTAAGACGTTGATTCGCTTAAAGCGATTATAAAACCTAAAAGAATTCCTTCTTTCCCGTTCTTGTTCTTCGTCTGAAGAAATATCTGAATTGCATTTGAGAAAATATGCTCTATAAACTAATTTTTACCTCTTGAGCCTAAACATCAACCCACAAACACAGATTATATAAAGCAAACAAAAGGTCATAATATACGTCTGTATGATTGCATGAGTGTGAGTGCACACACACTATGAATCATGATGGTTCATTCGCTTTCAAAAGAAACAACTTCACAGCGGCGTTTCACCCACGCGTTTATAAAATTGGCTCAATTTGTGTAGCTTTCAGCTCTTTACTGCGATTATCAAAAGTTTTCAGAGTCGGAGGCGGAGGGTTAATAAATTATATTGTCTGCTCGTGCCGTTGCTTAAAGAAAGTTGGTGGTGGCCAAAAGAGGTTAACAAAAGAGGTGGTGCACAAGTGGGTGGGTTAAATTAGATTTCCACGCTGCCCGGGTTTTTATAAGCACTTCCCTCCCCTCCCCTTAAAAACTTACCTCTTGTTGGGTTTAAATTGAGCCACTTCAGCGTATCGCCTGCCCATCGGCACCTCGTTCGGACTCAGCAAAGCATCGCAGTGAGGCAAGCTTCGCGGCTCAGCATCGAACTCTTCCTCGTTCCTCCCCCCACAATCCGCGCTATTAACCACTCCTCGTCTTAAGCATTCTCTTCTCCTCTCATCGTCAGCCTCCTCCCCTTCCACCTCCTCAGCCTCTTCGCAATCATCGCCGTCCAGACTGCTGTTTTGTCCACTCTTCACCAGCAACGCATCGTTAACGAAGTTTTGCAGCTTCTCGCGCAACGAGTAATCGTCGATGCATGACGAGGAATTCGAGATGCAGTGCTTTCGATCATCGCCGTCGGTGTCGAGCTCATCCAAGATGTTGCCATTCTCCAGATCGTGGTAGTCCTCGCCGATGGCGACATCATCGCCGGAGCTGCTCGTCGTCGCAGTGCTGCAGCGACTCGAACGCAACGAGACGCAGCTATCGACGCTGGCCAACGAATGGCGAGTGCTTTTGTTATCATTATCATTATCGTTATCAGTATCGATGGTGTTGGTGTTGGTGATCGATTTTCGGAGGTCGTCCTCTTCGTCGGTGCCCGAAGAAGACGCAGCAGAAGGAGACGACGAGTTGCTGCAGGTGCTCGAGCGACAGTTGGTCGCTTTGAGTTGCTGACGCTGCTGCTGATGCTTCGATAAAATCATGCTTTGTGATTTATCGATGATGGTGTTGTTGCTGTGACGCTTGATTTGGTTGTCGTTCGCTTCTCTGGCTGGCGGTTGTTGTTGTTGCTGCTGCTGGTTGATAGATGATCGCTGTTGTTGGTGGTTTGATTGTTGTTGTGGTACAAAAATCAACGATGTACGCTTCCTTACAGATTCATCCTTAGTATCGATGTTATTTTTTAGGGTTTTATCGGATTTCGCAAAAACGATTACTTCGACTTTGGATTTGTCAAAATTGTTGTTGTTGTTATTGTTGCTGGTGGTGTTGGTAGTGGTGATGATTGTATTGCCAGCAGCTTGCGTTGTCATGTTGTTGTGGTTGCTCCAAGTTTACTTGGACGCTTTTTAATTTCACACTTTTTTCAATATTTCACTTTTTTAGGTAAGTTCTGCATTTTAAATGTCAAACATTTTCGATTGAAATTTTATCGGTATTTTAAAATATCGAGAATTTGATTCAGAGTAGCAGAAAAACTGTGTGGAATATTTTAAAAAATAAAATAAAAGTTGGTTCGGTTTTTATTGTGAAGCAGGACATATTTTTTATTTTTTTTTTTCACTTTTCTTACTGAGCATTAATTGATCATATCTAAAATATTATTATGTTATATTATATAATATTATGATCTCTTATATAGATATTTTTTTCTATCGAAAACTTTATTTTCTCTTCCGTTTTAAATTGAAACTGGTATTTTCTCAATTGAAAGATACAAAAATGCCACTTTGAAGTCCTTTACTAAAACTTCACTCAGTTCCTCTGTTTTCTTTAAAGCATATTTTTCCCCCTTGTTTCCCCAACAGCAAAAAGCCAAAACAATAATAAAATAAACTAATATATCAAATATCAATTTAATTCTCCGCATCAACACAACATCAGTATATCTTTTTTATGAAGTTGTGCTCTTAAAATTATAATCAGCTTAAGAAAGTGTATCTACTATCATCATATGTGTATAAAAATGTAACATACTCGCATATAAAACGTTATCGCCGTGACACACTGACAGCTGTCAGTACTCGTATATATATTTTTGCATTTTTATTGTGCTCGACACCCTTGACGATAATAAAAGCTTTTTACGAGACTGGATTGCATTTCAAACAACAAACATGGAATCATGCTTAGAGTGTATTTCTTTTATGACGTCATTATTAGCTCAAATGTCAAAATTTCTATTTATATAACCTCATATTTTTGTGTTGGTATTTATGACACCTTCACGATTTCTTTCTTTTCTGTGGTTTTCGTTGATCCCCGACTTCAGTTCCCAACGCAACTCAATTAATTTCAACATTATGCTAATCAATTCTCTTTGATTCTAATTTGTTTCAATGAAAGTTTATTGATTCCACTGTAGTTTGAAACCCACAAAGCGGATTTATCGTCAGTCTGTCTGTTCGTTTGTCTGTTCATCTGTCTGTTCATCTGTCTGTCTTTCGTTTGGATGTCTCCAATCACGATTAAGCAGAAACGAATGGAGTTATCTGAATAAAATCAGGCACACGGTTGTATTTCGTTACATTGCGCTTTTTTGGGATTTTAAATGGAGGAAATCGGGTAGCAGACACGCCCCGCTTTTGACATAATAGCCGAAGTAACCTTTTTTCTAAACCATAAAATAAAGAAAGCTACTAGAAATGGCAGGAAATGATTTAAGACTCTTAATTAAAGGATCTTTCGGCAGAGATTTCAATAAATTTCTATATTTAGATAATTTACTACATTTTTCTAGAAGTTTTTATAATGAGAATTTCTTGTAGCACCCGATATCAGCACTAAAATTCTTTGAATCTAGTTTAGTGGTCTCTAATAATGTGTTGGTTCATTGCTGTTATTTTCAATGTCACAAGGATATTCAATACCATTCAAAAGATTAAATAAATATTAACACGACGATGGGAAGGAGGGCGAGGAGGGTGACGAGGGGCCGAGTACAATGACAAACAACCAGCAAGGAGAAGAAGAAGGAAATTAGCAACAACAAACAAGGCAAATTTAATCCCAGGACGGCGACAAAACATTGCCGTCGATTTGTAGATAAACATGGATGCAGATAGGTTAGGATAGGAAAATTTACGTAACTGATATGTACTGTGTATGTATATGTACTCTATCAACATAGATATAAAGCATGACCACGTGTGTTTGAGTGTTCAGTTGTATTTTATGACGTGTGCAGTCGAGCGACGTAAAGTAACAAAAGTAGCCCTTAAGTCCCTCTACCCGTCGCGACGTTGGTTTGTCAGTAGATTTGAAGGCATCAGACAGACAAATACACTCATAAATTAACCAAGAATCTATTAAAACCAAAGTCTATGTGTATCCGATGTACTGAGGGCACTGAGTTGATGTCGTTATTAATAAATTAATAGAATATGCATGATATTAATTATAGGAAAGCTATAGATCAGTGGACGACTCAACAGAAAGTCGAAAGATAGAGGCTCCGTAGATAGACAGTCGATAGTTAAAGACACTATAGATAGATACTCTATAAATAGATACTCTATATTATATAAATACAGATACTTGAGAGTTCGATTTTGTTAAAAGTTTGAAACTTAAGTTAGTCCTTCTGCATCCATTCAGCATCCATTCAGCACTCATTCAGCACTCATTCAGCACTCATTCAGCAAAGAGACATTTAATGAGAGAAAATTTAAAGGTGAGAACAACCTGAATAGTGAACACTTTTTTCGTTTCCTATTAACCCAAACATAAAAGGATAAAAGGTCGTCTCGTATGAATAACAACAACAACCCATAGCAACAAAAGGCCCTCAAAAGGACGCTGCAGGAAGTGAGGAAAAAAATTGGTTAGAATTTAGTGAAGAGGTGATTTTTTTATGTTTTTGGTTTCATTGTTTGACCAGCGAAAAAAGAATTCACGAAAGAAAAAAAATTCAAGAGAACTCAATGAGCCGATGCTGTTATTGTTGTTGTATGTTATCATTGTTAATGTTGTTGTTGTTGTTTCCGCTGCTAATTTTGGTGCCTTGTTGTTAAACGGTCACCACGCATCATCGCCGTATCCGTCGTCCTCATAATTTTGTGACATTTCAGTCATTTGATACAATTTTTGACAAATTCCCTTCTTTTAGTGCCTTTCCTGGCCCTCCCCCCCCCCCCTCAACCTGTTCTTCTTCCGTTTATTTATGGATTTTTCACTTCGAACACGTGGCGTTAAAATGTTTATTCTTCTTTATGTTTTTTTCTACTTTTTTCCCCCCGTAAAAGGACTTTGTTCTTCACTTCCTTGTTGCAATTTTATGGTGTTTGATTTTTACGGGCTCTTTTTTTATGTGACCCTTTGATTAACTGGTAATCGGTTTTATATTACCGAAGACTCTGAATTTAATTCAATCTTTTAACGTTACTTGCAATTTTATGATGTGACTTTTTTATTTACTCATTTTTTCTTTCCTTTACTTTGATTCAATTGAAATTGAATGATAAAAGCGAAAAGTGTGACAAGCTTTCGTTTTTTTTATTTATTTTCTTTTCGATTCTTTATATTGTTCTATGTTATTGATTTTTTATTATTACGGATTTTTTTATGCTTACATTTTTACAAGAGTGGTTGGCTTTTTTTATACGAATATCCTAACGCAGGGGTTGAAGTGCGGTTGACCCGATTCGCAGTTCTTATGTTCTTTTATACATAGTTTTTTGTGTTTATTTTTACCCTTTAAAGTACCCTGTGATGCGTGAAATGGTGACATGACTCAATATCTAGACGATGTTCAGAATTCATTCAAATTTGTAGTTGTTCAAAATAGAATATGTACTCAGACATTTCTTAAGAAAACAACTCTTTTTTTAAAGCTACTCTAAATAATTGAGTATAATAGCTCAAACTTATAACCGATATCTCTCATCTGTCCTCTCATTTTATCCCGTATCATATCAACTCGTCTCCAATCTCATCTTATTTCATTTCTCATCTCTCATATTTCGGATCATCAATAATCTCTTTCCTTCTATTCTCATCTCTTTCCTTCTATTCTCATCTCTTTCCTTCTACTCTCATCCCGTTTATTCTTAATTTCGCATTTATTGGTATTTATCAAGTGATGTTTCACTATTTTTCAGGCAATCTCTCAATTTTGATCACACCTTTATAATCTCTTTCAAAACGAAGGTTGATTTTAATTCAATACGAGTTATCAATACGCCATTTTGTAGTAATTTTAAAGAAGTACCTAAATATCGTATCTTAAGATTCAGATTAAACTATCCATATTAAGCAATTGGATTTCATTGAGAACAATGAATGATGATAAGAACTCGTTCGTTACTTTTAATAACTGAGAAATTAATAAAATAATATGCTCAGTCGTTTATAAATTCAGCCAGGTGTTAAGAATCTCAACTTTTTATGAATAATGATATATACAAAAAGGAAAAACGACGAAAAAACTACGACTTCATATCGAATGACCTTAATTTGTCTTTGTGTCGTCTGAGTATCGAGGGTGGTGCATACGATAACCGAGGGTGATGCATCACGCCCATCAACCCCTTTAACAAGTAATCCGATCAACAACAACAAAATCGGCCCAGCAAAAGCGGATTTTCCTTCGCTTTCTTGACTGCAGCTTGAAATCGACAGTAAATAAACGGGGGCCAATATAATATAAAAGAGGGATGAGTTCAAAATTCCATAAAAATTAAGTAGATCGAGAAGTAGTACAAAACAAGTAAGTACGGGCTGAATGAATACTAAGTTAATGCTGAATGAGTGCTGAACGGATGCTGAATGAGTACTGAATGAGCGCTGAATGAGTACTGAATGACTGCTGAATGAGTGCTAAATGGATGCTGAATGAGTACTGAATGAGTGCTAAATGAGTACTGAATGAGTACTGAATGAGTATTGAATGGATGCTGAATGAGTGCTGAATGAGTACTGAATGAGTATTGAATGGATGCTGAATGAGTACTGAATGAGTATTGAATGAGTGCTAAATGGATCTGAATGATTGTGCTAAATGGATCTGAATGATTGTCGAATGGATGCAGAATGACTAAAGAATGTGTATTCTATTTAAAATAAAAACTAATTGATTTTCAGCTTCGTTCACTCTTCCTTCCCCCCTTTGAAACAATTTAGTAAAATTCTTTTGCTTTTATTTATAATTGAATTTGACTTCAAAGCGGAACAAAGAGACTGAAAGACAGACAATAGATTGAAAAATTTGCCATTCGATACTAGGCAATGCATTTCAATTCCATATAAAAGTACATATCGTATGTATGTATATATAAAGCACCCTTTTAGGAAGACAGTTGAGGGGGAGACGGAGAGGGAGGGGGAGCGAAAGGTCTGGTATCAAAGCGTCACGTGGCAAAGTAATAATTTTATCTTAAATTAGAAAATTGAAAAGATTGAATAACTCGTAGATAAGAGTCAATGAAAAATTACATTCGGTGTTAAAAATACAAAAGACCTCATTTCTATGAAATGCAGCAGTATCACTGCTATGATGTTGTTGTTGTTGTTGTATCACTGTTACTGATTTCAGTTGACAAATTTGTAAACCAGTCAAAATGGGGTTGATTATTTTTATCGAGTACCACGTCAAATATGCGGTGTGTTGTTGTCACTGTAACAACAAGAAGTGAGTGAGAAAAGGAGAAAGGAGAGGGGAGAGATGAAGAGGTGAAGCAGAAGGATTGTGAAAAGTGGTCGTTGGTGGGTGGTTGGCTGGTTGTTGTTCCCCTCTCCTGCTTTGACAAGGTAAATAAATTTAAATGTGTCACAATAAAGCACATTCAAGTCGGTGTGTCGGTGAGCCAGTGAGTCGGTGAATCGATGGAGGTGAGTTGAGTCGAGTCGAGTCAAGTAGAATCGAGTGTAGTCTGGCTCTGGCTCAGTATCTCATCCTTTGAGATTCTTCCTGTGCATCTTCTGTGCTTGTAAATCATAAATTATTTTGCGTGCTTCGGTTGGCGCACCGAGATTTGAATACATGTTGTCTCAAGCGTGTTTGTTTGGCTCTTGGTTTCGGTGGGTGGTGTTGGTGGGTGGCAAAAAGTAGAGAGCAGCAGCTACGGAGATGCTTAATTAAAGCTTTGAAAGATTTCAGAGATAAGATATTAATTTATGACTTCAAATATAGACAAATAAGGGGAGAAATCAAGTGAAGGCAGAGAATGAAGGCAGAGAATGAGGAGAAGAATGAAGAGAAAAAGAAGAGTACGAAGAAAAAGAGGAGGAAGAAGAAGGAAAAGAAGAGTAGAAAGAAGAAGAAAAGAGAGAAAATGGGGAAAGTGTGGAATAATTAAGATGGATCCAATTATTTCCATAAAATTAATTATTTCCAATTTAAAAAATGCTTGAATTTTACTCTGATCACCGTTTTTCTGGTGGTGATCATGAGCATTCATTGTAATATAACACAATGATCCATATAATCCATATAATAATTCGAATGATCCCCAGTTTTTTCTTCTACTTTAATTACAGTAACAATTTTCTTCAATGCGAATAGTTTAAAGTCGTTAATAATCATTCAGTAGTGTTTTCTGCTGTATATTTTTCTCTCTTAGCGAATTAATTACTTGTAGAAGCGTGACTTTTGTAGTCTTAATTATGAATAGCAAAAACCAAAGAAAAAAGTAAGTCATTCGTTGTGCCTGTTTTTTTCCTAAAAAAAGAAGCTATAAAAATGTTTACAGCTGCATTTAAAAAGAAATTAATTATAAAATAGACAGAGAGAGAGAGAGGGAGAGAAAGACAGGAAAGAAGAGTGAGAGGAGGGAGAGGGAGAGAGAGAGTGAGTGATATGTATCTATTTCTTTCTTCAAAATCGAAGCTGGAAATAAAAACCTGATCAAAGGTTTAAAAAACAAGAACTGAAAATCAGAAACGTAAAAAAGAAAACAAAGTTATAAACAAATAACTACAACGAAAAGGAGAAAAAATACCAAATTGTAAATAAAGAAATAAACAAAAACAGAAAACAACAACAACAAAAAATTCACACACTACACAGAAAACACACTTCGATTCAATTTGTTTCAAATGAATATTCACGAGTAATCAAAAAATGGCGAGTATCAAGAATTGTTGTACTTTTTATTTTCTTTTTTTTATAATTTTTTTTTTTAATTTTTTTTGTGTCTGTTTTCTATCTACGTTTTTGTATTTACAGTCAGTCGCTTTGCGAAAAAACCTCAAATAACGATTGAATTATTTCGAAGTATCGACAACAAAAAACGAATGCGAATGAAAATGAAATGCTGTAGTATATGAATGAATGAATGAATGAATGAACTTCCAGTTGTTTTCTCTGCAACGATATAAAAATTCTTAGAATTACTTATTTTCGAAGCTAACCAGACATTTTTTGTTGTTGTTGTTGCTACTGTCTATGTTCCGATTGCTTCAGTGAAGCATGAAATTCTAATTTCTAAAAATGGTTAATTTTTTTACATGTTGTTTATTTTTTATGGATACTCAATTTGGCTGCAATGAATCAATGATTAAATTTGCTCGATTTGAATTCGTTTCAATTAAATGTGAAACTTTTTCTGTTTAATTAAGAAATGTTGATTATCTTGTTAAATTTCTGTAATGAAACATTTTTAAATACTTTTTTTATTTAGTTTTTCTTTTATTAAACAAATTATTCTCGCTTCTTAAAATGTTGAAATCTTGTTCTCATTGAACACAATGACACATTTTCAACTGACAGCTTCTGTGTCAAAATCTTTATTCGAATTCATGCGTTCGTGGTCAGAATTTTGATTTCTTTTTTTGTATTTTTATTTGCGTAACTTTATTCAGATGTCGCTTGTGTCGCATGAGTGAATGAATACGTGAAGGTCGATGTTGTTGTTTCACTGTAGATGCATCAACACGAGCGGCGGTGTTGCCATATTTTTCGAATTTCTTATGAACAAATGTTTATAAATGAAATCATTGAATTATTATTAAAACAAATGTTTATAAACCAACTTTTAGATGTTCGGTAAGTTTGTTTATTTATATTTTAAAAGTTTTAATGGTTTTTTGGAACTTCAAATCAATAAACGACTTTTATTTTTAATCCTTTAATTAAACTTTAAAATGCCTTCTTTTTTTGTTATTCAATAACATGTAATTTTTTATGTATGTGTCTGTAATTGTGTGTATTTGTAGAAGTTGTGTCTCCACTCTGGTTGGCCTTGAAAAGATCACGTTCGATCTGCAGTCTTTTCGAACAAACGATTATATTGAGTGCATTATTTTTGCATTTTGTTTGATTTGCTCAGTGTTCGTTTTTCATTTATTGCAATTTTTCAAGATTCAATTACTTTAAGCATGATTTAATGAATAGAACGTAACAATTTAGCGAAATTAAACTCGTCACGATGCGGAGTGCTTTTTTTTAGTTTAACGAAAACTATTTCAGTAATTTATTATTCTATTCCTTGAATTACGTATAAACTAGTTAAATAAAAATCGATTAAAAAATGTTAACAATGTACAAAAACAACGAAAGGAAAAGCAGAAGAAAAGCAACAACTATTACAACAGCAAGAAAACTGCAAGCCTGATAAATCGGTGCTGTTGTTGTTGTTGTTAACGTTGTATGCGTCTGTAAACAAGATGATCCAGTCTCTGATTGGTTTGTGTCCGTGCTAAACGACGTTGTTGTTTGGCTTGAAACCAGTTTCTGTTGTTACTCTTTCGTTTTTGTTGTTATTATTTCCAGCTTCTGTATTATTATCAATACAATGATGATTAGGTCGTTGTTGTTGTTGTTGTGTATATGCACTTTAATTTTATGGCCACAACAAGAAAAGCAGAAAAACTACAAAAGCGACAATAATAACAACAACAACTACAATAACAACAATAGCAGCTACAATAACAACAACTGAACATTAAATTAATGCCAAACTTTTACGATTGCTAATTGAAAGCATTTCAAGAAATAAACCATAAAAAGAAAAAGCAAAACTCAATCAGAAAACTCTTTTTAGACTTTTTCATTACTTTGTTGCTTTGCATAGAAAACAAAAAAAAAATTAAAAGACAAATAAAAACCGGATTCTTTCGACTCGATTACATTTTTCGGAATTTAATTCAAGGAGTTAATTGATAATTAATTTAATATGATGATCATAATAAACTTCTGTATTATT
Organism: Myopa testacea; assembly: GCA_949629155.1. Lineage (NCBI taxonomy): Eukaryota > Metazoa > Arthropoda > Insecta > Diptera > Conopidae > Myopa > Myopa testacea. Next base: position 29,540,728 of record OX451345.1, read on the forward strand.
AATTATTATTATAATAATAATAATATTTCTTACATTTTTATATATGTATACATATACATATAATTTATTTCTTGTACTTTTACTTTTACTTTATTTTAATTTTATTTTGTTTTATTTTATTTGTTTGTTTTTTTAAAATTTGAAATTTTATTTTTTTTCCTTTCTTTTCTTTTCTTTTCTTTAATTTAATTTTTTAATTTTATTGATTATGTGATTCGTTCGTCTTTCTGTCTGTCTATCGGTCGGGCTAAACGTGTCATTTAATCTTATTTTTGTTCCCTTTCATTCTTAAAAGCAATTAAAAATACGTTTAAAATAGATTTTTTAGTGTTTTCGTGAACTGAGCGGCCAACAACAACAACTAAATAAAAAAACTATAATAAAAACTCATTGTCACCAAGTTCATATATCTTGAATATCTGTCTGTCTGTCTATCAGTCTTGTCTATCGGTCGGGTTAAACGTGTACCTCGTCGAGTTGTCTGAAGAGTTGTCGAATCGCTTTTTAAAGATCTCTCTACACAAACAAAGCAACAACGATTGTCGCTGATTGTCGATGTTTGTGATACATATTGCAACATATCAACACACTAACAACAATGACAATGAAAACAACAACAACAACAACAACAACTACAATAACAACATAACAAACAACACATCGAATACGTGGTTTTTATGTTTTGTTTGATTTCCTTCCAGTCTCGCATCTTCTTTCAATTTAAGCGAAAAATAATCCGCTGCCAGAACGAGTTGTCGTAAATTTCGAGGAACGTTTTATTTATTTATTTATTGTTGTTGTCATTATTATTGTGTTGTTTTTTTCTTGTTGTTATTGTGACCAAATGTGGGTGGGTGACAATGATTCATTCATTCGAATGTGCTACTTGCGAAATCAACAACAGCAACAACAACAGCGAGAATAACGACACGAACACCAGAAAACATGAGATTTTCAAATGAAGTTTCGTTAAATAGAATTTTTCGTATATTTTCGGGTGAGAAAAACTTACAATTAAGTTAAATTAACTAAATTAAATTAAAACACACTCAAAACAAATCCAATAACAAAGAAATACAAATCAACTTCACTCAAATATAAATCAATTCAAACTCATATTAAATCAAGTTTCTGTTTTTCTCTTTTCCCCTCTTTATTCTCTCTTTTCTCACTCCTTTCCTCACTACGGTTATTTTATTCCGTTATCTTGATGGCAATTAAGGAAAAATCTACGCTATATTTTTATCAAAAGCTACCGACACCAGATCCTTGCGCGTATCCAGAGATCCATGCATCGAATCAGCCTGCATGCATGTCATGCAAGAAGAGTTGCTTTAATAAATGTGGCTAAACTAATATTTCCGGCAGGTGCAGCTTGTCTTCTGACCGAATCTGACATCTGATGTGATGTGTTGTGATGGAGGGAGGCCACAACAACAACAACAACAACGAGAAGAAGAACGAACGAAGAAGAAGACGAAGCAGCCGAAGTATAGAAATACTCTGCTGTACATCTAAACAACAAATAACAATGGACAGCTTTGTTTGCATCCATCAGCAAGAATTACGTACCATTCAATTGGATTTCAGTTTAATTAAAAGATTTTCTATCTCTACAGAATGCAAAAGATTTTCCATCTACTCGAATGTGGACGAGTTGAGTTGCTTGGATGTTGGATCGGTTGAATGAGTTGCTTGCTTGCTGGCTTGCTTAAAAGAAGCCATACTAAATGTAACAACAATAATAATAATTATAATAATAATAACCACAGCAATAACAACAACAAAATAAACAGTTAATACAGCAATAACAACAATCAAATTCATTGTTTCATATAAGAAACACGCAATAAACCGTTAGTTTAGTGATTATAAAGTTGAAAGTTGTTCATGAAGTCGTTTTGTTAGTGTTGTTGTTGGCTCTGTTGTTGTTGTTCTTATTTTAGTTGTTGTATCATGATTATGGTTCGTGTATAATAGTAGTAAAGCTGTAAAGTGTTCTTCATCTTGTTATTCATCTAAAATAACAAAACAACAATTAAAAACAAATAAATAGCAAAAGCATCCAGAACATAAACGCGAACAACAACGGCAACAACAACAACAACAACAACAACAACAATAAACAGGATCTTATGTAAAAATAGACATGAACACAAACCAGACAAAGATTCAGAATCTGGACATCGGCATCGAGACCACCACCACCGGGACGACGGATATTAAAACCACGAGGACTCGAGAAGGTTTGAGTCAGCGATGGGGGGAAAAAATAAAAAACAAAAAAATAAAATGCAACTGATTTTAAAGACTTGTAAATGTTTTTATACTCCACACCCGACGTTACACCGTCTTTCAGTTTATGTAAGTTACATAAAGTTACGAAATTTAAATCACGATCAAATAGTATTAATATGTGTGATCCTCGACGAAATATGGGTGTGATCCGCCTACTTTTGGAATATCTGAGTACAGATAATAAGACCCTGAAGTGGAATAAGTGCTATACTGTGTATTCTAGAGTGAAAATTACTATAATCCAATATAACTTTATATACATCCAATATCAGAATTGAATACTGTGGCAAATATGGACGTTATCCCCCCAGCTTTGCATTATAAGGCCAAAAAGCAGATGGCCTTTGAACAGATTGGATTTTTAAACCCGTGATATTTCCAAAAAAATACCTTTTAAAACCCAGTATCAAAAGTATCGATCCTGCCAAGAGTGTTTTTTTGATGATGTTGTTGTTGATGTTGTAATTTTTAATATCAAAATATTATTTTTTCGTTGTAATTATAATATTTTTATTGTTTTTATTACTTTTATTGTTGTTATTATTGTTCTATTAATATTTTTCTGTCGCTGTTTCCAATTTTATTTTCCTCGGAGATGATCATGGTTATGACATTGTTGTTGTTGTTATATTTGTTGTAATTTATTGCTGCTGTTTTTTAGGCTACTATTGATTTATTGTTGATATTATTGTTGTTGCTTTTGTTGTAGCTTTTGTTTCGCCACGTGTATACTTTTTGTACTGATGACAAAAGCAGCTAAAAAACGACATAAGCACCGTCTGTCTGTATTTCATCTGTCGGTCCATCCGTCAGCGTTTACATGTCGGTCCATCCATCTGTCTGTCCGTTCATCGTCCATCGCTGCTGGTTTTTATTTTCAAGCGGTTTTAATTTCGACCACAAGATAACGTATTTTATTTCATCTCAAAGCCAATGATTTATATAAAAAGTTTTATCAGCCAAACAAGCTGCCAGATCAGAAAAACAAGCAAGGAGAAAAACAAAAAAAGAAAATAAATTAAAAATAGAATAAAGTACAAATAAAAAATAAGAGTACAACAACACCAGCAACAACCACAGAAACTCCACTTGTTTTTTATTGAAAAAAAACACATCCTATCGTCTATTTTGGTAGACTTTGTATAGTCTATCATGGATACTCTTTCACTTGACTCTACTCTAATAATTTTATTTATTTTTTTAAGAATTTTCCACTCACTTCAGTGGTAAAAGTATTAAGATGTGTTGAAAGAGGGGTGAAGGGGGGGGGGGGGGGTGGCATTCTTAGTGACGATTTTTTTTTTCGTATAAGTTTTCAAATGGAATTCGTTGTTAGCAAATTAAACGCGATTAATTTGCGGCAACGAAGCGCAATCGAAGTGCTGACAACAGAGTTTGTCTTCTCTTTGACACAGATACACACACACACACACACACACATACACACACTACTGCATGGATGGATGCACACTGATGCTTCTTCGTCCCCCCTTTCTTCAGCCTTCTTCGCGCTCTGCTGCTGCTCGAATTCTTTGGCTTGAGTTTCTTTGAATTCGTTTTTCTTTTTTTTTAATTTTTTTTTGTTAATTTTTTTTCTTAGTTTTTCTTTTTTTTTGTGTACTTTTTCATGATTGGATGACTCTTTTCTTGTCTAGTTTTCCTATTTATACTATTATTTTTTAATTTGTTTTTATTCTTTGGCTTCTTTCTTATTTTCTTGGCTTTTTTCATTTTCTAATGCATCGATTTTAATTTTAGATACAAGAATCTTCTCGTAACGTAATCAGGTCAAAATTAGAAAATATTCCTGGTTTTCTGAGGGTTTTTCTTCTAATGAAAACGGGAAGGAAAGAAAAAAGAACTTCAGCGGGGGTGGAGGGGGTTATTTAATACTCCAAATTAATGATGTGTCTCGTGTGGCTCTTAAAATTTTTTTAGCAATTACGAGTAACTACAAACATGAATAAAAGTATTTCAAAGAGAACGTTTCTTTCATATTCCAAAGCATTCAAACACACAGACACACACACACACACACACACATTCCCGATGTACCCACCTTAAATATACATACATTTACACTTATCTTCAATTTTTCAATGAGTGTTCAATTAAATGTTTTTTATTCGAAAAAAAACCACAAATATTTCTACACTTAAATTTGTGGGGTTTGTTTGTTTTGTTGTTGTTATTGATGTTGTTTTGCTTTTGGGTCAACGAAACTTTGGTTCATAGCAACTACAGAAACAGCAACAACAACTACAGAAACAACAACAACTACAGGAACAACAATAATTAAAGGGGGGGAAAAAACAAACAAATTGGAACTCGTTATGAGAATGAGTGCTTACTAATGGGAGTGCTTACCACATCGCTTACTGAGTAAGTAGCACATCGATAGGGAAAATCAAAAGAATATTTCCGAAATTCTTTGAAAATCCGGGTTTTTTATGATTTAACAGTAGTTTTTTAAGTTTCGGTTTTTGAAAAATTTTTCATTATCATTCGAACTTGAATCCTTCTTAAAATTCTATAATTATTTAAATTTTGAATAGCTATCATTTAATAAAAATTATTATTTAGTCCATTAAAATATCATTTAAACATTACTCAATCCATTAAAAAAGAATTTAATCATTATTGAATCCATTAAAGTATAATTCAAACATTATATAGTTTACTAAAATATCATTAAATCATTATTGAGTATACTACAATATAATTCAATTATTATTGAGTCCACTAAACCATAATTTAAACATTATTTTTGCGACTCCATGAACTATACTCTATTCACTTTAATTTTTATTTAATTCTATTTAATTTCCTTTCTATTCACAGAAACAAAGCAAAGCAAAGAAAATGATAGAAAATTCTACATGAAGAAAATTTCACTAAACTGATGAGATATTTGAAGACTATGGGCGGAAATGCGAAAGATGCAGAGCATGTCGAAGTAATAATAATACTAATAATAAAAATACTAATAATGACAATAATAATAATCAACTCGGAGGTGAGGAAAATCGAAGAAGAAAAGGCTTCTGGTTGAGCGTAACGAAAGCAACAGCGAATCATAAAGATTGAAGTTACGAAAAGAACAAAGATTAGAAAAAGGGGAAAAGTGAATATTGTAGATAAAAATAATAAACACGATTACGGACTGATCGACAAATCTAGATAATAAACCGGAAAAATAATAAACTAGACAGAAAGACAGACAGAAGATCGGACATGGATAAATCGACTCAGGAGATGACGATGATGAAGACTGTGTATGGTATTTTTTCTATACTAGCCATGAGTCTTACGCTTCAGGTGTAGGATATAAAAACAGAATAGAAATGGAATATGGACAGTATAGCGATTATAATGGGAGGAGAATGAAAAAGGAAGAGTAGAAAATAAACGAATATGAACGAATGTGATGATTATTATTGTTATTATTACAATTATTAAAAGTATTATAGTTATTATTATTAAAAAAACAATGATTATTATAAATATTGGTATTATTATAGTTTTTTTAATTATTATTGATATATTTTATTAACTTTAAATACGACTGCATCCAAGTCGAATAGAAACCTCATATGAAGTTCTTTGAAGTTGTGTTTTTTTATCGTGTTTTTTTCTTCAAGCAGCCTACTTGAAGCATGTTACGTTATTTTATCTGTTACGCCCACTGTGCGTACTGAAAGGCCTTCAGTAGTGGATCACAGAGTGGTTGTTTGTAGATTTTGTGATCTGCTGCTTCTGGATGTTAAATAAAACAAGTGATATGAAGAGGAGTTATTAAAAAGTTCAACAACAACATCAAAAGCAACTCAAAACAAAGAAACTCACTCAAGTTGTGTCACTCTTACAAAATTAATTTTATTTCACCTCCGTTTTGAAGATTCAAACAAATTCGGAGAGCTTGAAAACGTGTTGTTGTGGCAAAAACTATAAAGTGGCTACAAAATAAGACAGCAACAAAGACGACAGCAACATGAATAACAGCAACAAAATAGAGATAACATCAACATAATAAAAAGTTGAAGATATTTCATGGGTTTCGGTATCTGACGGATGCCGCCGTGTAGGCGAACAGATTCCAAGTCTCTAAGATAATCGTACATGTTATTCAAAACCATCTGCTGAGCAGATTTCAAATTACAACAAACACAACAACAATTTGAGACAAATACTTTAGCCTGTTGACCATCATCAATTAGCTTGTTATTCTAAAAACAACAACAAAATCCATGAAAGAAAACCGGCTTCTTTACGCTCTGGAAACATCAGCAGGAGATCACTTTTTGTAGCTGACAGACGATCAGCTGATTATTTTTTTTCGCTTCGAATTATTTTAGCGTCACTCAGAATTCAGAAAGCGGCTCTTAGATACTCCAAAGATAACGAAGATACTATAGAGTAGTACTATGATACTCTTAAAAATGCTTCAATCCTCTAGAAATAAAATCGTTTCTCATGAGAAACCGTTTCTAATCAAAAGACTCGTAAAAACAACTTTCTAAGCAACGAATTAATGAATGAAAAACAGGAAAAAGACACCAAAAATAATAAAAACAAAAACAAAATTAAAACAAAAGGAAAACTAATACTAAAACCAAAACAAAACTGAAAATAAAAAAGAAAATCCAGAACCATCAACGTTCATCATCGTTCTTTGGACCTGAATTGAAGCCCGGAACCGATTGGAACCGTTTTCTGCGCTGCTCTCTTTTTTTCAGTGCTTTCACCGCGTCGAGATTCGAGATTCCTTTCGTAACGCGGGGCTGAAAAGAGTGCCTGCTTGGAAACAGGTTTCTCGCGATTTGCTTTATAAATTATTTCCGTTTGGAAGCCGATACACGATTTTGTTTGCTTCTTCTACGCCGTGTTCTTCTTCTTCTTAGTCTTTCTCAATACACTGGTTTTTCATTTGTTTTGCTTTTAATATAATAAAAAAAAAACACCTGAATGAATTTTCTTTGCACTTGTTTTGTTTTTGGTTTTGTTTGCTTTTTTTCATTAAAATGGAGAAAATTCATTTCGAGAAAAAGTGTGTCATTTTTTATAAATTCTATTATTTTTATTATTCCATTTTTAATATATATTTATTTATTCTTTTTGAATTATTCTATGTTTTTAAGACTTGCAATTTTTCGCTTGTCTTTTATTTATTTTTTGGTTTTTGCTTGTTTTATTTTATTTTGTTTGATTTTGTTGTTTATTTTCGAAACAGTTTCGAATACTTAACGAAGCACTTCAAAAGCATTCAGAGCATTCGTTCAACTCGAGACTCTGTTTAATAATCAAGGTGAAAATTTAGACTTGAAGCCGAAGTTCGATGCACTGCTTTTCGAAGTCTTGCATAGAAATAAATTCAAATAAATGTAATAAATTTTAAAACATTCTAAAGGTTCTTCAAACCATTGAGGAAAAATAGTCATTTTAATAAATTTATATTAAAAATAAAGAATAATAAAAATAATAAATTAACACGAACCACAAAAAAAAGAAGAAGAAAAAAACGCTGCAAAGAGGAAAAAGCTACAAAAACTGTTATAAAAATGAACTCTTATGATAAAAACAAAATAAAAAAAGTGAGCAACGGCTCCAGCTGCACATTCGAGTAAAAGACAACAACATCGGCAACAGACAACAACAACAACAACAACAGCTCACAAAATGCAACACTTGAACAATTTAGCGAACTTTCACTTGATTTTGTTTTTCTTTTGTTTTCTTTAATTTATTCAGTTTTTTACAAGAACAAAAGAAGCAGTAAAATAATAAAATTTATTATGATACATAAACGCACAGCATAAGAAACTGTATACAAGTAAACACAACAACAAAAGAGAATGCTCACATTTTTCCAATTAGAGGAAAAAACAAAACACTCAAACACAAAAAATAAAAATAACAACTACAACAGGGTTTTGTTGTTACAAAAAAAGAGGCACGCGTACTCTACTAATGTTGTTGTTGTTGTCGTTTTTGTTGCTGGCGACGGTGGTGGTGGTGTGTTGGTTGCTGTAGTTGTTTTTGTAGCCTTTGTTTCACTACAAACAACGCATTTCCACAAACTTGTTTCTTTTTTGTTTATTTCTTTATTTGTTTGCTTCACAGTAAAAATGAAAAAAAATTTAAAAAAACAGGTTTTATTTTAATTCATGTTTTTGTTTTGATCGCTGTTGTTGTTGTCAAGTGATCGTTGTTGTTGTTGTTGTTTGCATTACGCACACTTTTTTCAGCATACAACCGGGCTTTTTTGCACAGACACAATAACAACAACGACAATGAAAACAACAATAACAACACCAACAACAACGCGAACGACAGATGTTGATGATATTAAAAAAAACACTATTTTATTTCAATAAACTTTTCATTACTTTTGTTTGTTGCACTATTTTTTTGCTTTTGTTTTTCTTTGAAGTGTATTCAATATTTTTCATTTATTTCAACACTTTGCTCCGGTTTCTTGTTTTATTATTTAATATTTTTTTTTTGTATTTTCTAGCAGATTCTTAGATACAACCGACGACGTATCTGAGCATCTAAAAACACACCCGCTCGGTGTGGAATCTAAAACGAAACTGAACACGATTGAAAGATTAAACTTAAACAGCGGCAGGCAGCCCGGTTGTCGGTCTCAAAGGGGGTGGGGGAGGGGGAAGCGACACTCGTATCGTGTATCGCATGCTTTTTATATCCACAGCCACAGCAACATAAAGAAACAGAAGAAGAAAAACGAAAACAAAACCAGTGAAAAGCATGCAATCTGTTCGCTTGCTCTGTGGTTGTTGTGGACTCTGTGGATCGTGTGTGTGTGGATGGTGTGGAAGTTATGCGCGATTGGTGTGGAAGTTATGCGTGGTTGCTGTAGAAGTAAAATATCGCATGCGATATATTTTTTTGCAAACATTGGAACCAAAAGAAACACACTACTTGACCCACACACACACACACGATCCACAAAAGCCACATCTTGTGGGCCACAAACTGTGGAGAGCGCGACCGAGCTAATAAAAACGAGCCACCCGACTGTTGTTGTAGTAACAACAACAACAACAGCAACAACCACAACAAGAAATCGCATAAAATTAAGTAATAAAAATAAAAAATAGGAAAAAAACAGACACTAAAAAAACACTAATGCATGAACATAAAACTAAGTATGCAAGAGTGTGTGTGTGTGTGATTATTTTGTTGGATTTTTTTTTTGTGGAATTTAAACAAAATAAACAAACAAACATTTTTAATGACTAATAAATGAAGCAAGAGTTCAGCAGAAAGGTTAATGAGATATCAGCCTGAATTTTCCCCAATGATCAAAGCACTTTTAAAGTCGGGGGATGCTGTGGAGAAGGGGGAGGGTGGGTTGGGGTGGGATGGAAAGTGGGGGGAACCGCGAACTACTTGCATGTGCTTTGAGCAGCTTTTTAAGTTAATGCTTCGAATTTTATTGCACTCCAAATAAATAAAAACTCTAAGAAAATATCAAAAAGTGATCGAAACGATTTAATGTGATCTTTTAATAGATTATATACACGTATATAGAGGTCAAGAAAAGCGAAGAGAGCGAGAGGGACAGAGAAAGAGAGGGATGGAGTGGAATAGAGAAGGTTAAGGAACCAATTTCAATGAAAAGATTTTGAGTTCTTTTCTCTCCTCAGACTTTCTTTATTATGCTTTTAAATTCTGTTCAAATTTTTGCAGATTTTCAAAAGAAAAAATAACAAAAAATCTCCCCTTCAAAATAAAGAAACGCAACAAAATCGAATCCAACTCGATTCCGATGAGATTAATTCTGAGAGTGCTAAATTTTTTCCTTCATGTTTCTTTTATTTTTCCTTCTCTTCTTTAATTTTTTTGTTTATTTTTTTTTGCACAGCCTTAAGTACTCTCTATCACTTGTATCTGCATCTGTCAGTTACAAGATAAGAAAATAAACAAAATATACAAGAAATCATTCGGTTGAAAGTATGACGCATCACCACGCGAACGCATGCGAATGGATCCGGGTTGATTTTTTTTTTTAATTTTTAAAAGAATAAAAAAATGTAAAAAAAATCTAAAAAACAATAAAAATTTAAAAAGAAAATAAAAATTAAAAAACCAAAAAAAGATACAGAAATTTAGAAAAATAATAAAAAATAAAAATTAAAAAGAAATAATTGAACAATAGAAAAGATATTAAAAAAAGAAGTACAATAATAAAACAACAAAATAAGAATAATTAGAAAAAATTGTAAATGATACTTTTTAAAAAAACAGACATAAAAACAGCAGCAAAACTGAAAACCAAAAGAAATTGAAGCTTAAATAAGACAAAAGATACAAAAAGTTAACAATAAAACTAATATAATTGTTAGTATCTAAGATATAAAAAAAGTGAAACCGGCCAGCAGCAGCTCAAGCAAACTCAAGCATCTGGCACTCAGGCGCTTTTTTAATGCCTCCTTTTATTTGGTTTTTTTATAGTGTGCGTAGATTTAATCACAGTCTGAACGATCTCACTTCGCAGAAAAAATTAAATTATGAAGTCATTTTGTATCATTTTCCTTCGCTGATCTCTTTTCTTTTTCTTTGTTTTTCTTTTTCTTAAGTTTTCTGTTTCTTAAATTTTTTTTTTCTTTTTCTTTACTTTTTCTTCTCTTTTTCTTTTCTTTTTCTTTTTCGTTTATTTATTTATTTTTTACTTTTTTATTTTATTTTTTATTTATTTATTTATTTCTAAATCTAAATACTCGAATTTTTTGTTATATTCGAATTATATTATCACTTAAAATAAAGGATTTAAATAATTTAAAGTTCAACTGAAACTAAGAGACTCCGACTTAAGTTAAGTCAAGTTAAGAGCTCAGAGAGCGTAAACAGCGGAATGAGAGTCGCCCGAGAGAAACTTTCATCAGCTTATAAAATCCACAAAAATGTGGACTCTATCATTCACTCTCTGTCCCTCCCTCCCTCTCACTCTCTCTGTCTTTCTCTCTCTCTCTCCCTCCCTCTCACTCTCTCTCTCTAACACTGTGTAGAAGATGTCTGGGGATGTCTTCAAGTCTCTCTGTCCGTCTGTTTTGTTTTGCTATTCATCTGTGTGGCTTTTGTGTCTGTAACTCAGCCGATTTATATTGTTACTAATTTTGTATCCAACAAAAATCAGCGTTAAAAAGAGGCCCCTTTAATACGTTCCACAAATCATAGCATTTAGCATCCACACTTAGTTTTTCGGCTGAGAGTAAAACACAAGAGCTTTTCGTCTCTGCTTTGAAGAGCGTCTCTCAGAGCGTTGAATTTAGTAGACGTTTATAGATATTTTATTTTTTAGATAGAGAAAAATTTCCTTACCACAGAAATTGATAAATTAGCGAGTGAACACTGTTTATTTGCTTACCTGCAAAAGAAGAAATACGAAAGTGATTAATAATTAATTAATATAACGTGATTAGTAAAGAGGAAGAATAAAATAAGTAATCATAATTTAACATTAACATCTACACCTTAATAAATAATATTAAGGTGTATTAATTTATTAATATTATATTAATATAAATAATAAATAATAAAAAAGATAGTAATTATAATAGTAGAGAAAATATATTAAAAATACGTTTATTTATGGACATTCGCTGTATTTTTTCAAACTCCGAAATAAGCGGTGACATTTTAACGATGATTTTTTAAGTAGAATTGAAGAAATAGCAAAATAATATCGTATACTGAGTATTTATTTAACAAACGATAAAAATGCTTAAAGTCAGCCCCCATCGATTGTAATTTAATTGCCAACACAAGCTTAACACTAATCAAAATACGCAGCGAGTGCGTTGGTTGGTGAGGGAAAAATTTACCATAAGTCGTTATATAATTTGGCCATAATTCTTTGGTAATAATTCCCTGAATACAGAATTGAATTGATGACAGCTGTAAATGATTATTGCTCGTGATTCAATAATAATAATAATAGTAGTAATAATTTTGGGGGAGCTCCACGTTGAAGACTACCACTACTCTTCTATTCTTCCTTCTCCCCTCCTTTCTCTCACACTCTCCCTCTCTCTCTCTCTCTCTCTTCCCTCCGTATGAGTCTCCTGTTTAATCCTTACACTCAAAGTGCCACGGTCTCAAATCGCATAACTTAAAAACTAATTCATTTCCATTGAATAATAATAGAAACGCGCATCGATTTAGTAGCGAGCGTTATAATTACAGTTATAAATACACACACTCTCACACACGCACACCACATGGACCCATAGAAGCATATGTACACAGTATGTACTCGAATCCTGTTCATACTCGTTACTCATGTTGCCCTGCCATCGGCCCGCGGCCCCTCGTTTTGCGGGTGGAGGTGGTGACAGCGGAAGCAATTAATTTATACGTTTCGCATTATTATTTGTTGTTGTTATTGGTTTTGTGCTCATTTCTTTTGTTGTTGTAGCTGTTGTTGGTGCTTTTGTTGTACTTCCTCCGCTTAACACACATTTTTACTGCTTTGTTGTTTGTCCTTTTTACTCTTACTGCTGTTGTTGTTGTTGTTGTTTTGCATGTTGCTTGTGTTGTGGTTGATGTTGTTGTTGGTTTTGTTACTGTTCTGCTTTGTTGTTATTTGGTTTTCCGTTATTTATGTTCATATCCGTTATATTATTATTATTATATGGTTATTGTTTTTATATCGTATTTTTATAACCCAGTATAATGGTGATGATAAAATGGTGCATTGGCAACTCTGTCGAGAGAAACACGAGAGAACAGCGAACAGCATGCATCGCTGATGATGTTGTTGTTGTTGTTGTTTTTGGCCTCATACAATGATTAATAAATAATTACTTGGGTATCATATTAAAACATTGTTAGTGTTTGATTACTATTTGTTGTTGTTGTATTTGCTGCTGTCGAGTTGAATGAATAATTTTATTTGTTGTGTGGATGGTTGTTGTTGAAGAAGGTTGAGAAGGGTGAGCAGGGGGGGGGGTGCAGAAAGCATTAATATCATTAAACTTCAAGTATTACAAAAACAAATTGATTCTTTTTTTTGTTCCTTTTCATTAAATATTATATACCTGCATCAGGCAAAGTTTTATGTTTCTTTTTAAAGACAAGAAAAACTAAATACATAATTAAATATTCTCTTACGTGCTAACGTCACATTTCATTCGCACCTTCTATCTTCATCTTTTGTCTCTTTCCCACCCATCAGTGATCGCTTTTGCTTCTTTTCCCGATTTTAGTGAGCAATAAATTTAAATAATTTTTTCTATTAGTTTCTATTAATGCCTCCATTTGTTGCTAATCTAAACAGCTTTGCGGAAACTGAAATGCTTCGTGTAAACAAACACACAAGAGAAAACACGAACACGAAAGAACGAACACACAAACGAACGAATACACAAACCAACGAACACACAAACGAAAAATCGAACGAACGATTGAATGTTTGCAAATACGAAGGAACGAACGAATGATTGAAAGTACGAAGAAGCATCGCGCCGTCCATGCAGCAGCCGTTGCCATGTTGAATCCACTGACGCCGGCGCGCTTCGCCCCCGCTGAGAACAAATGTAGGAACTTTGGCAATATTTTTATTTATTTATAATTTGCGGCGTGATTAACATTGTTTATGATTTGTTGTTGGTGGTGTTTAACGTTTGAGCGGCGTTTGTGCAGCAACAATTTAAGCAACGAGTACGTATCGAGTACTGTAAGAAGCCATCACTGAGCGACGATACAAAAAAATTACAATCTTTGTTTCTTTGTTTTTGCTGTAAACAATATATTTTTTTCTATTGTTTAAATACAATTCTTAGATTTCTGTATACTCAGTACTCTTTCGGTTTTATGTCCCTCTCTCGATATCTCTTTCTTTCGAGACAATATTAATTAGCTAAATACGTTATCTTTTCTCATAGAAATTAAGCTCGCCTTCAGAATTGATGCCTTTATTAGAGCATAAAATCTATGAATTCCTCCTCGGAGAGCAATAAAATCATAAAAAAAGCAGCAAACATCAACAGAAACCCAAAAACCACCAAAAACAACAACAACAACAACTGTAATAACAATAATCATAGCTACCAACACAATAACAAAAACCAATGAAACACCAGAAAATAAATGAGTCCAATAAATGGCTTAAATTAAGAAGGGGCGGAGTGGGTGGAACAGAATGAGGAGGTGGTGACGGGTGGTTGGAGGGGGAGGAGTGGGTTAAATCACAGAATAAACAGTATACAGAATGCGCATCTCATACAAAAAAAATTTTGTTCCGTGGTCGCAATATTACGACCACTGTTAACTTAACATTACGTCCGCTGTTAATAATATTACGACCAGCATTTAACAGCCTTTGTTTCTGTAAAGTTCAACTCGTTTGGTGTTTCTAACAGAACCGAGTGAGCTGATCAACATTTCCCGACGGCAACTTCGTCATCATTCGGTATCATCGTTGCTCAGTCGACTTTTTCCTACAGCATTTCTATTGTACTATAAATATGTACACACATACCCGTACAATAAATATGCTTGTACAAATATATATGTTTACACAAGGAAGATGTAGGAATGTGTTTCGCAGGCATATCAAACTCCTAAAAAATTGTCGACTAGCACTTTTTTCGTTTTCTAAAACAAAACTACTGTGTAAAAAAAGAAGAAATCATGAGAAAAATGCATAGAATATTGATAATCTATGAATTGTTAAAAAAATGTTTATGAACGGAGTTATATTTTCTTTCTATCTCGTGTTATTTCAAATTCTTAAAAAACATTCGTTTAACCCTATAACAGGGTTTCCATTAACTTTTTAATGTTACTCGTAAAACGTATTCAATGTGCTGATATGCCGACTAAAGTAGATCATCTGTCTATTCAAATTCTTCAACAGCACACTATGCTCGCAACGTAGATCGTGCCAGCGCTTTACAAAGCTTGGGCATCGTACAAGAAGCAGAACAAAGTTACAAAAAGCAAAGCACTGTTTATTCTGTGGTTAAATGCTGCCTGCATGTTGTAAAATATTTAATTACGCTGAAGTTGTTACTCGCCGAAGTCAGCCAGCCAGCAAAACAAACAACTTAAAAAAACAACAAAAACAAACATAAACTTAAAAAAAAACACAATAATAATTTTGAACTTTTTGGATGTTATCGAAGTTAACAAAAACTTCATCTTCAAAACTTCGAGTTGATGGTTTTATTGTTGTAAAAGTAGCCGGCAGCGAGATCCACAGAGACTTCCGCCCACCAACAGAGAAACAGACACGCAACAACACAACAACATCAATAACAACAACAACAACAAGACTAACATCAACAACAGCATCCACCACATTTTCATAGGTTTTTGTTTCTGTTTTCAGTGGGTCTCTCATAAAAGGCAGTTTGTTGTTGTTATTATTGTTATTATTTGTTGTTGTTGTTGTTGTTGTTGTTCAGAACAATTTAAGCGTTGTTGATATTGTAGCGTTCAGAACGACGCCATCAACCGAGCGACTTCCGGTTCCTTTGCCGCTTTCAGGTCGCTTTCCGGTCCTTTTTTAATGCAACGAATTCAAGGGAACCAGGAACTTTATATTTCATTAAAATAAACACGTTTCTTGCAGCGTATTCCTCACTCCACCCCTCAGTCCCTCCCTGACACACTCTCCATCAGTCTCCCTATCCACCATTCTATCCTTTCTCTCCCTCTACTCCTCCCTCTCTTACTCACTCACTGTTAAAAAGTCTCTCTTGGGGAATCATGAGCTTGGGGCTTACTTATGAGTGTGTTGGGGCTGGTGTGGGGAAGGGGGGCGGGGAGTATTCAGGTTCATTAAGCAAAGAATATATTTTCTTGTTCTACTATTTTTTTTACTGTTTCGTGTTTTTTAAAGAAAACCTTTCAGTTTTAATTTTTCTGCATGTTTTCCATTTGAACACTTTTTTGTTAATCAGTTTTAATGAACTAATAATAACCATAATAATAATAGAGTAATAATAGCAATAATAATGATAATAACACTAATAAAAACGGCAATAATTATAATAATAATTATAGCAGAAATTATAATAATAGTAATTATTTAAAAAAGATCGATTTGAACATCTTCAAAGACTTTCAGATGTAAAATTTTCAAAGTCGTTGCTCAAGTTTTCACGTTCGAGCGCGGCTACGTGAAGGCTGAAAGCATTCTTAATAATTGTTCGGCATAATTAAGCTAAACCAGTACCTCAAACCTACCAGCAGAATTATGAAAACAGCAGCGAACTAATAACAAAAGCTATTATCTACTTAACCCCGCCAGCGAAGGGCGGCAATAATGAGAGCTACAAAAGACATCCAGCAGCAAGTCTTCAAGCCAGCCAACCAACCAACCAACCAACCATCCAACCAACTCACCAACCAGCCAACCAACTCACCAACCAACCAGCCAACCAACTCACCAACCAGCCATCCAACCATTCATCCATCCAGCATTTATACAAGTACAAGTAACATAACTCAAGTCATTTGGTACCTAAGACACCATACAGCTCCATCGTGGAGAAAGAGGAAGAAGATGAGGTGGAGCAGAAGGATGGGGAGAAGGAGGAGGAGGAGGAAGGGCCACAACTTCAGCTTCAACCTCAGTACAATTATACTAGAAACGATGCCTCAAGCTAAGAAAAACCTCGCTCCTGATAAACGCAAATAATTATTATAGAAGAGATAAAAAACAGTTCAACAGAACTCCGAATTCTTTGTAATGTTGTCAGTTGTGGTTGTTTTATTCTACCTTCGCCCCTTTTTTTATGAAGAAACTGTTGCGCCCCCCTTCACCCCTCTTAATTCTAATCTATTTTCCTAAATAATCACCTGATATTGCAACTTTTTCAATGGGCTAAAAAATAATACATCATATTATGGTATAAATAACAACAATCAAAAAATATTTATTATAAACGATGTTTATAACTTAAAGTTTATTAAATTAGAAAATAAATTTAAGATTTTAATCAAGGAATTCAGAATCAGGATAAAAACAAAGTTTTTAACATAATCAAGAAGAGAGAAACGCTTAAATTAGAATTTAGATGGAGAGATACTCGTATTTTAATGGTTTTTTCTTGTTTTTATTTATTTTTCTGTTTTTTACTGGTGGAGTTTTTGTATAGTTTTTTGTAGTTTTTTCGGCACTCTTTTTTGTAAGTTTTGGTGACATTTTTGGCACATTTTCAAAAGACTTTTTATATCGAGCAACATGTTGTTATTGTTGTTGCTGTTGTTGTTATAAGTGTTACTATTTTGTTGTTGTT